>CM019063.1:564164644-564500980 GCA_009667805.1 Leptobrachium leishanense
TAATCAGGAGGAACAAGGAGGACGCAAGCAGGATAACGATGGCTTACAAGCGCTGGACGGATCACAGAGAAGCAGAAGCAAGCAAGGAGGCACAGCCAGGACCAGTTATCGGGAGGCTGGGGTTTCCCCCCACACAGTCAGGACCAGTTATCGGGAGGCCGGGGTTTCCCCCCACACAGCCAGGACCAGTTATCGGGAGGCCAGAGTTTCTCCCCCAAACAAGTGACTCTGGAAGAATTTGGAGACTCTCGTGATAAAGAAAGAGTGACACTTATAAGTAGGAGGGGAAGATCAATCCCCTGAGTCTCATGAACTGACTCCCCTGAGATTTTGTTGTGCTATAATTTGGGGCTTTATCACACTTTACTTTATCATTTTTTTACATTCATGGTGTGTCTGAAAGATGAAACACACAGTCAGGATATCGGTTCTAACTTGGGATTGGTTAGGAATACGAGGGAACTCAGTGAGTCTTCATGGAAAAGATAATATGTATATGAATCCATTAAGTTGATCTTTAAGGAATCTCAGAAGAATGACTCGTGCTAGATATGTAGTCAGGCCCCGCACAGCTTATATGAGTTTCTATTCACAGGTTTTCCTATTAATGACACGGCTTTACAAGAATTAATTGATCATGGTAATTTAACTCAATATAGTGTGATAGAGAAGGAACCTGCCCGCGTCCATTTGCAGAGACATGTTAATGATGCAGCACTGTGATTCAGGAATTTATCAGGACTTTAAAGTGTCACCTGTAAACCTGACTATTTTATTCAGATGTAAGATGTATGAGGAGGCTCCTGTGTTCACAACTTATAATTTTGTATCTACACCAACTAGTGACTGCAGATTTTTTACCCAACAGATAGTGTTTTTTTCTATTCGGTTGGTGTATTTATGTGTGTGTGTGTGTGTGTATATATATATATATATATATATTATATATATATATATATATAATGTATGTATATCCCAAGTAGTAGAACAGGGTTATCTTTTATGGTAGATAGGCAACAAAGGTAAAACCCTCCGCGCATTTGAAACCTTGTTTCTTAGGACTTATAGTAGATAAATGTTAAACACACACATATTTAGATGTTGCTATTTTAGTTGTTTCTTTAAGATGAATTGTAAAATTTTAACCCCACACCTATCCTTTAATTAAATTGCACTACCTCCTTAGCTACTCAAGTGCTGGTTAGGGTAAAACCGATGACTACCAGCATCCACAGCAATTAATGACAATAGAAAATAAGCTACTATGTGTTATCGTTATAGCTGCAATTTAAAATTCCTTCTCCCCTTTCCTTTTGCTATTTCTATCTTAGTATAATAAGTGTTACTGCTCGCTGTCACCAGTGAATATTGTGTTCCCACTCTTGGAGAAGAGGCCTGCATGGTCAGGGTGTCTCCCTGGGTCATTCTTGCGTGGGTTTAAATCCTGCGTCCGGCTAAGAGTGACCCGGCCTCTGAAGTACTGGGCGGGCATGGGAACGTGACAGTGTTGCTTTATAATTTTTAGTTTTGTTTTAGTTTATTGATCACGATGTGATAAAAATGATGGATTGATGGAATGCACCAAATACGATCAGGCTGCTATGAAAATATTTGATTGGAATACAAAATGCTTATATGCCTTGAAATGAACTTTGCTCTAATTAGCATTCTATTAACATGCTGACAGTGTAGAAACGCATCTCCCTAAAAATCTGCAGCCATGTGTAAATGTGTTAAAGCACACCCAAGATAAGTGGGAGAGGCTAACAATTAGGGAGTAAAAAAGTCCAGAAGCAAACAGATGTCAATTCCTGTTAAATAATGAAATGTTAGGAAAACTTATGAAACTGCAGAAATGTTTATCTTTGTGTTACTCTGTATTGTAACTTTTAATATGCTGCTGTATGCATTTTAGTACGTGTTACTTCTCTGATAGGATATTGAAATGTCATGTAAATGTATATAAGCACATGTAACCAAACATACAAGGGAGAACGAAGCGAAGGAAAACTTTGTGTCTTGTCATCATTTCCAGTTACTTCCTTCTCACTGGTCGACCATGAGTTATTTTGTTACGGAGAGATAGTTTAGTTAGAGAATAGAAGATTACGGACACACATCAAGCTGAGGCAGAATTTTCCGGCTATCACTGCCTGATGTTAGAATTTATGAGAAAGGAGGGAGAGTGGGCCTACTTGCTGCAGCAGCGCCAATCTTTATTTTTTCTTTTCACTGTCCTGGCCACAGATCTCCCAAACTCGCATACAGCGAAATGGCTAAGCATTTTTCTGTTTGTAATCTTAAGGCTATGATTAATTCCCAACTTTCTCATTGCCTTATATGTGCCAGAAATAATACACAGGGCCCAAAAATTAAAACTCAACACCTACCGCCAGCTAATGGCCCATTCCAGGAACTCCAAATAGATTTTACACACATGTTCACTGCAAAAGGTAACCTGAAATACCTTCTGGTAATAGTTGACAAGTTTTCTAGATGGCCTGAAGCCTTCCCTACTGCAAGAGAAAATGCCAGAACTGTTGCCAAAATTCTTTGTAAAGAATTAATACCCAGATATGGATGCCCCATATCTATTGATTTCAGATAATGGTCCTGCCTTTACCTCCAAGATCACACAGGAATTGGTAAAATTAATGGCCATTCAATGGAAGTTTCATTGCCCATACCATGCGGAAAGTTCCAGAATCGTGGAACGGCAAAATAGAAATATCAAAAATAAACTTAGAAAAGCTACTGAGGGTACCTTCAAGAACTGTCCGGATTACCTTCCAGCCATTCTTGCAGAAATAAGAATGACCACCCATTCTGTCACTGGCCTCTCCCCATTTGAAGTTCTCATGGGAAGACCCTTTCCTACCCCATGGATTCCTAAGCAAGGTCCCCTGGTAATGTTACCAGGTGATCTGGATGAATTTAGAGAAGCATATGTTACTCAATTGCTTAAAACATTGCATGATTTCCATAGAACGGTCTCCTGCTCTTTTCCGCCTCTCTCCACAGATCCTACTCACCGTTTTGTTCCAGGAGATCGAGTGCTCGTGAAGGCCCTGCATCGTCACAAAACCATTGATCCACCATATGGAGAGCCGACTACCGTCCTTGCTGTGACCAGAACTACCGTGCTGACTGATGAATCACCTTCCTGGATCCATGCATCAAGGATAAAGAAAGCGCCATTCATCCCTGATGACTTCATTCCTGATCCACCTGTGACCTCAACCCCAGATGTGGAATCGCTGACCCCTGCTTCTAGATGACCTCGTGTGACGTATCCCACTGATGAATCTGGAGTGTGGGCCACAGCAGTTGTAAGCCCCTGCTAACCTGTTGGCTGGTTTCCCAGCTGAAGAATCGTTTCCCCCCCCCCAATTTATTTTTTTATGCCTTTTTAACTGTCTTCTTCAACTTGAAGAGTAGTACTTTTTTTTCATCATTTACACAAACTGTTTATTTTTTGATGAACTTTCCTTTTTCACAAAGTAATACATATTGTATTAACTCTGATTTTACACTTGCAGTGTCTATTGCTAGAACTACTATCGAGATGTTTTGCTCTTTTTCCAAAAACTGTTATTTTTGTTGGTTCGCTTTTAATCATTATGATTTATTTCATCATACTTACTGGTAGTTTCTGCTACTATCACAGATGTTTTTGGAAAGATATTGTAGGTCCCCACAATATCTCCTTTGCTCGTCCCCCAGTTCTTAATATGCGTTTGAAAAGAGACTTGCATCGACCTAATAACTATGCATATGCTGCTCAGACTATATATGAACTTTCAGGTTTCAACAAGTCCTGCTGGATATGTATGGCCAAACCGACTAGTTCTAAATATGGTATACCGTATGAAGGAGTTGCTTTGAATCTTAGTCTTTTTGATGATGATTTGTTTACACTGCCTACTTTCTCTAAAACTAACAATCCAGGTGCCACTTTTATACGTGCTCCCCTCTTACAGGAACATCGTGGTACTGCAGTGATACGAATGAGATTTAACATTACTGGTAGAATGCCTTCACCAGAACCTAACAGAAAGGAACCTCCTTGGCAGGTTATAATGGATCATATGTATGTCCCTAATAATTCTGAGATGAATCTACAAGCCACTTTTCGTGTTTCCTTTCTTTACGGTAATAGTTCTTCTTCTTGGTTCAGCACCCCTTGGCATTCTAAGTTAGTGTCCTCCCCCTTTGTTCTAACCCAGGTATACCAGATAAATGTGTAAGTTTATGGCAATGGATGGATAAAACTTTCCCTGTAAGTGTTGGCAACGCCAACTCTGCTGATTTCATGTTTGGATGTATTAACGCATCCCAAATTAATGCTACCCATGTTTTGTTTAAAAATACTGTGTGGAATGTAGCATCTTTTGGGAAACTTAACTTGCATGATTCCAACAGTCCAAAAGATTGGACCTTGCAAGTGGAAGATGGCACATACTCTAGTATGATAATGGTTGCAACATATTATATTGATGCTTATGCTACCTTGCCCCTTAACCCCCCTTTTTTTTTACTGGTTATGTGGTAAATGGGCATATTTGGTAATACCTAGAACTTATGTTGGTGAATGTGTTTTGGGTCTTATTGGTCCATCTCATACTATTCACCCTTATGTTCCATCTGGTATGCACATTGGACTACATAACACTGTACATCGCTCTCGTCGCTCCTCCATATCTGTCAAAACCTCTGAGGCAGAGCGATTTGGTGGAATCTTGCTACCCGCATATGGTGTTGCTCGTTTGTATTCTAAAATGAACCTTTTTGTAGACTTAGTTGATGACATGTTTAATCACACTACACATGCGCTAGCAGTTCTTTCTGCTGAGCAACGTCAGATTAGAGATGCAGTAATTCAGAATCGTATGGCCCTTGATTATTTGTTAATGAAGGAGGGTGGTGTATGTGGTCTTCTTAATTTGACCCATTGTTGTTTTCACATTGATGACATTTCAGGTGAAGTTTCTCAAGATATACATGATATTGAGGAAATTCAAACCCAACTCAGGAAAGTATCAAGTCCCTTAGATGGATTTGATTGGACCTTTGGCTTTAGTTCTATTTTTGGTAGCCTAGGTTCAACTATTTTACATGGTTTAATGTATCTCGTTATGATTATTCTTGTTATTGCCATTTTTTACAAATTGTCGATGCTGTGCCTTGAGAAATGTTGCGTTTCTAACTCCCCTATGATGCCAGCCTATCCTATACTTCCACCCCCACCTACTTTGATTCCTCTTCAACGTTCCCCTCTTATGAGTAATTACTAACCTCTCTTTTTCTTTTTTTTATTTCTACGTATTGGAATGATTTATATGTATAATATGATGACAATGTAACCCCACTTGTAATAGGTTCACTAGTTTAGTTTAGTTTTCTTTTTTAATTAATGATCACATGATTCGTGATCAAAAGACGGATTGAAAGGAATTTTGAAATATGGTAGCTAATTCACTGTATACATATTTCTATATTCTAGTAATATTTGATAGCTATATAAATATTTAGGGCCTGATTAACTGCTCAGCAAATACATAATGTGTTCATGAGGTAATGCTGAGTCTGGTCTTTCTCTTGGCTTCCTGTTTTTTATTAAGGAGTGCAAATTTTCTATTCAACTCCACTTCCTCTTGAAACTAAAGAGGCTGGCTGGCCGAGAGGAAGGGAGGGATACACATGGTTATTGTTAATGCATCCTATGGAACATTCTTATTTCCAAGAACAGGATATAGCTGTGACGTCAATTTAGTCATGCCTACTAGGCAAGGACAGGAAATGTTTGTGTAAGTCTAGGTACTGCCCAAAGTAGAAAAAACATATTTCCTATATTACTGACGTATTGATTCTTTATTGGTTTGTAATCCATGAATTTGTGACACTCCTATTTTGACAAAACTAAATGTATGAAATTTGCCCCAGAGTAATAAGAAACACCCAAGACAGAATTTGTGTCCTGGTCTTTTATTCTCACTCGAGTTCTGTTTCCTGTATGATCACTGTGTCTGGTGACAAAGCAGCTATCTCTATCATCACTGGACCGTGGCCATTCCTGTGATATTCTTGCAGAATACATATCAAAGGAGAATGAAGGGGAAAGATGACATCGTGAGTAAAATTAGGTCCTAACTCAGACATATGGTAACTGTCACGTGACAATCTGGGTATGTTGGGAGGAGAGCAGGGGAGGAAACTGTATTTTTGGAACATTGTATAAAAGCAGCTGAGTTTGATGTCCTCGCGACTCAAGCTATTGAACAGATTTGATCTGCTTCCTGAGTCCGGCCGAATAAACCATTTTCTTTTGAAACAAAGGCCTCCGTCTGCTTTCCTTCGTCGAACCATCACCCAAGATTTCCCGGTCAGCTGGCTATATCATTTCTGAGGTCTCGTCCGGTGATTGGGCCTTGGTTCGACAAGGAGGCTTGAACGGCAGTATTTACTGCATTTTCAGTGGAATCCAGCAAGTGCCAGCTCCAAGTATGTTGATCTCCTCCTAAAAAAGGCGCCAAGCGAGAGTTCTCGCCCTGTGGACCATCAACCTGCTGGGGGCACGCTCCTGACCGAGAATCCATGAAAAGGAACTGGCCGAGGAAACTGACGCCACGGCGAAAGGGGGTAACTAAACAAACTGTATTTTTGTGTGTTGAATAACGTCATAGATTTGTCTGCACTGCGAAGGAAGTGGATCCAGACTTCTGTATCTGTATGTGATAACAGAAGAAGCTGGGGATAGACTGCCCTCTAGCAAGGAATAGAGAGGTCTGTAGAGCCTCAAGAGAGCTTGTAATACTCACTAAAGTCAGTCCGGATTAACTAAAGAAAGTGTTAATATTCCCGACAAGGGGACAGGCCACCCCCTAGTGCTAAAACAAACCTTTTTGATTGAGAGCTAGCGGTCTGCAACAAAATAACAGTTTTTTTAATATAGTGTCTATATTTTATGTATATTATAACTAGTGTTGAGTGTGCAGGAGAGTGGACTTGTTCCCTCTGAGGAGAAGTTACCTGGAAGAATAGAACTATTTATGTACTGTTTTGTGGTGGATGTATCTGATACAGTATGTGCTTTGATTGCTGAGAGTGTTGTGAGTGGGTGTGCGCCTACTTGCTTACCAAGGAAGCAAATCTGAGAGTGGACTCTGGAGGTACTGTCTCAGGCGACTGCAGTCGGCTACTGAAGGAGGAAGTGCATAACGATACAAGAGAACTGTTGTATGAAGTATCAGACAGTTGATTTTTAAAGTATTTTTGCTGCAAGTTACATCTGCAATGTAAAAAAAAATAAAAAAAAATATTGTTTTCAAAAATAGCTATGGGTAACAGGTCTTCTAAACCCAAAACAGGGGAGGGTGAAACACCCCTGGAATATATGATACGCAATTTTGAGACTCTGTATGCAGTTCTCCAGTATGGAAAGAAACTGCACAAGAGCAAGTTGCGAACACTGTGTGAAACTGAATGGCCTATATTGAATCCTTCATGGCCCCCGGAGGGATCAATGGACCCCGTAATCATACAGGGTGTCCATTTAGCAGTCACAGGGAGTCCTGGGCATCCAGATCAATATCCCTATATAGATATATGGAGGTATTGTGTGAAGGATAAAAGTGCATTAGTAATGCTGGCAGTGGGACACGCGCGACGAAGCGCAGCCCCTAAACTATTAAATGTGTTGCAAGATCAGCTGGAGGATTTCCTGTACCCCCCTCCTTGTCCATCATATTTCGCAGCAGTAGCAGATGCCCCAGCTGCATATGAACCTGCAGCGCGCGCCCCCTCTGTGTTGTCCCAACACCCTCAGCCAGGACCCATGGGTGCTGATACCCCCCTTGCAATGGGTCCAGCAACTGGAGGAGAGGGGCATGACATCAGAGAACTGAATAATGTTAAAATGTATTCTGTTGCGCAACATGCTATGTCACCACGATTAGTAGATAGAGGGAGTCCTCACAAGACAGCCCTGGCTCCGAAGTTTGAGAAACCCACTACACGAGGAGATCATGGGATAAGTGTGCCCAAACTAGTCTACTCCTGCCCCTTGATCAGTCCCTGGTCCTGTAATTGATGGACAAGCAGGCCCAAATGTCCTCACGTATATTCCATTCACCACCACTGATCTATTTAACTGGCGCACTCACACCCCCCCATACGCAGAGAAGCCTTCGGCTATGGCCAGCTTGATGGAATCCATCATGGCCACCCATAACCCGACATGGACAGATTGCCAGCAGCTCTTACTAAGCTACTATTTAGCACTGAAGAGCGCAGCAGAATTAATGCGTTAGCACGTAAGTATTTAGAGAAGAAGGGACAAGAGGATCAGCAGCAGGATGCGGCAGCATGGGCAGCCCAGGCTTATCCTGCAGTTGACCCGCGGTGGGACTATACAGGTGCAGATATGTTGAGCCTCCAGCTGTATAGATCCGCTGTCCTAGAGGGTGTAAGAGAAGGAGCAAAGAAACCTGTGAATTGTGGCGGAGGTGACGCAGGGAATTAACGAAACCCCTGCCTCATTTCTAGAGCGATTAATGGAGGCGTACAGAGTATACAGCCCAATTGATCCCGAAGCCACTGAAAACCAGCGGATGATAAATAGTTCTTTTGCAAGCCAGGCGCAGCGAGATATTGGATGTAAACTCCAGAGGCAAGAAGGGTTCATTGGAATGAACCTAATCCAGCTCTTGGAAATTGCAAATAAGGTTTTTCAGAATAGGGACCTTACTGAAAAGCGCAGTGAGACCAGAAAGATGAAGGAACAAGCAGGATTTTTAGCTGTAGCATTGAGGGGGGAGGGGAGGTTGCTAGATCAAAGGGATGGGAAAGGGCGCGATGCTGATAGAGGAAGAGGACGAGGAAGAGGACGTGGAAGGGGAGAGAAGACAGTTGGGCGGGAGACAATAGAAAGGAATACAAGCCTATAGGCAGAAACCAGTGTGGTTATTGCAAAGGGGAGGGTCACTGGTGGAGACAGTGCCCAAGCGGCAGGCAGAGGAACAACAGCCCCAAAATCAGAATAGCGTGCATGGGCAGGTAGCAGATGGCAGATACCAAAGAACCGACAGAGTAGTGGGGGATTTTATTGGGCTGGCGGGTACCACCTTTCCAGAACCAGCACACTATTGACATGAGAACGGCCCCATCCCACCAGGTAAAGAGGAGCCCATGATTTCTATAATGGTGGAAGGGGAGCCCAGTAATTTTATGATTGACACAGGAGCTACACTCTCAGTAATGACTCACCCTATTGCTCCGCTGTCAGGTGAGATGGCAACGATAATAGGTGCTACAGGGGCAGAAGCAGTCTGCCCCTTCTTGAGTCCTTGTGTCTGCTCCTTAGGCGGACATCAGGTCTCACACCAATTCTTATATATGCCAGATTGCCCAATACAGTTAATAGGCAGGGATCTACTTAGCAAAATGCAAGCCCAAATAACTTTCCTGCCCGAGGGCCAAACTGTATTAACTTTACCTGAATTTAAGGACAGAACCCTACACACTCAGGAGAATACTAGCCTAGGAAAGGCAAGTGTTCTGGCCCTGGTTGTCCCCCAGAGGGAAGAATGGCACATAATCCCAACACAGACACCCTTGAGTTCTGATCCAATGTCATCTTGTATGGGTACACCAGGAGTATGGGCAGAGGATAACCCACCGGGATTGGCCTTGAACATTCCTCCGGTATATGTCGATCTCAAACCTGACGCACAGGGCCAGTGCAAGCATTTTTGTCTACTCAGGCGAAGGTGCGTTTTGGTGCCCCCCCCCATCCCTACCATCCCATGTCAATCAGCATTGAGATGCATAATAATCTCTAAAACATACCAAGAAAATAAGTTGTCATTTGCGCTCACCCCCAGGCATGTACTGGCCATAGGGACTACAGATAGATTCCCGGTGGGCCGATGGCTCTGTGGGCCAGTGTGAATGCTGGTTCACCGCGTGGCTCGCGCTGCCCTCAATGGGTGAGGTGAGAACTTCCTCACTGCAAAACAGACGCAGTCTCATTTTGCGGCCACCGTGCCGCTGAGACCCTCTGCGCATCCGCCTCACCTTAAGGCATGGTGCACACTTGACCTCAGTGCCACTGCGGTGCTTTACCCAATCGCTCTGCAGCAACTCCAGTATCTGTAGAGCGATTGGTTGAGCGATTCAGTTGGATTATATACTATTTTTGTGCGTATTTGCATAATTAAATTGTGCCGGTCTGGATGACATCCAGGGCTGATTTTCTGTCCCAGTCCAGCCCTGCTCACCCCTGTAGCTCCATGTTGAGCAAAACACAGAGGTTTTGGTTTATTTGAATGGTCATTAAAGTGTAAGCTCTTCTGCCACATCACTACACCTCTGGGTCAGGCTAGTCCTTCCTAATGAAACCAAAAGCTGCTTTCTAAGCAACCACATGTCCTCATGCGGCTTCTCAGCCATGAGAGAAACTGGTGGGTTTTATTTATACCCTCACCAGGAGCAATTCAGGTTTATAAGATACGTCTACCTTATTGATGTACTTATACACACTGCAAATTACAGAGCTCACTTCAATAAACCTTCCAGTAATGTGCAGTGTGTAAAAGCGTATCACAGAGCTCCACAGCAATAAAACTCATAGTAATGTGCAGAGTGTATGAGCGTATCACAGAGCTCCACAGCAATAAAACTCACAGTAATGTGCGGTGTGTAAAAGCGTATCACAGAATCCACAGCAATAAAATTCACAGTAATGTGCAGTGTGTATAAGCGTATCACAGAGCTCCACAGCAATAAAACTCAGTAATGTGCAGTGTGTATGAGCGTAACACAGAGCTCCACAATAAAACTCACAGTAATGTGCAGTGTGTATGAGCGTATCACAGAGCTCCACAACAATAAAACTCATAGTAATGTGCAGTGTGTATGAGCGTATCACAGAATCCACAGCAATAAACCTCACAGTAATGTGCACTGTGAATGAGTGTATAACAGAGCTCCGCAGCAATAAAAAACGGTAATGTACCAATATCAGTTTATTCAAACCCACTGCATATCATTTTACACCCCCAGACCCCGGTACATGATTTTACACCCCCCAGCATAGCAATTTACACCCCCAGTAAATCAATTTACAGGCCCCAGACCCAGTATATCAATTTACAGCCCCCCGTATATCTATTTACAGCCCCCAGACCCAGTATATCAATTTACAGCCCCCCGTATATCTACTTACAGCCACAGACCCAGTATATCTATTTACAGGCCCCAGACCCAGTATATCAATTTACAGCCCCCAGACCCAGTATTTCAATTTACAGCCCCCAGACCCAGTATATATCAATTTAAAGCCCCCAGACCCAGTAGAGCAATTTACAGCCCCAGACCCAGTATATCAATTTACAGCCCCCCAGTATATCTATTTACAGCCCCCCCCAGTAAATCTATTTACAGCCCCCAGACCCAGTATATCTATTTACAGCCCCCAGGACCCAGTATATCTATTTACAGCCCCCAGACCCAGTATATCCATTTACAGCCCCCCAGTATATCAATTTACAGCCCCCCAGTATATCTATTACAGCCCCCAGACCCAGTATATCAATTTACAGCCCCCCCAGTATATCAATTTACAGCCCCCAGACCCAGTATATCTATTTACAGCCCCCCAGTATATCAATTTACAGCCCCCAGACCCAGTATATCTATTTACAGCCCCCAGTATATTTACTTACTGCCTCCCACCCCAGTATATCCATTTACAGCCCCTGGACCCAGTGCAGCAATTTAAAGCCCCCCCAGTATATTAATCTACACCCCCCTCCCATTAGTTTATTCACACCTGGTAATAAATCTCCTCTCTGCCTCGGTCCTCCATCGCAGCAGAGTGAAAGCACGCGGGCTGGTGGCTCCTCCTGCAGTTGTTTGCCTGGGCTATGTGGATCACGTGTGGGGGCGGCGCCAAATTACACAGTGTGCCTGCTCGTGTTAAGAACGTGGGATGGGACTGAGACAGGCACACACACTGCAGCGCCGCCGCGGTATGACAGTGCATCGCTGGGCCCATCAGGCCATCATCGCTGGGCTGTCAGATGATCAATCCCTCTCCAGTATGTTTAGAAAATATGATTTTTCCGCCCCTCAAACTGGCAGCAGGCCAGGACAGTAAGGCGGCTGCCTGTGCCGCCTTACATTAGCCCCGGCCCTGCTGACGCACAGCCTATTGCTCTGCGTCAATACCACATCCACAGAAGGCAAAGCAAAGTATCACAGTTCATTTTGAACGTCTACAGAAATACGGGATTTTAAAATTTTGTGTTTCTCCCTGGAATACTCCACTGCTGCCGGTGCAGAAAGAGAATACCCAAGAGTACAGACCTGTCCAAGACTTAAGAGCAGTTAATTCTGCTACAGTGACTTTACACCCTGTGGTGCCAAACCCCTACAATTTGTTTGCCCTTATTCCTGCAGATACTAAGTTCTACACTGTTCTGGATTTAAAAGATGCGTTCTTTTGTATCCGCCTAGCCCCAGCAAGTCAACCATTGTTTGCTTTTCAGTGGAAAGATGCCAAAACAGGAGCAAAGCATCAAATGGCTTGGACACGCCTTCCTCAAGGATTTAAAAATTCCCCTACCATTTTTGGCAGTGCATTAAGTCAAGACCTCCTCCAATTCAATTCCCAACCAGGAAGATCCATTTTGTTACAATATGTTGATGACTTATTGCTTGCCTCTCCCACAGAAAAAGATTGCATAAATGCCACAAAAGAACTATTGCACATTATATGGCAAGCTGGCTACAAAGTCTCAAGACGCAAGGCACAGATTTGCAGACAACGTGTCAAGTATCTAGGTTTCCATCTTACAGGAACTGAATGTGCAATGGGTCCAGAACGTAAGGAAGCAGTCTGCCGTATTCTACAGCCTCATACTCGAAGACAAGTCCGAGAGTTCCTAGGTGCGGCCAGCTTTTGTCATTTATGGATACCAAACTTCACCATCATTGCCAAACCCCTGTATCAGGCCACAAAAGGTGCAGAACCTGACCCTTTTATATAGGGTGAAGAACAAACTGCTGCATTCACCCAATTGAAGACTTTATTGCTAGAAGCCCCTGCCCTGGGGCTACCTGATCACTGATCACAGCAAACCCTTTTATCTTTATGTGCATGAACATCTCCAGACGGCAGCAGGAGTATTAGTTCAATACCTTGGCTCATGGCAAAGGCCTGTTGCTACCTGTCCAAACAACTGGATTCTGTGGCCTGCGGCCTACCATCATGTCTCAAAGCTGTGGCAGCCACTGCCCTTCTGGTTGCTGAAGCAGACAAGCTCACACTAGGCCAAGAACTCTTTGTGAAAGTCCCTCATGCAGTCCAGACTCTTCTAGACTATAAAGGCAATTACTGGTTCAGCAATGCAAGAATGACCAAGTATCAAGCTATGCTGTGTGAAAACCCAAGAGTTCATTTGGAACTAATCTCCACCCTGAATCCTGCTACATTGCTTCCAGATGCCCCAGAAGATCAGGAACATGAGAGCCTTCAAGTAATGGATGAAGTATATAGCAGCAGACCTGACCTCAAAAACATACCACTAGACAAATATGACATGCAACTGTTCACTGATGGAAGCAGTTTTGTAGAAAATGGAAAGATTTGCTGGGTATGCAGTAGTCACTCTTGACGAAACAATTGAAGCTAAATCACTGCCCCATGGCACTTCTGCTCAACTGGCTGAAATTATTGCCCTTACCAGAGGTCTAGAACTATCATCTGAAAACAAAAGGGTGAACATATACACCGATTCCAAGTATGCTTTCATGACAATTCATGCTCATGGAGCACTCTACAAAGAACGTGGCCTCCTAACATCTGCGGGCAAGCAAGTCAAATATGCCCTTGAAATATTGAATTTACTGGATGCAGTATGGAAACCGTCCGCAGTTGGTGTTATCCATTGCCGTGGCCACCAAAAAGGCAAAGAAGAAGTTCCCAGAGGAAACCGGAGAGTAGATCTGGCGGCAAAGGAAGCAGCCAGACAGACACAAGCCCTTGAGCGTGACTGTGATTTGGAAAGAAACCAAGGCTATGAGTACTCGACAGCAGCAGGTGCAGCAGCAGGAGAAAATTCACTTGAAACTAAACTGGAGAGGTTACCCAGTTCAAGATGAAGATCCCCTGGAAAGTGTTCGGGAAGGAAACCCTGATGGCCGGAGAGGATACCCGGTAAATGCTGAAAATCACTTGAAAAGCTTCCAGAATGGAAATCCGGAACACCAAAATGAAACTTCGGTTCCCCAGAGAGGACTGGTTCAAGATGACTCACCTGTCAAGATTCTAGTATGTGAACCCGAATCCCCGCAAATGAAAGTCGAAACTCTGCTCTGTCTGAATGCTGTTTTTCAAGCTCAGCCAAATGTTGACTTCTACATGAATAAAAGAAGATTTGCAACTCATGGAGAATTTATTGAAGATTTTCTTTGCCACTGGTACGGTGAATATGAACGTCTGGAGAAGCACCACAGCTATATCCAATGGTTGTTTCCTCTACGTGAACAAGGCCGAAATGAACATGCAAAGCCTTTGACTATTTCTGAAATTGAAATTAAGAAGAACACCGCTGAAATCCAACATAGGCTACGAAGAGCCTATAAACTGATGCTGAATTTCTTCGGCGTAAAATTAGTGGGGGAAGAGGAGATAGAAGTGATACGAGACTCAAATTTTTCAACACGCTTCTCCAATTTGAATACCAACACCCATAATAACCTGAGAATTACCCAAATTGTGAAAAGCATGGGAGAGCTGGGAGCTGCACAATACCAAGCTCCGCTGGTGAAGTTCTTCCTGAAAGAAATACTGGTTGAAGATCAGCTGCAAAATATGAAAGAAAGTGCCCTGAAGTATTTCTTGCCGGCGGTAAAGAATGATCATGAAAGAGATGCACTGTCTGAATATGTTTGGAAGCATAGAATATCAAAGAATGTCAAGAGGCTTCTCCCAGTGGTGACGTCCCTGTTACCAACACCCATTACTCACTGGACTCCGGCCTACTCTGCAAAAGAGAAGAAATGGCTCTCTGAAGAGCCAGGAGAATACAGAGAAGACGGATGGTACCAGTTGGAGAATGAAAGAATTGTCTTACCAGCCACTCTGGCACCTGAAATTGTCCGGGCCTTGCATTCCAGGACTCATGGAGGAAAGACAGCCATGGAGCAACAACTAGAACTGTATTTTTATGTTCCTGGACTCACCGCAATTTGCAAAGCAATTGCCCATCAGTGTGTCACTTGTGTTAAGAACAACCCAAGGCAAGGGATAGTACGACCACCAGGAATATTATCTGTTGGATTATCTCCAATGTCCTCCCTACAAATTGACTTTACTGTTCTCCCTCCATGCAAAGGATATAAATATCTACTGGTGCTAGTATGCACATTAACGGGATGGGTTGAGGCCTACCCAACTCGAACAGAAAAGACTGCTGAAGTAGTGAGATGCTTGATGAGAGAAATTATTCCAAGGTATGGACTGCCTCTTGAAATTGGGTCAGACAATGGTCCAGCCTTCGTACAAAATTGTTTACAGCAACTTGCCCGCCTGCTGAGAATTTCGTGGAAGCTACATACCGCATACAGACCTCAAAGCTCTGGAAAAGTGGAAAGAATGAATAGAACTCTCAAGACATTGGCTAAAATATGCCAAGAAACGTCATTGAAATGGCTGGATGTGTTGCCAATCATACTGCTGCATGTCCGAAGCAATCCTACCTCACTCCTAAAATTGAGCCCATACAAGATGATGTTCGGTCGTCCAACCCCTTTGATAACTGGGTTGAGGGGGGATCCCCGAGTATTAGGAGAAACTGATTTAGGTCAGCAAGTGATCAAATTAGATCAGACAATGCAGAACATATACACATGGGAGAGCGAGCACATACCCTATTTTCTGTTCCCACCCCTACACAAGTACTGTCCAGGGGACATGGTATGGGTTAAGGAATGGAAGATAGACCCATTAGGGGCTAAATGGAGGGGTCCTTATGTTGTCTTGTTATCCACTCCTACAGCAGTGAAAGTGGCCGAGGTGGTGCCGTGGATACATCACTCCCGACTGAAACCAGCAGCAGAGGTTACGGACAAGGCATGGAAAGTGATAGCCAGTGAATCTGACCTGCTGAAGCTATGTTTCCACCGTATCCAAGCAGCTGCACAGACCGGAGAGGAATAGGAGAGATCCAAGTCTAGATGACCACCGGCTCTCCAAACTCCAGTCTTTGTACTTGTTGTTATTGAAAGACCATTAAGTTCACCGCCTAACCAACCAATGGAAGCTCCAGAGATACCCCAGGAGGCCCATGAGCCTCTGCTTCCAGATACCATTTTTACAAGACTACAGAGACCATTTGAGCAGTACCAAAGGATCCTGATATGTATTGGGATTATTGTTTTCTTTTTGACTTTTTGACAATTGTTGCTGGATTATTTTTTCCAATCCAGCTCCCTAAGGGAGTGAGGTCAGCCCCTATTGGGTTGACACCAAAACATGACATGACTGTCCCACCGGTACAGGACAGACAGAAACGGGAGCTGACAAGGCCAGAAGATAATTTGTTTATTAAATTTACGTATGCGTATGCACAGAAGTCAGGATATGAATCCTGTTGGGTGTGTAATTGAACCAAGGGTCATCAGTTATTCCCACCTTAGCTGTACCTCTTAATTTGTCTGACTACCCTGTGAATAAAAGTATAGTGGCCCCTAGTGTACTTAAACTGACTAAGAGTCTAGATATGCCAAAGACAAACCACACTATTCGCATTACTAATTTGGCCTATTTCCCTCTCTGGTGTTTTAAACTAGAGAAGATCCAGGTTCCACCTAGTTTAATGTGTAAAGAATCTTTGTTCAATGCAACACTAGATATATCTGACCCAGAAGCACTAGGAGATAGTCTCCAAGTAATGGTAGATACGATTGATAATTACAAACAGACTGATGATAAAAGTCCGGAGGCACTTGCATACACCCACACGTCACTATCCTTAATTTTCTCCCACCTTGGCTCAGAACCATTTTATCTGATGCCAGGGGATGGCATACATATTTGTTGTGGAACTCTATGCCACCTTTGGATTAATACTGAAATAAAAACTTGGTGTTATTTGGCCTGGGTGGTTCCCCTGCAGCGTATCCAAGGAGACACCTTAGACCTAGGAATACCACATCCCCGATATTCTCTAAATTTTGTTAAACGAGAGTTGTTTTCTAAAGGTGATATGGTTTGGTCTTGGTTTCCTTCTTCCACAGGATGGGGGCATTGAAATGATGAAAAGACTTAACAAATATGTTGTTCTGATGGATGAAATTGTAAATATCACCAGCACTGATATCCAGTTGTTAAATGTTGAATTAAGAGAGATTCGTAAAGTACAGCTGTTTCAGAAACTAGCCATAGAACAAATCCAGGCTGTACTAAATGGAATTTGTGAGATGACCATGAAATATGAATGTTGTACCTTTATTTAGAATACTACTGAAGATGCTCCTGACTACTATGATGTAATTAAGAAACATCAAGAAAAGGTTTCCCATTTGCAGGACCAAGCTCGTCGGATAGTTGAGGAGGGCTGGAACCCTTTTAAAGGGCTTGGAGCATTCGGGGCGTGGTTCGGATCGATTTTGTCTGTTATAAGTAATATAGGATCTCTGATTATCACAGGTGCCTTAATTCTCCTTGTTTGTCTTCTAGTTTATAAATTAACTATTTGTTTATGGCCAATCTGCCGTAAAGCCCTCAAACCAAAGAAACAACCCCTAGACCCAAACCCTGACAAAGGTTCACTTAAGCTTAAATCCCCAGAAGAATACAAAGCTTTAATGATTTAGTTAGTTGGCTGGGAGAGGTCATTGTAGACTCTCCGTCAAGAGGAGGGAATGAGATAGCATCTACTCGGATTTAATTTAGAACTATACTAATCTAGTGATCTGCCATTTCGATGTTCATCCAATTCACGTTTTAAAATAAACCTGCTGTCCTTATGTGCTCTTGAGATTCTATTTTCAGTCTGCATGTTTAAAGAATTTGGTTTGTCAGCAAAGCCGAGAAGGGAGAGCTGAAAATTGCAGAATTATGACAGACAGCTGGAAACCTAAAGAAAGGAGAATGAAGGGGAAAGATGACATTGTGTGTAAAATTAGGTCCTAACTCAGACATATGGTAACTGTCACGTGACAATCTGGGTATGTTGGGAGGAGAGCAGGGGAGGAAACTGTATTTTTGGAACATTGTATAAAAGCAGCTGAGTTTGATGTCCTCGCGACTCAAGCTATTGAACAGATTTGATCTGCTTCTTGAGTCCGGCCGAATAAACCATTTTCTTTTGAAACAAAGGCCTCCATCTGCTTTCCTTCGTCGAACCATCACCCACGATTTCCCGGTCAGCTGGCTATATCAGCTTCAATGTTAAAAATATTCCCGTTTTAATTCAATATCTAAAACCGTTGCTTATAATATTCTGCAGTAAAGAGTCTATTTCTAGATTTTTTAGTATAAGCATTTTTTATAATTTTTCCCAAAAATTTTTTTGAACTTTTGGCGAACGTCCCAAAAAGTTTGCGAACTGTCGAACAGCCGATGTTCGATGCGAACTCCGAACAGCTCATCCCTAATGATCAATAATTGCTGAAACAACTAATCGATGATTAAAATAGTTGTCAACTATTTCCATTATTGATTAATGGTCCTGTGTACTGCACACACTGTTTACAGTCAGACCGAGTTAAACGTAAATAACCTCCGCATCGGAGCTGATTGGAGAAGAAGCGCCGCTGCTTTACTCGGTATGATTTAGTTGTCAGACTAACTTTAGATGTCAGACACAACCAGTTTGTTTTTATTCCGTTTACAACAGTAGAACTATAAACACTAGGCTTGTGCACCGATTTTTTTTTTCGGTTCGATTTTTCGGCTGTTTAAACTTAACGATTCGGCTCGTTTCGACCGATTTCTGTTTCGATTTGGTTCGGTTCGACTCGTTTTTCAGGTACATTTTTTTTTCGGAATATCGACCATTTTTCGTATTTTCGTGTCACTTTACTCGTTTTTTGTATCGACTTTTCGTGATTTCGGAAATTTTCGTTTTTCCGAATTGTACATGTTTTCGGAATATCGACCATTCTTTGTATTTTCGTGTCACTTTGCTCGTTTTTTGTATCGACTTTTCGTGATTTCGGAAATTTTCATTTTTTTCGGAACGTCTGTTCTCCTCGTTTCAAAGCTGTCTAACTCTATTCGTTTTGATGTAAACTACTATGGTTTACTTTTTTATTAGCAAATGCAAATACCCATACTTTACAGTGTTTACAGAGTACAAATGTGTTCGCTTTCAAAATGTAATTTGCCTTTAGGAATTGCATATTGAAGACTGTTCTGAAAGTGGCATCGATATATTTTGTAGTAATGTAGGTTTCGCTTAAATTCTAGAGGAGATGAGAAAAAAAAACCACAACATATCTATAGACAGCTGCAGAGCTTCAACAAGTCGAAGGCATTTCACATTACAGAATCCACTGGTATACCATGTGGGAGCAAAGCCTTGCTTTGGGCTTCTCACTCAAGAGATACTGGATTCACATGCTTTGTGACAGCCAATTCTCTTGCTTTTGAACAGTTATGACCTTGATATACCAGTATTACATTTCCCATGATGCACTGCCTGAATTATGAGACATGTCCGTGTGAACACCCGGGTTGTCAAGGTTAACGATCATCCGAGATACATCAATCAACAGCATATTTGTGGATCTGCTTCATATTCTTGACAAGGTATTCAATGTTTTCCGATTTAGACTGGTAAAAGAATTCCACAGTTCTTCGCATCACATCACTTGTATCACTGCTGGTCTTAAAAAAACATGACTTTCACACATCAGGGAACAGGCTGTAAATGAGCAACGCCATTTCTTCCGCATTGTATATACAAAAAAAGGGGGAAACACGTACATTTTGTAGTTTTTTTTCTTTATATTGCAAAATAATTATGAGTAAAACATTGGTTATCCTCGCTTTACAACCCTAGGTGTGGATATTATATATTGCAGCAAAAAGGGACTGTTAGCAAACGCAGCCTTCATGTGCAATCTAAACAGAACAAAAAGTATACACACGAATGATAAAAGGGGGGAGGGAAGAAAAGAAAGATGCCACTGCAGAAGATGAAAAATTAAAAAACAGTTGGAAAAAGGAGATTACATGTTGTATGAATGCCAAAAGAGCTAGTATGCATATCCTTTAAATGGTCACACACACAAAAAAAATGCTAATTTAATATGACTAAGGCGCATTTAAGGGTGGGACGACGTAGAGCGGATCCCTTTTGCACACGCCAGTGATAGAAGTTCTCTACACCTTTACCGCTAGATGTGTTATCTGGCTAGTGCAGCTCTCACTGTTCAGTCAATTAGAAGAATAAAAAGGCGTGTTTAGTCCTCATGCCAGATAGTGGTATTGTTTTGAATTCTCTTTGTCTCTTTCCATGTAGTCTCGGTCGATGAGGGACTCGATTCTTTTCTTCAGGTCACCAGGCTTTACTGGGAACTTGAGCTGATTATAAAGCTCTGATACCAGGAGGTTATGGGTCAGAGTTTTTCTCATCTTCATAATGCGTACTATGGCTGCATCGATCTGGTACTGTCGGTCTTGAAATACCCTTTCTGTTGTATTTACTTGTTCTTCTACGGTCTCTTTCATTTGAATCTGGTTAATCTTTATTCTGTAGAGTTTGTGCTTGAAGTCAGCATTAAAGGTAAATTTGTCTCCTTAGGCTTGTGCACCGATTTTTTTTTTCGGTTCGATTCGATTTGATTTTTCGGATTTTCAACTTTTCAATTCGGTTCGGCTCGACTCGTTTTTCGTGTACATTTTTTTTTCGGAATATCAACCATTTTTCGTATTTTCGTTTCACTTAGCTCGTTTTTTGTATCGACTTTTCGTGATTTCGGAAATTTTCGTTTTTCGGAATTGTACATGTTTCCGGAATATCGACCATTTTTCGTATTTTCGTGTCACTTTGCTCGTTTATTGTATCGACTTTTCGTGATTTCGGAAATTTTCGTTTTTTCCGAACGTCTTTTCTCCTCGTTTCAAAGCAATAAATTTCATTTGACACATTTCAAGTCCATTCGAAAATTCCGAAAATATTTCGTTTTGGCTCGGAAAACTTTTCGGATCTGCCGTTTTCGGATCTAAAAATTTTCGGAAAATCGTCCGCATCCGAAAACAACCCGAAACGCACATCCCTAGTCTCCATCCTCCACATCTTTGCTCTTTGGCATCTTATTCAGTACTCGTGCTTTGCCACATGCCAGTGATTGTAAAGTTCGTCTTAGCTCGCTGTCCTCTATTGCTGTAGCCATCTTAATATCTTCCAAGCTGAATTCATCTCCCTCATTAAACATAAGAAGAACCAGCGTTTGAAACAAGGATACTTGCAGCTCTTTTTTTTCGTCTTTAAAGTCAGCTTTTAATACAGCATGGCCCAGTGTAGATTGCCACTGTGCTTCCCTAGATAAAAAGTCTTAAATATTTCCTGGAGTTTTATCATCTCTGATGGTAAATGAACATCCATGGGTGTATATGTTGGCCAGTATCCCATTGTCAGTATATTCACGGTCAAGTCTATACAGCCTGGGTCATTGTAATTCTGCATATACTGCTTGAATTGAATCATAGGGATGTGCGTTTCGGATTTCGGAATTTTCACGAAATTTCCCGATTCGTGTTTTCGGATGCGGCCGAATTTGCGAAAATTTTTAGATCCGAAAATGGCAGATCCAAAAAGTTTTCCAAGCCGAAACAAAATATTTTCGGAACTTTCGAATGGACTTGAAATGTGTCAAATCGAAATTTATTGCTTTGAAATGAGGAGAACAGACTTTCCGAAAAACAAAAATTTCCGAACTTACGAAAAGTCGATACAAAAAACGAGCTAAGTGACACGAAAATACAAAAAACGGTCGAAATTCTGAAACCATGTACAATTCCGAAAAACGAAAATTTCCGAAATCACGAAAAGTCGATACAAAAACCGAGCTAAGTGACACGAAACTACGAAAAGTGGTCGAAATTCCGAAACCATGTACAATTCCGAAAAACGAAAATTTCCGAAATCACGAAAAGTCGATACAAAAAACGAGCTAAGTGACACGAAAATACGAAAAATGGTCGATATTCGGAAAAAAAAAAGTACACGAAAAACGAATCGAGCCGAACCGAATCGAAACAGAAATCGGTCGAAACGAGCCGAATCGAAAAGTTTAAAAATCCGAAAAATCGAACCGAAAAAAAAAATCGGTGCACAAGCCTATGGAATCATCACATCTTTGGAGAGCTCCATATCTTTAAACATTCCCTCTAACTTGCTGGTGAATGCAGCGCCACATTCATGTTTAAGCTTAGATAGTATTGATTTCTCTGAATCCACAGAAGCACTTTTCCCAACTAGCAGCCTTTTTGCAAGATCCTTTTTATAAAATGCCTCAAATACATCTTTACCATGAATGAATCTGAAAATTATCATGATTTTATCAAGGAACCTCTCCAGTTCTTCATCAGTAGCCTCTTTCTTTCCAGAACGTAACTTTGAGTCAACATATTTAGCTATGAGCTCTGCTGGTTTATTAGCTCTTCTGTTGATAAAGTTTTCAAAAGATTCTTTCATCGTGTTGACAAATTTCTCATTCTTTTGAAAGCAAACATCGATTATATGGTCCACTTTATCCTTAAAGTCCAACAGCTCCTGCACCATGTCTTTGTCTTTCTCAGGATTCACAACAATTGAACTCCCAAAATGTTTAATGTACTCTCCCCAATGCTGCAGCAGGATCGACTGGCCACCTTTCGGCTAGGGACAGATGAGCGCATTTTCTGCGGCCACCGTCAAAATGTACGTCGATGCGTGCGCACGCATTTTTTCACGGAATACGCTTAAGTGGTCAGACGATGCGCAATTCTGGACGTATTTCATGACGGTGGGGTAAAAAGAAGTCTAGGGAAATCCGGCTGTTTGAACGTTATGTAGGCCGCACACTAGCAGCGTCTGACGTCTCCTAATCACGCACACACGCTGCCATGCGGCCGCAGCGCACTCTGTACGTCAGTAGCAGCGGTTCACGTTCTGAGAAAAATGCGTTCATTTGCTGGTTGCGTGGTGTCGGCGCACTTTCGTACGCACGTACTGCGTATATTGGCCGTCATTGGCCGTTATGTGCTGCTACTGCCGCCGTGATTTAGTGCGTCTGCACGCGCGTTCCGACTGCCCCACTCTGACCCTAGCCTAAAACCTACTGAACAGCTGGAACATTAGGTTCACGTCCGAGACTCGGTTTTCATCCAGCATGCTCTTAAGACCTTTTTGCAGAACGGCAGGCAAGTGTTCACCCAGTAGTTGCTTCTCTACACAAGCTAATAATGACTTATGAGTCCCATGGTCCAAATATGTAATGACTCTGTTTCTTCTTCCAATCGCCTGTTCACATGATGGAGATACTCTGGGATCTCTCTTTCTTGCAACAGCCTTTGTCCTTCTGCAGCGTATAGGCAATTCGTTTCCTCCAAAAAATATGTCTTCAAAAGACTCTTTGTAAACCTGTAAGTCAGACAGCATGCCGAGTAGGCTTCGCAGCAAGCTCCCATCCACTGCCTCTCCATAGCGCTCTTTATCAATCAGCTGCAAGATGCCATTAAAAGTCTTGCTCTGAACCATCCTGTCACTTAAATATACGATGTCCAGAATTACCGAAATGGAACCGAAATCACGAATGGAACCGAAATCATGAATAGAGCGAAAATAAATTTCGATTTGACACATTTCAAGTCCATTCGAAAATTCCGAAAATATTTCGTTTCGGCTCGGAAAACTTTTCGGATCTGACATTTTCGGATCTAAAAATTTTCGGAAAATCGTCCGCATCCGAAAACACGAATCGGGAAATTTCGTGAAAATTCCGAAACCCGAAACGCACATCCCTAAAGATAAACAGTTTATTAAATAATAAACACCAGGACATAAAGATAGAGATCTGAACAGGACACTAGAGATGACTGGACACAATGGGGAATAGCTATAGGAGGAGGAGGAGAGGAGATGCAGGAAAAGGAGGTTGAGGCCAAAAAGGGATGGCTGAGAGTAGTGGGAAGGGAGGTTTAAGGAGAACTAAAGATGAGAGCATTTAGAAAGCAGGAGAAATGAGGAATAGCAAGAGGAGACTAAAGATACTGGAGAAGTGAAACAGAAGGAGACACAAAGGGAACGTAACAGCACACGGGGCAAGCAATGAATAAACAATAATACATAAACACAGGATTATAGAAGCAATGGTTTCAGGCAGGGGGCAGGCAATAGAATGGTCGTGGGCAAAGCATGGGGTCTAGGCAAGGCGGCAATCAGGGTGATCAAAGTCCAAGATCAAGGGGGTCTGGTAGCCAGGGGTTCAAGATGGGGGAATCAGGATGCACAGGGGTGTTACCGGCTTGAAGGGTAAATGTCCAGGAAATAGAGGGTCCTCAGGAAAGGCTTTGGATCAGGCGTTTCTGGGATGAGCTCTGCACTGCAATTCAGTCTGGGACTTCAATGGGGAAGGCCAGGGTAGAGGGTGTGACTTCCTTAAATGCAGGATTGATTAGGGAGGATGAAGGGCAGGTGAGGTTCCAGGGTTAGAATGTCAGAGTCCAGGAATGTGCAAAGTCTGATATAAAGTCCTGGAACCTGCATAGGGCATGCAGGATGTGGCATAGAAAGGGGGCGCCAGGGGGTCAGGGCCTCTAGGACCTGACACCCGCACATGAAGTATGTGTGCACCGAACTGCACCCCCACAATGCATGTGGCAAGTTAGGCAAGAACGAAAAACCGCTACCACAGACGCGCAGAGTGCCCCACATCCGCGTAGCATTCTGTGTGAGTGATGAGATGTCAGACGCAGCGCTTTTGTGACGTCCAGCACCTTGACGCTCAAAATAGCTTTTCATATCCTTTTCAAATTTTTATCATTTTTCATATTAAATTTCCCATAGTATTTTTTTTTTTTTGAAGGACGTAGAAAAAAAACCAACAGTGGTGTCTACAGTATCTTCTGTCAGTACTTCTGTCCGTTAAATTGTGGATTTTATGTGGTGGTTACTAGGGATGAGCCGAACACCCCCGTGTTCGGTTCGCATTCGAACTTGAACAATTTCAAAAGTTCGAGTTCGAACTCGAACACAAACCGAATTCAATGTAAGTCAATGGGACTCTAAAGTTCGGTTTTTAGAGTGCCCTCCAAGAGGGCATATATGCAAGATAATTGACATAAAAGGTGTATGGGGGTCCGGGTAGTGCCCTGGGGGACAGGAAACAAGGACAAAAAGTTTTAAAAAAACTTTTTTAAAGGAACAGTGAGTTTTCCATAAAATAAGGGTTAAAAATAAAAACGAAAAATTCCTTCAAATATCGTGCCTAGGAGTTCCCCATAACCTGCCCGAAGTGGCGGATTTGTAGGATGTATAGAAACATCGCCATCAGAGACCCACACACGACACCTAGCCACCCTTAAGGGGTTAAAATGCACAGGGACTGGCTACTATCCTGTTAGATGAGGGAATGTATTATATGTATAAAGCAAGGTATATATGACAATGGATAGTCAGAGACTCTAGGGACTCAGCTTGTACACTTTATGATAGACATTTCTAACACAATAATAGTTGTATGCTCACATAGGCCCTTCGGGAGAGGTACATGACATACAAATACTGGAATATTACGTTTAAATCTAAGGAGTGTGATAAAGATTTTATTAAGCCCTTGATGACAAATTACGTAACATCTACATCATTAACCCCTTATGGACCGCTGACGTACCCTGTACTTCCTGTCCCCATGGAAAGGGGAGAGTGCCACAAAGTATCCTGCTTACAATACGCCAAACAGCACAAAGACAAGTCTCAAACCTTCTGGCACAAAATCATTTGGAGTGACGAGACCAAAACTTAACATTTTGGTCACCACCATGAACGCTGCATTTGGAGGAGTCAACAATACCTATGATGAAAGGTCCACCATTCCTACTGTGAAACACGGAGGTGGAGCACTGATGTTTTGGGGATGTGTGAGCTACAAAAGCACAGGAAATTTGGTCAAAAGATACTGAGGAAAATTTGCATTCATCAGCCCGGAAGCTGCACATGGGACATATTTGGACATTCCAACATGACAATGATCCAAAACACAAGGCCAAGTCAACCAGTTATTCGCTACAGCAGCATAAAGTGAAGGTTCTGGAATGGCCATCTCAGTCTCCTGACCTCAGTATCATTGAGCCATTCTGGGGAGATCTCAAAACGTACAGATCATGCAAGATTGCCCAAGAAGTTACAGGAACTGGAGGCTTTATGCTAAGAAGAATGGACAGCTTTACCATCTGAGAAGATAAAGAGCCTCATCCACAAATACCACAAATACCACAAAAGACGTCAAGCTGTCATTGATTTTAAAGGGGGCAATACACTGTGTGATGGAGCAACTGTACCCTGAGTACCTCCATCTGCGAGCTCTCTTCCATGTAACAGTCTCCACTGTAGATGGAGCAATCTTCCCTAACTGCTCCCCCAAACCTTTACCCGCAGTTGAAAGAAAGAGGCACACAGTTGAAAAATCAAACAGACTGACTGACTGTTTATTCACAAAGCTACCCAGACAAGAACAACCCCTTTGCAGACAACCAACAGATCAAATAACTGCACAGGACCTTCAAACAATGGAATCTCCTGGGAGGAGAAGGGAGGAGGGAGAAAGAAGAAATTCCTTTGTTTTACTTTCTATTAGAGAGAATTACACTATACAGGGAATAACACACAGACATCACAAATCTTTAGTTTGCTGGGGAATGTTTAAAACAGTGAAAAAGACAAATATTTTTAAAAGGTCCACCAATTCCCCAATAGTCTCTTTCACGGGCCATAGTCACTGTGCAGGAGGCTAGCCCACATCCCCCTCCAGATGCCCCAGTGATGGTAGGTTCCATCACACACGGTATTAAGAACTGGGGTATGTAAACTTTTGATCAGGGTCATTTGGGTTCTTTTTGTTGTCATTATGATTTATAAAGAGTAAACACACTTAATAATAAATGGCTTCAGCCAAACACTAACCATGAGTAAAAGAAATGTTTTTGTGTTATCATTCATATTCTCTGAATAATGGCCAAGAAATCATAAATTCTGCCACGTTGTGTAACCTTATGAGCACAACTGTATACACGATTCCACTATACATTCCTGTGATTACAATAAGGACATTGCATTTCGAGAGACACTATCACCAAAAAAATGCATAAATTGCGAAACTGCCACCCGTTCATGAGATAACAGTAGGCCTATGTATTTTTATATAGAATACACAAAGAGGGCAGCACTCAACCTTTACTAAGCACAGAGTGTGGGTGCTTCAAGACAATGTAATACGACAAACCAAGAAGACGGCACTCCATTAACACAAAGACTTCAACAATATCTTATACATTTAAAGTCTTTGTATGTGTTAATGGAGTGTTTTCTTCCTGGTTTGTTGTATTACATTAGGGGTTATTGACAGACCACCGAAATGTCGCTTCAGGGAATCAAATTTCCCGACCCTGAGGTGAATTCAGCATTCACCTCCAGAGTCCCCGGAGTGCAGGGAAGGGACTCGAAAATCTGCAGCAAATCCATCAAAAAAAGGCCAAAAATCTGCAGAAAAACGCAGCCAATACAATCCGAAGTATCTGATCACTTGGAACCACTGCAAAAAAACATGGCGAACACATCCAGAAAAAGCAGACAATCTGACGAACGCAGCGCCAACCAACTGCCGGAAATAGCCAACGAAAGGGGTAAAGAAAACCTGAAAACAATTTTGCCGAAAAAGATTCCGAAAAAGGTCTAAAAGATCCTAAAAAGAAATAAATAAATGAAAAAAAAATAGAAACTTTTTGCTGCAAATTAAAATAATAAACGAATTATTAGATATTGGATTAAAACGGGAATATTTTTAACATTGAAGCCTATGGGATTCGCCTGAATAAACCTGTCGAATGAAACCACCGAACAGCAGGGCATTTCGGCAACGTTTCACTGCTGTTTGGTGATGGAATAGATTAACCACTGCTTCTCTGTGGGGGATATTCTACTGCCGAACAGGCATCGTATTTTGCTGGCAATTAGCCAATATTTGGCAAACTGTCTGCTTTCTGAATAGCCGAATGGCCACGAAATTGCACCGTATGGGGAAATTCACTGTTCGGTGCATTTTCGGATCTCTTTGTGCTTAGTACAGGTTGAGGGCTACCCTCCTTGTGTATTCTGCATGAAAAGGGCTGACACCCCTTGGGTAAGCACCCCTCCTTGTCACAGTGGCTCCACCCACAGGATCTATTTAACCTTGAATTGCAGGGAGCTTGTGACCTTCAGGGTCCAGGGAGGCAGGCAGGAGGACTCTGGAGGAGCCGTTCCGCCTGGCCGGGTGCCAGGAACTCCGTGGCACCCAGCGTGTCTGCAACCAATCAGGGGGCGAGGCGCACCCTGATGACGCGGGGCCGCCGAGCTTCAAAGCAGGAGCGCGCACATTAGCCCTTGCTTTGTCATGGACTTTCATTCCTGCATTGCTAAGGCTAGGGTCAAACGAAAGCATTTTTACACGCGAACGTAAAAAAGTGCGTCCGAACGCATTGACGTATTTTTTCACGGAATTCGCGAAAACGGTCATACGATGCGCATTTTTGTGCGGGATGTTTTACGGATCCAAACCAGGAAACTTTGGGTGCCTGGACGTTATGTTGGCCGGACACGAGCAGGGTCTGACGTCTCCAAATCATGCACACACGCCGCTAGTGGACGCAGCGCACTCTGTACGTCAGTACTAGCGGTTCTGCGTTCTCGAAAAAATGCGTTCATTTTCCACTTGCGTTGCGCGGCCGGACTTTCGTGCGACCGTACTTCGTATATTGGCTGTCATTGCCCGTCATTTGCTGCTAGTGCGGCCGTGATTAAGTGCGCCAGAACGCACGTTAAAAATGCGCTGGTCTGACCCCAGCCTAAGCTGTAAAAGAGTTTGTTTATTCTCATATTGACCCTGCTGTTCTGAGGACCCGAATTGTTGCCGACCTTTTGCCTGAACTTCGACTACTCTCTCTCTCTTTCTCCCTGCCTGTACTGTTGCCTCCTAGTGCTGTTATTGTGTGCTGTTTGACTCTGCCACATATACTATAGCGCAGTACAAATTGCATATTACGTTGTTGACCCGGTTTGGTCATACGTCTGTTCCCTCCCTCCGTGTCCCTGTCTGGTTTATCTGCTATTAGGGTGCGCTAAAAGATCCTGCTATACCTGGTAGTGCAGTACAAAGTGTATATTACCTGGCTGACCCGGTTTGGTCATACGTCTGTTCCCTCCCTCTGTGTCCATGTCTGGTTTATCTGCTACTGCTGTGCGTTGACATTGCCAAGTATACCATAGTGCAGTACAACTATCCGTACATTTCTGACCTGATTTTGGTCAAAAGATTATTCTGTGTTCTCATCTAGTATATCTGCAACTAGTGCGTTAGCAGTAGCGCAGTATAAGTGCCCATATTTTGCTGACCCGGTTTGGTCCAACAATTACTCTGTATCCCTGTCAGGTAATTCGCTGCCAGTCTTTCAAGCTGTGTGCTGCATAGCTCTGTCATATACTGTTGCGCAGTATAATCTTTCTGTGTTTTGCCATTTTCTCTGGTCCCTGTGTCTGCTTGAGGTTAGGGTTAGCGGTCCCGGCCATTACAAGGATTGGAGGGCTAGAGGTCTGTTGCCAGGGATTCCACCAGGTCTGTCCCAGGGAACGTCAGAGAGCTCCAGAAAGGACTCAGTCCTTATTAAGCGAGTTGATCCCTAATAGCAGTCATTAGGCAACAAGTGCGGGACCTGTCAAAAGGTGGGATACATTGGCGTTGTTGGCAGGATTAAGCAAGTCATGGCCATATATTGTGAACTAAATTTCCAACATTTTCAGCAAAGCATAGGGATAAAAACCTTGTAAAAAGTCTTGAATGGGTTAAGAACTGTTGTTACCCTGAAAAGAAGGGAAAAGAGTTGGAAGCTTTGAAGGGTTAAAATTTGGCAAAAATCTTTAAATGTATAAAGCTGCTATTGAAGTCTTTGTGTTATTGGAGCGCTGTCTTCCTGTTTTATGTATTTTTATATGACATTCCTGAACAATATATATAAGCTTTAGCCATGTTGTCAGACAGAGCCAATGTATGGCTATACAGTCACTTCTACAAGTTTTACTCAATTCATTGTGTGGTCGAGGAATGTGCTTGATACACATCACCCCCATTTGTACCATGACACACACTGCGCCCTCTTTAATCTGGATTCCTATTGCACTAGGAAAAATATCTAGTAATTTCAAGAGACTGTGAGAAGAATCCCCCTCCAGTTCGAGTCACTCTTTTGGCCACAGCTTCCACAGGGGCAGCTCTTCTGGTGAGGAGCAATGATTATGGTACCTTGATCAGGGGGTCCTGACAAGGACCTAGCCAAAGCTGTTACCCCAAGGCAAGGTAGCTGTCCCGCAAGAGAGAGTGTTTATGGCTATACACAAAACCAGAGATAGGACTCGGTTGAAAGGTGAAAGCAGAATGAAGCTTTATTAAGGTGCTCTCTTTTATACCCTGGTTCGGTGTGAAAATAAGCCGAACTAAGGCTAGGGACAGATGAGCGCATTTTCTGCGGCCACCGTCAAAATGTACGTCGATGCGTGCGCACGCATTTTTTCACGGAATACGCTTAAGTGGTCAGACGATGCGCAATTCTGGACGTATTTCATGACGATGGGGTGAAAAGTTTGAACGTTATGTTGGCCGCACACTAGCAGCGTCTGACATCTCCTAATCACGCACACACGCTGCTATGCGGCCGCAGCGCACTCTGTACGTCAGTACCAGCGGTTTAACGTTCTCGAAAAAAATGCGTTCATTTTCCACTTGCGTTGTGCAGCCGGACTTTTGTGCGACCGTACTTCGTATATTGGCTGTCATTGCCCGTCATCTGCTGCTAGTGCGGCCGTGATTATGTGCGCCAGAACGCGCGTTCGCACTGCCTCAGTCTGACCCTAGCCTAAGTGTGCTTTCTCAACATTGCATCATCCTTTCCCAGAGCCATCTAGCAGACCCTGAAGGTGTAATGAAAACAGAAAGATGCAACAATGAACAAACATGCTTATATAACAACTATACATAGTATTGAATAACAAGTAATAACGCACTGATGAGCAATAAAATGGGACATGTGACCCAATAGGTCGCTTCAACCCTAGTTATTGTTATCCACCTAAAATATGCAAATACAATGTCATGTGAAGGGAGATATTTGATAAATGAACGTGAACTATATTTCAAGGCATCCTTATATTTGCATTCCTAATATGTTAACTCCTTTCCCGCTAGGTGGATTGTGCCCGGTACGTGGGATGGAAAGCCATCAGGGCATAACAGTACTCTCTGCAGCTCTGACGACTCTCCCGGCCCACCTCCCTAGCTGACGGCCTGAGTTCAGGCTGTTCTGTGGCACCCTTAGACACGTGTCGTGCGCTGTCTCGGGGCAGACTGGGAGGTGTCCAATAGGAGACAACATGCTATGTCGTCCAACGGTGTTCAGGCCCACCTGCCGCCGGGATGACATAGCGCACCCCGTGGTGTTAAGTGGTTACTATAGCTAATTTCGATCAGGTTCGTATAAAAATATATCTGGATAGCCTTTGTGGATAAATGGTTATTGGTGGCATAAATAGAATTAAAATAAATAATATATATATAACAAAATGTGCGGAGGGCGAAACAGAATACAGGAACAAATTTAAAGGAAGTATGAAGATGGAGTGAGAGTCAGCAAAACGTGTAGACATCTGAGAATATTTATTTCTCAGAGATGGATGTGAAGTGGATGGATGTGAAAGGAGTCACAAAAAGAAAGGATCGCGTGTCAGCAGGCAAGACTCGGCGGGAGATAGAAGGAAGCCCCATCTTTGTGTTGCCCTCATGACAAAAAGATCCTGTATTCTATTAAGATGCAGCATTAAAACCAGCAGAAAACAATGACGATTATTAGGTTCTAAACATAAACATTATCACTTGCATGTCGGTATGTCGTATTGGTAATGAAAGTGTACAAAGTCAAAAAGTCTGTATCTGAAGTGAGGGCGATGTATAGTATGAGTTACGCGAAAACCCACTCTCTCGTACAACCTATGAGCGTCCTTCATGATCAATGAAGTCTCCAAGATAACTGCCGCACATCCAGTCTGTTGAGCAAAGTCGATAACGGCCCTGCACAAAGCCGTGGCAATCCCTCGTCCTCGGTACTTCTTGGCAACCGTCATTCTCCTCAATTCAGTGCGTTTCTCTCCACCAGAATGAGGCGACGGGACAGCAGCCACCACACTGACCACTTCCCCACCGGACTCCGCCACCCAAAAACAATACCCGTCCCTCTGAAAGTAATATTTATCAATGTTCATCATGTCATCAGAAAGGCAATGCTTCACAAATGAAGAGTATATATGTCTTGCGAAGAACCACAGGACAAATACTGCACCAACCACAACCAAGACGGACACGACGGCAGATTCTGAGATCCAGAGAGAGACCAGGAAGATGAGCAGAATGGAAAGCAGGTTCTGCGGGACGCTTAATCCTTGTCTGAAAGCCTTATGGGTATACTGCAGCATACCACGAGCAAAGATATCTCTTACCACCCTGTAGTCCGAGTCCTTGTACAGCCGTATGCGAATAATCTGACATGATGGGACCTCTCTGAAGAAGAAACATATTCTTAATCAATGTCAAACACTGGATATCTTTCATACAGTGCAAAATTCCAGCAATGCAATGTGCAGTGCGTATGAGTGTATCAGAATCCACAGCAATAAAACTCCCAGCAATGCAATGTGCGGTGTGTGTGTCAGCGTATCAGAATCCACAGCAATAAAACTCCCAGCAATGCAATGTGCGGTGTGTGTGTCAGCATATCAGAATCCACAGAAATAAAACTCCCAGCAATGCAATGTGCGGTGTGTATGAGTGCATCAGAATCCACTGCAATAAAACTCCCAGCAATGCAATGTGTGGTGTGTATGAGTGCATCAGAATCCGCTACAATAAAACTCTCAGCAAACCGAGTGAATATGAGCACACAGCAATTATTTATTCTATATTTACCGGCCTCCGTCCACGGTAGGGCTGTGTGCAGAGTCAGCACGGACTGTGTACAGACTCAGCAGGAGGTCCCTCCAGGCCACGTTAAGATCGCGGCTGTGCCTGTGCGTGGAGCCATCTTGTCAGCAGCGGGGTGCCACTGCCAAAGGGTGCACCGTGGCTTTGATTCCCTTCCCGGTGGGTGTTCAGTCCAGAATAGAGTGAGAGTTAACGAAAGAGCGGGCAGCTGCGTGCATGCATGTCATGTGGTTCAGCCAGTCAGGTGGTACTGAGACTCAGTACCACCTGACTGGCCGGACTGCGTGACCTGCACACACGCAGCCTCACCAGGAGCCAGGCAGCTCAATGACAAATTTCTATCACTGAAGTGCTGGTTAAGGAAAGGTCCACTTTAAACAGCAGTAAGCAGACAGGGCTTCATATTCTGCTGATACCCCCCTTTACCTGCCGTTTACTGTCATCTTCTCTCTCTGCACACAAATCACATCCCTCTCCCCTCTCCTAGAGCTGCTGCGGGGCAGGGGAGGAGCTATGGAGGGAGGAGAGGTTTTTTTATTCTATTCGATTTTATTTCTTATGCAAACGCCCTGCTCCGCTGCTCGTTGTTTGAGAACACAGCTCAAAGCTGACACACAGTGACAGTGGCACCTCCTAGTACCCCCTAATGACACCCCAATAATCACTGGTACCTGGGGCGGCCCGTCCCCCGTCACTCCCCTAAGTACACCACTGCTCTGTGATATGTTCACACACAAGTTTGGTGAACTGCCAGCAAGTACGGTGCTGTTTGAAGGCAGTGCAAATCCCCATAGAGAAGTAATGGTTAATCTATTCAGAGAACACCAAACAGCAGAGAAATGGCAGTGAAATGCCCTGATGTTCGGTGGTTTCAATCAGCAGGTTATTTCAGGCGAACCCCATAGGTTTCAATGTTAAAAATATTCCCGTTTTTTATGCAATATCTAATAAACCATTTATTATTTTAATCTCCAGTAAAAAGTCTTTATTGATTTTTTTTAGTACCTTTTAGTCATTTTTCAGATATTTTTTTGGCAAAATTCCCCCCCCCCTTTTTTTTAACAGCAGTTTTTCTTTTTTTTGTAGCAGAACTTTTTATTATCAATCATAGGATCTTATATGTAAATTCCAGACATTTTCGTTCAGTAGTTCCTTTGAAAACAGCAGGCCACGGGTTTGCGGTGGCAGCATTCAGCGGCCGACTCCCTGCACTTTGGGGACCCTGCGGTGAATGGTGAATTCACTGTAGGGTGGGGAAATTTTGTTCCCCGAAGTGCAGGGAACTACAGAACACCAAAATGTTGGCGTCATTTTGGTGCTCTGTGAGTAACCCATTTAGTGGTGAGGTTTTTTTCTGCGCCCTGGAAAGTGAAAGCCTAGGCCTTTGCCTACCCAGGACATACTTGAAAATTTGTGAAATCTCAATGTATCCTTCCTGGTAAAATACTTTGCAAAAGTAAAATAAAAATAAAAAAATTAAATTTTCTTGGGGGGTGGGGCCACCCGGTGCGGGCCGCCGCCCCCTGGAAAGTGCCGCCCTAGGCCTAGGCCTTGTCGGCCTAGGTCAAAATACACCACTGACAGCGACCCAAGTCCTGAGTCAATGCTATTACAGAATGTATACAGGAAAATGATACACAAGTGTGGTGTGGCCAGGGCTGCCATCAGAAATCCTGGGGAGCCTTACTGAACCCCTGGTCGGGCCCCTCTTTCCTCAGCTGACTATTTCCATAAACGTCTAATAAAAATAAAAGATTTTGTCCCCTCTTCTGTTTACCTTCTTTTACAGGGAGTGGGTGAGCCTCTCTGCAGTATAATTAATGCAGCATTTGAATCCACACACTGCTGGGAAACGCCTCTCTGCAGTATAATTAATGCAGCATATGAATCCACACACTGCTGGGAAGCGCCTCTCTGTGGTATAATTAATGCAGCATATGAATCCACACACTGCTGGGAAACGCCTCTCTGCAGTATAATTAATGCAGCATATGAATCCACACACTGCTGGGAAGCGCCTCTCTGTGGTATAATTAATGCAGCATATGAATCCACACACTGCTGGGAAGCACCTCTCTGCGGTATAATTAATGCAGCATATGAATCCACACACTGCTGGGAAGCACCTCTCTGCGGTATAATTAATGCAGCATATGAATCCACACACTGCTGGGAAGCGCCTCTCTGTAGTATAATTAATGCAGCATATGAATCCACACACTGCTGGGAAGCGCCTCTCTGCAGTATAATTAATGCAGCATATGAATCCACACACTGCTGGGAAGCGCCTCTCTGCGGTATAATTAATGCAGCATATGAATCCACACACTGCTGGGAAGCGCCTCTCTGCAGTATAATTAATGCAGCATATGAATCCGCACACTGCTGGGAAGCACCTCTCTGCAGTATAATTAATGCAGCATATGAATCCACACACTGCTGGGCAGCACCTCTCTGCAGTATAATTAATGCAGCATATGAATCCACACACTGCTGGGAAGCGCCTCTCTGCAGTATAATTAATGCAGCATATGAATCCGCACACTGCTGGGAAGCACCTCTCTGCAGTATAATTAATGCAGCATATGAATCCACACACTGCTGGGAAGCTCCTCTCTGCAGTATAATTAATGCAGCATATGAATCCGCACACTGCTGGGAAGCGCCTCTCTGCAGTATAATTAATGCAGCATATGAATCCGCACACTGCTGGGAAGCGCCTCTCTGCAGTATAATTAATGCAGCATATGAATCCGCACACTGCTGGGAAGCGCCTCTCTGCAGTATAATTAATGCAGCATATGAATCCACACACTGCTGGGAAGCACCTCTCTGCAGTATAATTAATGCAGCATATGAATCCGCACACTGCTGGGAAGCACCTTTCTGCAGTATAAGTAATGTAGCATATGAATCCGCACACTGCTGAGAAGCGCCTCTCTGCAGTATAATTAATGCAGCATATGAATTCACACACTGCTGGGAAGCACCTCTCTGCAGTATAATTAATGCAGCATAAGAATCCGCACACTGCTGGGAAGCGCCTCTCTGCGGTATAATTAATGCAGCATATGAATCCACACACTACTGGGAAGCGTCTCTCTGCAGTATAATTAATGCAGCATATGAATCCGCACACTGCTGGGAAGCGCCTCTCTGCAGTATAATTAATGCAGCATATGAATCCGCACACTGCTGGGAAGCGCCTCTCTGCAGTATAATTAATGCAGCATATGAATCCGCACACTGCTGGGAAGCGCCTCTCTGCAGTATAATTAATGCAGAATATGAATCCACACACTGCTGGGAAGCGCCTCTCTGCAGTATAATTAATGCAGCATATAAATCCACACACTGCTGGGAAGCGCCTCTCTGCGGTATAATTAATGCAGCATATGAATCCACACACTGCTGGGAAGCGCCTCTCTGCAGTATAATTAATGCAGCATATGAATCCACACACTGCTGGGAAACGCCTCTCTGCAGTATAATTAATGCAGCATATGAATCCACACACTGCTGGGAAGCACCTCTCTGCGGTATAATTAATGCAGCATATGAATCCGCACACTGCTGGGAAGCACCTCTCTGCAGTATAATTAATGCAGCATATGAATCCACACACTGCTGGGAAGCACCTCTCTGCGGTATAATTAATGCAGCATATGAATCCGCACACTGCTGGGAAGCACCTCTCTGCAGTATAATTAATGCAGCATATGAATCCACACACTGCGGGGAAGCACCTCTCTGCGGTATAATTAATGCAACATATGAATCCTACAAGAAAAGAGAAGTGAAGCGCGCACGTGGATTTGAACAAGACAAACATACGTTGCTTCCTTGCTAGATGGACAGGTTCTTGGCTTACATTGCCTCAAAAAAAAAAATACAGCCGGTATACAACAATAAAAATACCAGCCGGTACCAAAATAATCCCATAGGTTTCAATGCTAGAAAAAATCCCATGTTTATTAAATATTTCATAATCCGTTAATTATTTTCAATTGCAGCAATAAGCCATTTTGTTTAAAAATAAAATCAGGAATTTTTGGGTTAATCTTTAAGTTTTCTAACTTATTTTAAATGTAATAACGAGGTCTATTCTTTCTTTGCTGAATGCATGCAGCTGTATTATTTCATTTCTTACAGTCCATGTGCATTCCGCATCGAATTGGATGAACCATGGACAGTTCCAATCCTGCGGTTAACCATGGTCCTGAATGTGAAATAGATCGATAATATAATGCACTTTAACTGTCCATGGTTCTGAGTGACTCAGTAGTACCATGGACAGTGTCCATGGAAAACGAAACATATTATCAATCTTTTTCACATTTATTATTCACAAAATGAAAAAAACGAAATAACCCATTGAAACAGAATGCCGAATTGACCCGAAATTCCGAATCGATCATGCCAAATTGATTCGAAATCTCAAAACAAAACGACCCAAAACCTGTCTGAAATGACCCGAAAGGGGAACAAAACTAACCGAAACTAAGAAAAAAAAAGGCATACACATCTCTAAGGTGGTTATATCTTATTGACATACAGTATCTCACAGAAATGAGTGCACCCCTCACATTTTTGTGAATATTTTATTATATCTTTTCATGTGACAACACTGAAGAAATGATACTTTTCTACATGCACGATGTAAAGTAGTGAGTGTACAGCTTTGCTGTCCCTTCAAAATAACTCAACACTTATCCATTAATGGCTAAACCGCTGCCAACAAAAGTGCCAAAATCACGGTGAAATGCCCTGATTTCCGATGGTTCAGTTCAACTGGTTTAAACAGACGAATCCCATAGGTTTCAATGAAAAAAATATTCCCTGTTTTTATAAAATATTTATTCAACCGTTTATTCTTTTCACTTGCAGCAAAAAGTCTCCTTATTTTTTAGGCATTTTTCAGAAAAAAATTTAATTCCTAATTTCTTTTAACCCTTTCGCTGCTGAGGCTTTTCACACCTCTGTGCTGAGGTCATTTTTACCGCTTTCGCTCATCATGTTTAACCGCGTTTTGTAGCCATATTTTGATATATGACCCAGACATATTATATATCGTTCTTTCCTGCAGACTCCACAGATTCATAATATGTCATTATTATATGTATACTATGACGGAATGGAGATGTTGTTCCGCCTGCGGGTGTGCTCAATCTGCGTGACCCCTTCGCTTACCGCTGGCCCGACTACCGAGTGACGCACACTCGGCGTCTCGTGCGGCCTGGCGTGACCCTGGGGAGGGTTAGCGGGCGGTGGAGGGGACCCCTGCCTGGAACCAGCCCGACCACTGAGCCATACGGCACTCAGCGTCCCGAGCAGCTGGCTCACTGACCTTGTGGGTGGGGAACGTCCGGGGAGATCGGATCTGCCAGCCACGGAGGAATCTTCGGATCTATGTGGGAAACGTTTCGGATCTTGCGGGAAACGTTTCCGATCGCGGTGCGGGTAACTTTTTCGGATCTCAATGGAGGAATGACCTTTCGGATCGGATCGGCTGAAAGGAACTTCGGATCTGGCAGAAAGGGCGAGGGATTCGGATCTTCCCGCAATCCCTCGCAACACCGTAGCGAGGTACGCGGCCGCGCCCTTCGGTTCGGATCTCCGTCTCTCTGAGAACCGAATCTTCCTGCGCTGCGCCTCTGCCCTGCTACTCGATGCAGGCACAGAGCGCTCGCTTCGGTTCGTACCTGGATGGACACCGTACCCTGAGATCGCGGGGGACTCTCAGATACGAAAATACGGTACGGAAATAAGACACACCAGTCAAAGCTGAATGCACTGCAGGAACTCCTTTATTGTTTACAGTACAAGCATTTATTACCTCTGCACACAATTAGAATACAATGGGACTCCTTGCCCGCCCTCCCAGGACCCATTGGCCCTTGGCCTTCAGGGAGTCGCCAATTCGGACCGGATGGTCCGAATCGGCCATTTTGCGATCCGAACCGGATGGTTCGGATCGGCCATTTTCCGAATCGAGAATTCTTAACTGCGCCACAAGGTGATCGGAAAATGGCGGCGAGCAAGGCAACAAGGGGAAAATACATTACACAATAAACCAACGGGGAACACTTTATTACACCACACAATCACATCTAAATAAAAGTACTTATAAAATTAGGTGCGTGCCACCACACCCAAGTGTCCATGTCACCACTGTCACTGCACCGCCCCTGGCTGAGGGTGCTGGCCATTCCGTGACACTCCTCCCCCTCCCCCAGTTCGACGCACCTGGTCTGACCCCACCGGGTCATACCGGGGAAGTCGGTGCTCCCAGGCCCATAGTCAGTCTGGGGAGGCCGAGTCACCAGGCCTCTCCATTTGGCCTTGCGGCCGTGCCAGCTTGGTCGGGACCCCATGTCCTTAGGGTTTCCCCGGCTGGGCGAGAGGGCATACGCCTGGGCCGGCGTGCCTCCTGGGTCCCCTCCAGGGCTACCGCTCCCCCGGGGAACCCGGGTGCTAAATGCACACGCCCCGGGTGCCCAGGTCAGCCGTGGGAAGAAACCGTGGCTGCGTGAGGCCCCCCCCTCCAAGGGTTGCCGAAATGGGCAGAGGCCTGCGGCGCTCTGCCCTGTTGCCAGCTCTTCCACTGGATGGCCAGGTACGGGCACGGCAACCGAAGGAGCAAGTGGGGCCAAACCTGACTGCTCTTCCTGGTAGCCGACAAGGGAGACAGAGGGATGCAACCGCAGTTGCACGGGGTCATCCTCACTCGGCCCCTCGGGGCGAGGTGGGAGAAACGGGCAGAGGCCAGCGGCGCTCTGCCCTGGTGTCAGCTCTTCCGCTGGGTGGGGATCTCCTTGCGGGAGGTTGGTTCCTTTTCCCCCCAGGCCCATCAGCAGTGGCGCACCACCCAGCCCGGGAGGACCATCTGTCTGCCCCACCTGGCAGACTGTGGGTGGTGGCGGAGGCCAGCAGCGCCCTGCCCCGTGGCCAGCTCCTCAGCTGGGGAAGGATCTCCTTGCGGGAGGACGGTTACTTCACCCCCCGGGGCAACCAAGGGTTGCGCACAACCCATCCCGGGGGAACCATCCGTCTGCTCCTCCTGGCAGACTTTGAGTAGTGGGCAGAGACCAGCGGCGCTCTGCCCCGCAGCCAGCTCTTCTGCTGGTGGGAGATCCCCTTGCGGGAGGACGGTTACTTCACCCCCCGGGGCAACCAAGGGTTGCGCACAACCCATCCCGGGGGAACCATCCGTCTGCTCCTCCCGGCAGACCTTGAGTGGTGGGCAGAGACCAGCGGCACTCTGCCCCGTAGCCAGCTCTTCCGCTGGGTGGAGATCTCCTTGGGGAAGGATGGTCTCTTCACCCCCCGGGGCAAACAATGGTTGCGCACAACCCATCCGGGGGGACCATCCGTCTCCTCCCCGCTGGACCCGCGGCCTCGGCCACCCTGTCCTCTTGCGGGGTGCAGGGGGTAACTTCCTCAGTCGACCCCCCACGGACACCCATGGGTCCGCCTCGGCCTCCCATAGGTCCCAAACCTGGGGACTGTCGACTTCCTCCGCCGACCCGTCCCACCACGGGGAGCTCAGGCTCGACTGCGGAACGCCGTCCAACAGTCTCCGATAAGCCACCTCGAGCTCCCACTCTCGCTCGGCTAGGGACTCCAGCTCCTCAAACACCGAGTCCCTGCTGTCTGACGGGATCTCCAGTTCCCGTCGCTCCAGGATGTCTTCCATCCGCTCCTCGTCTCCTCTCCAAACTCGGGGTCGGCGGCCATGCCCTCGTAGAGCAGCCCCGTACCCCCGTAGCGAGGCCCTGCCGTGGAACTGCCTCCAGTAGGACGCACTGTCGGAGCGGCGGTTAGCCACCGGAGCGCGCGGTACTTGCGTCCAGTGCGATCTCCTGCTGCACCAGGCTCCGGAGCTCGGCCTCCCACTCCTCTGGGGCCCGACCTTGCAGGAACGCTGCTCGCACATCATACTGCACCCGATGGACGACAGCGTCGGAAGGAATGTACACACCATGGCAGTCCCGCTCATGGTCCAGGGCCTCGTACCACAGTTCCTCTGTGGACCTCTGGTCCTGCTCCAGGCCCTCCTGCAGCTCTCTTGCCAACCCGACCTTCATGTCGGCGAAGGTGCCAGCACAGGAGCACCGCTCCTCAACGGGGAATGTGGCGTCCTCAGATGCAGCTCCAGGCGGGCTGTGAGTCTTCATCCGAAGGTCGCGGGGATAAGTGACGTCCCCCGTACAGGCTCCAGGCGAGCTGAGAGTCCCGCAAGCGTAGTCACTGGGGTTTGCAGATTCCCAGGGTGAAGCTCCAGTCGAGCTGTGAGCCTCGACCCAGGGTTCCACAGGGTAGGGTTCGGGGTCAACATAATCAGTCTCTGCTCCGCGGAGCTCTGCCAACCGCAGCTCGTGCTGGCGTTCCTTCTCCTGCTCAACTTCCCGGTAGAACTCCCGAATCACTTGATATCTGGCCCCCTCCGCCGGGGCATCACCGAGCAGGGCAATCCGACGCCGCAACTCTCTGAGGCCAGCATCTTCCTCCACCTCTGCGCAGACAGGGCTGGGGACGGGCATCATCGCCTCGTCCTGATCCATCCTGGTCAGTTCCTTGATCAGGGTCTTCCTCTTTTTGTTACCCGGCGTTCCTCCCCGGTTCTCCAACATCCCACGCAGGGTGTCCCTGTCGTAGGGGTTGTACACCGCCATGGCGTAAGTCTCCTAGGGGTCTGCAGAGAGCGATCCCACCGCTGCCACCAGTATGACGGAATGGAGATGTTGTTCCGCCTGCGGGTGTGCTCAATCTGCGTGACCCCTTCGCTTACCGCTGGCCCGACTACCGAGTGACGCACACTCGGCGTCTCGTGCGGCCTGGCGTGACCCTGGGGAAGGGTTAGCGGGCGGTGGAGGGGACCCCTGCCTGGAACCAGCCCGACCACTGAGCCATACGGCACTCAGCGTCCCGAGCAGCTGGCTCACTGACCTTGTGGGTGGGGAACGTCCGGGGAGATCGGATCTGCCAGCCACGGAGGAATCTTCGGATCTATGTGGGAAACGTTTCGGATCTTGCGGGAAACGTTTCCGATCGCGGTGCGGGTAACTTTTCGGATCTCAATGGAGGAATGACCTTTCGGATCGGATCGGCTGAAAGGAACTTCGGATCTGGCAGAAAGGGCGAGGGATTCGGATCTTCCCGCAATCCCTCGCAACACCGTAGCGAGGTACGCGGCCGCGCCCTTCGGTTCGGATCTCCGTCTCTCTGAGAACCGAATCTTCCTGCGCTGCGCCTCTGCCCTGCTACTCGATGCAGGCACAGAGCGCTCGCTTCGGTTCGTACCTGGATGGACACCGTACCCTGAGATCGCGGGGGACTCTCAGATACGAAAATACGGTACGGAAATAAGACACACCAGTCAAAGCTGAATGCACTGCAGGAACTCCTTTATTGTTTACAGTACAAGCATTTATTACCTCTGCACACAATTAGAATACAATGGGACTCCTTGCCCGCCCTCCCAGGACCCATTGGCCCTTGGCCTTCAGGGAGTCGCCAATTCGGACCGGATGGTCCGAATCGGCCATTTTGCGATCCGAACCGGATGGTTCGGATCGGCCATTTTCCGAATCGAGAATTCTTAACTGCGCCACAAGGTGATCGGAAAATGGCGGCGAGCAAGGCAACAAAGGGGAAAATACATTACACAATAAACCAACGGGGAACACTTTATTACACCACACAATCACATCTAAATAAAAGTACTTATAAAATTAGGTGCGTGCCACCACACCAAGTGTCCATGTCACCACTGTCACTGCACCGCCCCTGGCTGAGGGTGCTGGGCCATTCCGTGACATATACGTCATGACCTGTCTGTATATTATAAGAAACAAATGCAATAAAATTAGAATTGTCAATAATTTATTATGTGTAAAGTGTTTTTTTCACATTTTAACATGCGATCGTTTGCGGTTATATTTTGTATGGGCTGCGCTTGTTAAAAAAATTAGAAATGGGGACTCGTTACATTTTTTTTTGGGGAAAATGTCGCTTTTGTTAACAAACGCACTGCATACAAAAATCGTTAGTGCAGCATTATTGTTCACATTACGATTGAAATGGGAACAATATTGCTGCATTAACAAAACAAAAACTAAAAAAACATATATATTTTTAAAAAAATTCTAAAAAAAATAATATTTTTTTATTTTTAATTGTTATTTTAAAAAAAAACTTTTTTCATTATCATGTTTGATATCGTTGGAAAGGCCATGCTCTGGCCGATCCAACGATATCAAACATTAACCCCTAGCTTTCACGGATTGGGAGATAAGGGGTTCCAATGAACCCCCTATCTCCACCATTGGTGGCAGCTAGGGGTTAACTCCAGGACTGGCGTCATCGTGCTATGCACGATGACGCCAGTCCTCAGGGGGAGTTCCCGGAGGCTTGGCCGACATCCAAGATGTCGGCCAGCTCCGGGAAAGGATCACGAACCGGCACTTTTTCGGCTGTGCCCTTCCAAACGGTGCCTGGATCAACCTCCTGCTCCCCGGCGATCGGGAGGGAGAGAGGTCTGAAGGACCTCCCCCTCCCTTTCAGGCGCCTCCTCCGCACATGCAGGGGGGGCGCCTGAATTAGATGTCATTGCGCCGCTGCAATGACATCTAATTGCTCCGCCGGGGTCCCGAGTGCTGGGCTGACATCTAAGATGTCAGCCCGCACCGGGGGGGCGCAGCAATCCGCCGGAATCCGGCGGATTGCTGCCTCCTGTGCATGGACGCGCTGAGCGCGTCCATAGCACAGGAGAATCACTTGGCTGGACGCGCTGAGCGCGTCCATAGCAGCCGAGTGGTTAAAACAACGAGGCTGTTTATTGCTGAACGCAGCATTTTTTTCTTTTCTTCAGTCTGTCAGCGTTCGGTGGGGGCTGTCTATGGTCCTGAATCCTATTCAGAAAAAAATGACTAAAAAAACAAAGGGCTCTATTGCATTCCTCGCGCATCAGTTTTACGTGCACGCAAATGCGCATTTGCGCGAGGACAAAACGATGCGCATTTACGTCTACCGCGAATGATCCTCGTGAACGCAAATGTGTGCGACCATCCTATACTTAACATTGTGAACCCAAATGCGTTCTTGCGCAGAAACGCGGATGGAATTCCAATCTCCTCGCAACTTCTTACGAACGACGTTTGCGCGCATAATTTTAACGTGTCTGAAAAGCAGCTGTTAACTTCAAATCTGAACTTTGTGGCCGAAAATAAATATACCGGAAAAAAAAAAAAAATACAGAAATACAGCAGAGTATAGTTACACATGCTACACCCCCCCCCAAACCATTAAATAGTGAATTCGTGCATTTCCTGCAGCATGTATACTCAGATTTACTTTGTTAAAGTGAGTCAATTAAGGTAAATTGATGTCAATTACGGGTCTTAGGTCTGATTGGCTGAATCCCCTGGAAAAACAGTCTGTCCACTGATTTGTGCGCGCAAACGTACTTTGCGCGCATTTTTGCTCGTCGGTTTTACTTTTTTTTTTGATGGATGAAAAAATGTGCAAGGATTGAAATGCTCTGTTAAGTTTCGTGCGATAACGCATTTTGCCGTGCGGAAAGAAAATTGCGCTGCGCAATTGCGCAGCGAATGTAATATAGCCCAAAGAGTTTTTGTTGCAAGTGAGACTGAACGGTTTAATAAATATTTAATTAAAACGGGGAATAATTATTACATTGAAAACTATGGGCATTTCACTGACATTTCGGTGGTGGTCGGCATTCTCTGAATAGATTAACCGTTACTTCTCTATGGGGAATTTCTCTGCTGCCGAACTGCACCTAAAGGCACCATGGCGAAAAGAACCACCTAAAATCAGGGCATTTCACTGACATTTCAGTGGTGTTTGGCATTCTCGGATTAGATTATTTTGTACAGCTGGCATTTTTATTGTAGTACCGGCTGTATTTTATTTTTATCTTATCACCGGCTGGTATTTTTATTGTAGTACTGGCTGATATTTTATTTTTGTATGGCTGGTATTTTCATTTTATTATAGTACCTGCTGGCTGCTGTTCTTGATTTTTAAGCTCTTGAGCAGGGGCCTTTTGTCCTAAAGCTCTCCATGTGTCAAACTTATTTGATATTTGTTTGTTTGCCCTATCCATTGTATAGCGCTGTGGAACAGGTTGGCGCTCTATAAATAAATTGTAATTGTGGCAGTTGGGTGTAAAAAGGAATGTGAAATCATAAAAAGGACACAGATATAAAATACTTTATTGACGAAGCCCTGCATTACTTTATTCATTGGATACTAATCATACAACGTTACTTGCGTGTCGGTAAATCATATTGAAAACGCACCTGTACAAAGTCTACAAGTCTGTATTTGAGCTCAGACTGGCGTATAGTATGTGTTTTATGGAAACCCATTCTCTCGTACAGTTTTACAGCATCGCCCTGGGGCATCGAAGTCTCCAAGACAACAGCCACACATCCAGACTGCCGGGCAAAGTCTATAACCGTCCGGCACAGGACCTTTCCAATCCCTCGTCCTCTGAACTCCTTGGCAATGGTCAGTCTCTTGAGTTCAGTGCGTTTTTCTCCAACGGAAACAGGTGCCGGGACAGCAGCCACTGCACCGACCACTTCCCCACCGGACTCTGCCACCCAAAAACAATACCCACCTCTCCGAAGGTAATACTCTTCCACGTTCACCATGTCATCAGCAAGGCTATGTTCAACGTAAGATGAGTAGATGTGCCTGGAGCAGAGCCACAGGAATCTTAATGCAGTGACCACCACCAAGACGGGCACGACAACAGATCCAGAGATCCAATGGGAGACCAGGACCATGACCAGCATGGAAAGGATATTTCGCGGAACACTAATGGCATGACGGAAGGACGTACCGGTGTGTTCAAGAATTCCACTGGCAAAGAGTTCCTTGACCACAACAAAATCGGAATCCTTGTACAGCCGGATATGGTAATCAGACATGCTGGTCCTCCTTAGGAGACAAAAGGGATTATTATATTTTTTTTAATACTGTTTTACACTGTGTAAAAGGTGGTAAACCAGATGGAAGAAGACAGGTGGAACAGTTTGTAAAAAGCATGTTATAAAAAGCTAAAACAGAGGAAATGTTCTATAAGAATATGGACTGGAGGGAAGAAAGACTCCAGTGTGACCTCCCCCTCCCCAGCAGTTTCCAACGGTGCTGTAAAATGAGTGACGATGTCCTCCATAATGATAACTGTGGGTATTTATGATGTAATTCCTCTCTGTACATCCTCCGTGCCTCTCTATAAGAAGCATTTGATTGGATGTGATCAGGAATGCTGAGAGGTATCTCAGTGGGTGGATGGAGCTGGTGGTTTTGCGTTTGAATAATTGCAAGTCTAAATGCTGCATCAGCTGATACAAAAGTCCACATTCGAGACAAACGGTGAAATGCAGGTAAGCTCTTCTAGCTCTGAAATGTAACATAACAAAACCAGGATATAGAAATGATATGCAGCAATAAATTATCAGGGAGGGTATAAGTTAGACACATCTGGTCAATGAACACAAACAGACTGAAAGGGTTATTCAGAAAGTATTGAGATTTCAGTGCTTTCTCGTTCAGCGCACTGTGGTGATTCCAGTTTACTGACCCTATGCTGAATTCACTATTCACAGCAGGGTCCCCAAGGTGCGACAAACGTGGAACCGCCACTGACCAGACAGCTGCCACCCAGACCGCCAAATGCCAGCGCTGACCTCTGATCAGCCCACCAAACACCGAACAGACCACTGAACGCCGCCGAATTGCAGAAAAGAAAAAATTAATATTTTTTTAACACTGAATCCTATGGGATTCTCCTGCTTAGGCTGGGGTCAGACCAGCGCACTTTTAACGTGCGTTCTGGCGCACATAATTACGGCCGCACTAGCAGCAGATGACGGGCAATGACGGACAATATACGATGTACGGCCGCACAAAAGTCCGGCCGTGCAACGCAAGTGGAATTTGAACGCATTTTTTTGAGAACGCTGAACCGCTAGTACTGACGTACTGAGTGCGCAGCTGCGGCATAGCGGCGTGTTTGCGTGATTAGGAGATGTCAGACGCTGCTAATGTCCAGCCTACATAACGTCCAGACGCAAAAAGAGTTTTATTGACGATCCGTACAAAATCACGCCCGAAAATGTGCGTCGTCTGACCGTTTTTGCGCATTCCGTGAAAAAATACGTCAATGCGTTCGGACGCACTTTTTCACGTTAGCGGGAAAAATGCTTTCGTCTGACCCTAGCCTAAAACCTGTAGAACGGACTCACAGAAAATCAGGGCATGTCACTGACATTTCTCTGCTGTTCAACGTGAATAGATTAACCATTGCTTCTCTATGGGGGATTTTACTGCCGCTGAAGACCTGCGGCGAACCGCACTGTATTTTGCTGCGAATTCGCCAGTATTTTGCAAACTGACAGTTTAGTGAATGGACGAACTGCCATGAAATTGCACCGTACGGTGGACTTCAGTGGCAAGATCGACGCTCTTTGAATAACCCCTTAAGGATCAATAAAAGTGGAACAGATAATGCCTTGTGAGGTTAAAGGAGGGGATATGGAAAATATCAGAATTTTAAGAACAGCAGATAAACTCATACCATGCGTGATTACGCGGCTGAAGTCGGCTGTTTGAGATGAAAAACACTACAGGGTCTATTCACAAAACTTTCGGTGATTTTTGTCACATTTCGGTGATTCCATTTCGCTGAAAATACTCTGAATTCACTATTTCGCTAATGGTCAGCGTATTTTGCCAAAATTGGAGACGCCACAGCAGTTATCGGAAATTTTGGAGCAATTCGGCAGTTGAGAAAAGAAAGAAACTCCTAACAAGAGTTTAAATCAATATAAAGTAAATAAAAATGTGTCTAACTAACAGGAAAGGACCTTTAAAAAAAAAAAAATATGTCTGTTAAAAAAAAATGATCATTTGAAAAAATAAAAAAATATATATATTTTTTAAAAAGCTCTTAAAAACTAAAGAAATACGAGCTTTTTTGGTAAAAAAACAAAAATTAACATAACATAAAAAAAGAATTATTACATTTATTTGATTGATAAACTCATACCATGCGTGATTAGGCGGCTGAAGTCACCCGTTTAAGATGAAAAACACTATAGGGTCTAGTCACAAAACTTCCTGTGGTGTTCGCCGAATTTTGGCGATTCCAATATGGTAAATTCACCATTTAGCAAATGTTCGCCATTGTCAGGGTGGCACCTGGCGTGTGCCGTGGTGGGACCCAGTTTCAGGGATTTGGGGGTCTGAGCCCAGTGTGCAGGGATTGACAGATGGTACCTTTGGATGGTATACAGGTGAATTCCAAGGCGAGGTACAAAGCGTAGTCCAGAGAGAATAGTCAAAGGTCGAGCCGTGGTCAAGGGCTGGTAGAGAGCGTCAATCAGTAGGCGAGCAGGCGGTCTGGTACACGGTATATCAGGAGCAAACCGGAATGGGTCTGAACTCTAGGAGAGATAGAATGTCAATGCGGACAGGGGGGTGCGGCCCTCGATTCAGACAGGTAGGGGTGTGGTGTGTGTGTTCGTGCTTAACTGATTGTGTACTGGTTACAAGTGCTGGACATGAGGGCAGCACTTTTCACGTAGCTTTTGGCACTATACTGACAACCGTATTTTGCCAAAATTGGAGTCGTCGAAGCAATTATCGGACGTCGCTGAAAACTGCCAAATTGCGCCGAAATGAAGAAAAAAAACAACTCCCCAGTAGGAGTTTAAATCAATAAAAAGTATTAAATACGCGTCTAAATAACAGGAAAGATGCTTTAAAAGAATAAATAAATTAATAAATTTCTGTTAAAAAAATAAAAAGTAATTTAAGAATTAAAAGAATCGATTTAAAAAAATGCAAAAAGCTCTTTTAAAAATTAGAGCTTTTTGTTAGTAAAATATGAAAATAATAAATGGTCAAAAAAAATGTATATATATACATTTTTTTAGATTGAAACCTAAGGGATTCACCTGTCGAACTGAAGCACTGAAATCAGGGTATTTCGACGCAATTATGTTGGAATTCAATGGTCTGTGAATAGAACACGATAGTGTTCTATGGGACAATTTCGGTGAATTGCACAGTATTTCGCTGTCATTTTGCCTGTATTTGACAGCTTTGTGAATAGATGAATTGCCCCAAAATTGCACCTAGAGTGAAATTCACCTTTTTTCCTCATTTCGGTGATTCCGTTTCGCCAAAAATACGGTGAATTCATTATTTAGCGAATGGTCACCGTATTTTGCCAAAATTGGAGTCGCCAAAGCAGTTACCTGATGCCGGTGAAAATTTCGGTGCAATTCAGCATCAGAGAGAAGAAAGAAACTCCTAATGGGAGTTTAAATTAATAGAAAGTAGTAAAAATGTGTCTAAATAACAGGAAAGGTCCTTTAAAAAAATAAAAATGTGTATTAAATAATCATTTAAAAACAAAAAATCATTAAAAAAACAGCTCTTTTAAAAACTAAAGAAATAAGAGATGTTTCTGTAAAAAGTAAAAAAGAATAAAAAATTAAAATAATAAATGGTCTTTTTTAATTTTATTTTTTTTGGCCGCTGAACTGTAGCGATTTCCGCCTGTATTTGGTGAACTGACAGCTTAGCGAATAGACAAATTTACCCAAAACTGCACCGAACTTTGAAATTCACTGTTCGGTGCTATTTCCGTGGCCAATATGGAGGCTATGATTACTTTATAAGGGCTCTAATGTCCTTGTATGAAACGTGCCGTGGACTGGCTTTGCAGAGCACTGTGTGAAGCACATGTTGGTCACCTGTATGTTTAGTGATTGAGTGAGAGCTGTGTAAGGTGACACAAGGTGAGGAGAATATTCCATCAGATATAAAAAGCATTAGCAAGTAAAAATAGACACATTATATGTATTTATATAATTTATAAGATGTGGCATACCTTGTTCTGACAGCAGACTGGACACCCCCTGTTTCACACAGATTTGTGCTTAGAATCTGGAATTCCACGGGTTTTGTTCCTGCTTTATGGCTCTGCCCTTTGGATTGGATCCAGCCATCCCGCAGGTGTATGGAATTGGGCCATAAACAATTTACATAATAAATTAGCATAAATGATTTACTAATATAGACTCCATAAAGGAAAGTGTTGGATGGTTACACAGCAAAAATGTGTAGCGCTCACTCCCGGAGGAGCCGCTGAAAATGAACCACGGGTCAGTCTCCCCGCACTAGGGAATAAATACACTCCAGCACCGTTGTGGATTTTATAAATTATATAGTTTACTAGAGTAAAAGGCATATAATGAGACACGGTGTTCGTAGATATATTTACAGTATTTCGTATCGCGGTAAAACGCGCAGCGGAAAAAGAAATACGAGGCTTCGTATTTCGGGAAAATGCGCAGCCGAACAGAAAAAAATACAATGCTTCATAATTTCGAGAAACGCGTAGCGGAAAGAGAATACAATATTTCGTAATTCGAGAAATGCGCAGCGGAAAACAAAATATGCGAATCTTTACCCCTTTTTGGGATATTAGGGAGTGAGTCCCGCACAGGTTAAGTCCCGGACTGTAAGTGTATGTGTGTGTTATGGTACCCGGGTACTATTCAACTGGCCAGTGAATCTCTTAAACGATGTCTTCGACTAGTCAAGTTGGGGCCCTGTGGGTTTTAGAAACAAACAGCGTGCTTTCTTGACTTTATAAACCGGCCTTGGAGGCCTCTCACCCATCCGCTCGATCACCAGGGTTCCCCTGACCCAGGACGTCCCTCCGCTCGATGCCTTGCTGGGATACTGGCTACTGGGTCCGTTGTCTGGCTTTCTTTGCTCCGACAGTGACTTGTCCAGCTACCGCCTGCTCTCCAATCCAATGGACCTGCGGTACTCCTAACTCGGGGGTCCTCCGCTTCCTTGACAGCAGCTTGGGTAATGCCTGTGGATCACTGGGTCTCCTTCTTGCGAGGCTGGATAACCCAATTTGGAATCTAGGTAGGCCGCACCTGCGCTCCGGCCTAGTCGCTGTTCCGCTCTGCAGTACTGTGCCCTGTCTCATGCACTCCCTGGCGCGCTCTGCCAGCTATCTCCATGAGGCTCAGGATGTACCTCGGCGTGTCCCACCCACTTCCTGTGTCCGTTCCCAGAGCATGCCGGGAAATGTAGTCCCAATGTTCAGTGTCTCTTATCGCGCTTGTCTCCCTCCGGTGGCCAAAAATAGGTACTGCCACAGTAAGGATTTAAACACAGCGCTACAAATGTATATCACCCTGTGAGGTCATACATTATATGAAATGCGAGGCACTAGTTTAGAGTGACCAAAATATTCATTAGTGTTTGTATCATCATAGTCTTTAAATAGGACAAGTATGTAAAAGTACCTTTTACCACCGCAGGGCATACTATGCCATCCCCATGGCAGGTGGGACTGAACACAGAGGGGCGGCATAGCATGCCCTGTTGGAGTATGTGGGCCAAACAGGCCAGTCCACAAGTTGGCGTGTGATATTGGCTGCCACGGGACAGCCTGAACTCAGGCGTCCCACTGCAGCCAATGACACGTGTCAGCTACATAGGCAGGCCGGAGGAGGGGTCCACCACAGCAGCTGGCAAACGGGCGTACTTGTACACCCTGATGGAGTTAACGCCTTCCCGCTGGGCACAGCACACCTGCGGTAAAGGGTTAAGGAACAATCAGGTGTATTATACCTGTTTAAGGTCATAAGCCACCCTGTGCGACATCCCTCTTTCTTTAAAGATCTAAAAAGTATAAATTGTACTACGCAGAGGAAAAGTCCTCTCTTCTTCTGAAAGGGTTAACACTCCATCACTGGTTATTGTAAAGGGCTACGGAAGTTGTTGGCACTATATAAATTCTGATAATAATAATTTCCCCGGGCATATAATGTTTTCAGATCTTTGTCCCCTGTTTGGTTTGTATTGATGATATTATGGTGCGTTGCTACTAAATATGTCATTTGGGGGGCAGGGGGATTCAGACAGCTACGTCCAAGGCTGGGTTATTACATTACTCCATACATCAGGGACAGTGCTTAAAGTAGATTAACCAGTTAAAGGGGGAGATTAACAGATAATATTAAAAAACAACAATTGCTTATTATTATTGTTTGTTCTTCGTCCATCATAAAATCGTTGAGAATCTTGACATCCATTATATGTTTTGAAACTGAGTCCAAAGATGAATTATCAAGCCATTTTGAGCCAACAATTCCTGATATACGTTGAGTAAACATCAGTAGGCACCAACAATGTTTTACTTTAGGCTTTGCACTTCTACAATGCACGCTTGAGTTCTGCTTCAACAGTGTGCTTGGTTTTGACAGCTGGACAGTCCATGACAATTAGGCCACACCAGTGGAGCGATTGTAAACCAGTTGGTCATGTCAATGTCAAGTAACTTCAGGGATGCCTTGAGTGTATCACCCAAGCTTAACCATTTTCAGTCTTGTTATTGCATACAGAAAAAAACGGTGTCACGCCTATTCCCACCAGGGCGGCTGCAACAACTGGGAGTAACCAACCCAGTTCATTTATAAAACATAACAAGAAAAAAAGGTGTCATCTGTGCTTATTCATATAGCTCCATGTGAAAATCCCTAACCATACCTTGCTGGACTGGAATCTCTCGTGTCCTGATACAATATAGGAGGCAGGCATTCTCGCTAATAATTTCAGTGATCACTGCCTAGTGTACTGTGTGCGGAAAATAAAAGCCACAAAATCTCCCCCAAAAGGTAATAATCACCAAGTCTTTCAAGAACTTTAATCTTGAATCTTTCCTAAGTAATCTCAAACAGCTCCCATGGAACAGACTAAACCTAATCCCAGACCTGGATTGTGCCATTGAATACTTTCAGTCAGAGCTCCTGCGAGTCTGGAATTCCCATGCCACGATGCGTAAAGTGCGAGTAAAAGGGGTTCATCTCCCCTGGGTTACAGTCGATTTTATGCAAATGTACCAGCTTAGAGATTCACTGTAGTCAAATTTCAAGAGTACTGGTTCCATGAATGATCAGTGCTTACCGAAAATGGCAGAATGCATGCACAAAACAAACAAAAATGGCTAAAGCCCAAAACTTCAATAAAAATTTAAGCAATAACATCTCAAACCCTAGAAATTTTTGGAAAATCATAAGTAAAATACAATCACTCCCCGTCCACTCCCAACCGACTGCTGTGAAAGTAAACAACCAAACCCTGCAACACCCCCTAGATGTAGAAAATGCCTTTAATAATTATTTTGTTGGTTGCGCCACCACCCTGATTGCTAAGCTAGGAGATAACACGCCTTCAGAAAGTCCGCATGCAGGTCTGGCCCCACCAACTGTACAAAGACCCTGTATCACAGAGAAATTCCGTTTTAGACCAGTGCCTGTCAGTGTCGTTACTAAACCTTTCCGTAATCTAAACATGAAACACCTGTCTGGACCTGATCAAATACCAGCAATGCTGCTGAAAATCATTTTGCCAGCAACTGCAAATCCTGTCACAACCCTAATCAATGAATCACTGTGACTGGATACATACCCAAACTCTGGAAGACTGCGAGAGTGGTACCTATCCATAAAAGTGGCGACAGTACTTTGTATCCAGTTACCGTCCAATCTCATTGCTCCCTGTTATGTCAAAACTTTTGGAAAAATGTGTGTACACACAATTACGTGATTATTATCAATCTTCAAACTATTTAACCCCAGATCAATCAGGCTTTTGTCCAAATTACTCAACTACAACTGCCATTTTAAAAGTCTGCATTGATATCCAAGCTGGCATGGAACAAGGAAACCTAACTGGAGCATCTTCCTAGATTTTGCAGAGGCCTTTGACACAGTAGACAATGGCATCTTGTTAAACAAACTTAAAGACTCTGGTATTGGTGATTGCACGCTAACCTGGTTTCAATCATATGTATCCGACTGATCGCAATATGTGTCCATTTCTGACTGCGCTTCACTCCCCCTCCCAGTCACGTGCGGTGTACCCCAAGGCTCGATACTTGGCCCCCTGCTATTCACGATATTCATAAATGATCTGCCCAATGTCTGCAAAGCCTCAACTGTACACATGTACGCAGACGCCACTGCAATCTATACCAGCAAACCAAATCTCCCGCAGCTGGAGGCCGTGCTGCAAGAACAATTCACAGGGGTAGAAAAGTGGATCAAAGATAACAAACTTTATTTAAATACTGACAAAATTGTAACGATGCTCTTTGGAACAAAACCTAAACTACATACTGTAAATTGCAAAATCCCCATCTATGTGTTGGGACAAAATCAAATGGCACGCTGACCACAGTCACTTCTCTCAAATATCTAGGTATGTGGTTAGAGCCAAATCTATCCTTTGGCCCCACATCGAAAAACTCCTATCTAAACTTTTCCCTAAACTAGGTGCCCTGTACAGAAACAAATCCTGCACCCACACAAAATTTGCACCCACACAAAACTTCAACCACTTCTCCACCTATATAGACCTGCAGAAATTTAAAAGAAAACTCTGCCTCAAAAAATATTTCCAGAAAAATCCTCTGGAAAAGATACCCCAGATGCAATTCTACAAACACACAGAATTAAAAGAAAAATCAAAATTTTTCCCTAGATCTATGATTTCAGCAGAAATATCTACGTTTGAAAAAATGGTAACCCGAGAAATGGAAAAAAGGAAGATAGGTAAAAAACACAACCTCTCTAAGAAAGAAAGAGAAGCCCTAGATGAATTGAGAGAAGATACCTCCATAGTCATAAAACCAGCAGATAAAGGAGGAGGAATTGTTATCCAAAGTATGGAGAGATACGAAGAGGAATCACTCAAGATACTCAACGATCCGGAAACATACAAAGGATTAACCAAGGACCCCGCAGAAGACATAGTATCCGTTTTCCACCAATATATTGATGAAGGACAACTATTAGGCATCCTGAATGATAAAGAACACAAATATTTAAAACTACTACACCCCCAGAAACCAACATTTTATCATCTCCCCAAGGTCCACAAAGACCCGAAGAATCCACCGGGGAGATTCATTATCTCTGGGATAGAATCAATATCTAGTAGGGTATCAGAATACATCGACAAAATACTACAACCTATAGTATTAAGAACCAAATACCACCTGAGAGATACCCTAAACGTAATACAGGAACTAGAGCAGATACCATGGGAAGAGGACTTCATCCTGGCCACATGTGATGTAAGATCCCTCTATAGTAATATCCCACATAGAGAGGGAATTGAGGCCATAAGGAGACATCTTGAAGAGGAAAAAGACATACCCCCTGAACAAAAAGAATTTGTATTGGAAGGCATCAAGCTTATATTGGAAAACAATTACTTCTCTTTTAACAACGACTACTATTTACAAACAAAAGGTACCACAATGGGAACTCGGTTTGCCCCAAGCTTCGCCAACCTCTATATGAGCACTTGGGAGGAAAAAATTACAGAAGGAAGGGAGAAAAACATCATACTATATCGAAGGTATATCGACGATATCCTAATGATATGGAAAGGAGGAAGAAGGACTCAACACATTCTTGACCGACCTCAACACGAAAGATTCGAACATAAAACTAGAGAGCACTTGGAACCGCACATCCATCAATTACCGTGACCTAACCATCTTCCCAGAAGGGAAAGTGATCCACACTAAGACATTCTTTAAATTAGTGGATACTAACAGCTACATTAACAAAGACAGCTGCCACCTAAGAAGATTGCTAGAAGGAGTTCCCAAAAGTTCCCAAAAGTCAACAAAAAATGAAATTTCACTTACTGATAGAAAAGAATACCTAAGATATAAAGACAAAACTACGGAAGACTACAACAACTCCGGAATACCTGTCATATTCTCCTACAGCCAACAAGATCGCGACTTCAAAAAAATAGTCAAGAAATTCTGGCCCATTTTACGAGAAGACCCTATATTGCAGGAAATTCTTCCGTCAGAACCAAGATTCATCTGCAGAGGAGTAAAAAACTTAAAATCAAGACTCACCACCAGCGAATATGTTGCTAGGAAGATGATAACCCCAAAAAATTCATTTAAACAAAATACGGGTTTTTACGGTTGCGGCAGCTGCATTAGTTGTAGGAGCACGGGCAACGTTAAAAGACACATCACCACAGTTGCAAATAGACGAGGCAAATGGAAGATCAAAGAAATTCTCACGTGCTTTTCAACCAACGTAATCTATTTACTCATCTGCCCGTGTGGACTCAAATATATCGGAAAAACAACTAGAGCATTAGGGGTAAGAATACGAGAGCACGTGAAAAATATAGAAAAAGGCCTAGAGACACACAGTGTCCCAGCACATTTAAAAAAAATGCATAACTGCGATCCAAGAAACCTTAAGTTCATGGCAATCAAAAGAATACAGAATAACAGACGAGGGGGAGACCTGGCAAGAAAAATAGGTCAGGAGGAAATTAAATATATATACAAATTCGACACGCTGCATCCTAAAGGTCTGAACATGGACTTCGAACTCTGCCATTTCCTTTAATACACAACTCTACCGAAAGAACTCCCTCTTGCACCAAGCTCCATCTCTACCCTTTAAACAGACTAAAAATGCCCACCCTATATCTATAATATCTACATTTAACGAAATTCATTACTCCCACTAAGAACCAAATTTAGCATATATTATTAGAATCCCATATTCATTTTAACCCCCACAAATGTAGGAGTCCTTCCATTCCATCAAAGGACAAATTTCATGACCCTCGAAGATATACCCCTTATTTCTTCCAGACCAATGCTATTCCACCTATGATCCTGGAACATATATCTCCTATTCTTCAGATCGAATGCCACGACCATTAAAATAGTTAGATAAAAAAAAATCCCCTACATTCAATCTTATGTTCAATCTTATTAGTAACAAAAGTTCTCCATCTTTCCCAGAATTTTCACTCCCCCCATTTTTCCAGACCAACGCTATGATCCTGGAACACATACCTCCTACTTTTTAGATAGAATGCTACGACCATTTAACAACTAGATACGAATATCTTCTATCATCAATTTCAGTTTCAAGACTATTCCATCTCTCCCAGATTATGTACTAGCATATAAACCATCGCAAAATAGTACATCCACATCCATTCTGCACTTATAATATCATAGCAGACACTGGACCCTTGTATCTCGCATTGTTTAACTTATTGTTAGATTGTGTTTCACTATGCACTGCAAGCAGACTAGCCAAAAGAGCGACTAAAAGAACTCTTAGCCCACCAATCATCCTGCAATCTATTCAGACCATTAGACACTCAGAATGGGGCATTTAGACCCTTTCTGACCCAATTCAGCACCAGTAATACGAAGAAATCGAAATTCGAAACCTGGACACCCATTGGCGGCAAAGAACCACGTGACTCAATAGAACACGAGACCGCAACTTTCACCGCAAGGCGCATGCGCAGAACCAACGCGCCGAAAACGGAAGAAAAAATCCATCACCAGACAGTCCATAAAAGCCGGACACGAACCTAGAGGAACTATCCAGCTGAGGAGGCCACACGAGGTGGCGAAACGCGTCCTGGAACCTCACCCTTTGTTTTTAATACTTTGTTAAACCCCTCTAACAACCATTGTTGTATATAATTTACTTTTTTATACTATTAAATACTTTTTTCCCAAACACTATTGTATCCTGATTCTTTCCAAGCCCAGCACGACCTACCCACAGGGCAGAATCCAGCGCTGACATCGCGAGGACTCCAGCCCAGCAGAGTATGAAAGTCGGTGGTAAGGAAGGAACAAGGAGGTGGAGGGAAAGAAGGATTCCTGGCCGCCTATACTGGCCAGGGACGAGAAAAAGAGTGAGCGTGGTTTAAACACCGGCTCAAATCCATGTGAGTTGGCACTTTTTTGTCCCTTTAACTCAAGGTGTTTATTACGGTAAAACACTATATGTGTTTTTCTGCTTCTCTACCCCTTTGTTTTTGAGGCTTTATCCTGACATCGATAAGAAGAAGACCAACAAAATACTGAAATATCCCCGAACATCTCCATACCGCACTTTGACCACAAAGCGGCAGCATAGGACAAGAAATAGAACTTCTCTAGTTTTGAACATTCTGCTCACCACATTAACCACCAGGTGGCAGAAAAGATTCGACCCCTTTTAACAATATAACTATTACAGATCACGGTACCATTAACAGCTCTCTCTGACCACTAGGTGGCAACATAAGACTGTTGATATAATCACATCTCGACGCTTAGACTCTATAGGCCATTAATCCTATCCTAATATAAGAACACTGTATGAAATTGTCTTAGATTGTTTAAACATTGCTTATGTTTTATTCTGCTTATGTCAATTGCTTATGTCGTTTGTACATGATCTAATTTATATATGCAAATTAGAAGATATATATCTTTAAGAACACTTATAGGATTTTTTGACGATTAAATCATATATGTGCAGCGCCCATCCAGGGTATACCCCCTTCACTTTTCTAATACATCCAGGTAGCCACTAGGCACTACCTCCATACCTCAGAAAGGCAGCAGCACACAGGATATACGAACACAAAGGGACAAGCGCCACCCGTAGTTTTTACCCCCAATTTCTCTTCACAGAAACAAATCCTGCCTGAGCCCCGCGGTAAGAAAGCAGATTGTACAACAAATGCTTATGCCGGCTATTGAATACGGAGATGTAGTGTATGCAGCCGCCCCACAAACGCACCTTCATAAACTTACTACCCTGTATAACTCATTCTGCTGCTTTGTGCTACAATGTAACTACATGACCCACCATTGCGACATGTTAAATGAGCTAAACTGGCCGTCGCTGGAATATAGACGGACCCTTCACCTTTCCAACCTGAGGCTATATTACAAAGTTGGTGCTAACTTAACAAGAGCTGTTATAAACTTACCAGAGTCATTATAGCCTATGGAGGTTTTCAGTTTACAACAGCTCTGGTTAAGTTAGCACCAACTTTGTAATACTGCCCCTGGAGTTTAAGAGGTTAAGAGGTTTTCAGGGAAGGTGCCACCCTACCTGAATAGACTGCTTCAGTGTTCGGTTACCTTTTCGGGCACAATTTGGATCTCTTTGAATAACCCTGATAGTGACTATATACAGAATGCACCTGTAAACATGTAACACAGTGACTATATAAAGAATGCACCTGTAAACATGTAACACAGTGACTATATACAGAATGCACCTGTAAACATGTGACATAGTGACTATATACAGAATGCACCTGTAAACATGTAACACAGTGACTATATACAGAATGCACCTGTAAACATGTAACATAGTGACTATATACAGAATGCTCCTGTAAACATGCAACATAGTGACTATATACAGAATGCACCTGTAAACATGTAACACAGTGACTATACACAGAATGCACCTGTAAACATGTAACATAGTGACTATATAAACATGTAACACAGTGACTATATACAGAATGCACCTGTAAACATGTAACACAGTGGACTATATAAAGAATGCACCTGTAAACATGTAACACAGTGACTATATACAGAATGCACCTGTTAAACATGCAACACAGTGACTATATACAGATGCACCTGTAAACATGTAAAATAGTGACTATATACAGAATGCACCTGTAAACATGTAACACAGTGACTATATACAGAATGCACCTGTAAAACATGAACACAGTGACTATATACAGAATGCACCTGTTAAACATGTAACATAGTGACTATATAAACATGTTGTCAGGCACGCTCACGTACCTGAGGGTGGACGAACGGTTAGCCCTAAGTGAAAACAGGAGCCTCGAGTACGTAGAAGAGAAACCAGTCCTTGTAGTGGCTGGGTTAACACAAATAATGAGGGCTGCCCTGTCTTCAGGCCAACACCAACCAAGGGTACGTAACGGCAGTGCCGGTAAAGCAAGATAGAGTCACAATGCGGTACCAGTCCTTATAGTGGCTGGGTTTCGCACAAACAGGAGGTGAACCTATAAGGCAGGGACACAAGGAGGACAGGAACCAGTCCTTAGAGTGGCTGGTGGTGTAAACGCTGGTAAGCCAGGAACGTATATCAGAAAGCAATAGGGTATAGGCGATAACAGAGTCGAGTAACAAGCCGGGTCAAGGGGTATAGAGGTACACAAGTCGAGAGAGATAGCCAGGTCATACACAGTAAGTCAAATAGAGTGAAATAAACGAGCACTTAAGGGTCAGACAGGCAAAACCACGAAAGGGCACTGAGGAATGGGAAAAGCAAGTTTAAATCTGGTGCCTTGCCTGCTGATTGGTCCTTTGCGGTCACATGGAGATTGGTGACGTCGCGCCGCCGGGAGGGCTAAATCCGGAACTGCCGGCGGCGCGCGCTCCTACTGCGCGCACACAGGACTCGGAGAGGACGCCGACCCCGGAGCCGGGAAGAAGGATGCCGGGTCGGCGCGACCCGGCGGGACGCCGAGCCGGCGGCGCCCGCCGAGCCCTGACAGCACCCCCGCCTTGAGGAACGCCCACCGGGCGGCTGGGAGCCGGGCGATCGGGAAAACGACGATGAAAGGCGGAGACCAATCGAGGAGCATGAACGTCACGTGACGAAACCCATGTGCGATCCGCGGGGCCATAGCCAGTCCAATGAACCAAATACTGCAACCGATTGCGGACATAACGGGAATCCAAGATGGACTCAATTTCATACTCGGGAGTCCCATCAACCACCACAGGGGGAGGAGGGGAGTCAGGGCGAGTAAAACGGTTGCAGGAGAGCGGTTTCAATAAAGAGACATGAAAGGAGTTGGGAATACGCAAAGAGACAGGCAATTGCAGTGCGTATACTACGGGATTGATACATCGGAGTATTTTATACGGACCGATAAAACGAGGCGCGAATTTCATAGACGGGACCTTCAGACGAATGTGGCGTGTGCTGAGCCAAACCCTGTCACCCACATGGTACACTGGTGGAGGTCTGCGCCTCCGATCAGCCGCCCGCTTCTGGCTCAAGGAAGCGGATTCTAGATTCAACCTGGTCTTCTCCCAAATAACCCGGAGCTTATCCAGGTGTTCCTCCAGGGCAGGAATGTTCTGGGGGGAGAACGAGGATGGAAAAATAGTGGGATGCATACCCGTGACTATTTCGAAAGGAGAAAATTTTGTCGACTGTGATGTGGCGTTGTTATACGCAAATTCTGCCCATGGTAACAGAGTAACCCAATCATCCTGTGCGTCAGAAAAAAACACCTTAATAAGTCTCAAGCGTTTGGTTAGTTCTTTCGGCTAAACCGTTCGTTTGCGGGTGATACGCGGACGAAAAGGACAGTTTTGACGCCCAACTGGTGACAGAAGCCTCTCCAGAACTTAGAGATAAACTGAGAACCCCGATCCGAGACGAGAACATTAGGAACACCATGTAGTCTGAATATTTCTTTGGTGAAAATCTGTACTAGCTCGCTGGAGGAGGGGAGCTTCTTTAACGGAATAAAATGTGCCATTTTAGAGAAGCGATCGACAACCACAAAAATCACAGTATGACCAAGTGAAGGGGTTAGTTCCACTAGGAAGTCCATAGCTAAATGAGACCAAGGGCGCTCACGGATCGGTAGGGGTTGGAGGAGGCCAGCAGGACAAAGGCGGGAGGATTTGGAACGGGTACAAACAAAACAGGTGGTTACGTAATCTTTTACATCCTTAGTAAGTGTCGGCCACCAAAGGTGTCGTTTAATCAAGTCAAGAGTTTTATTTACCCCAAAATGTCCAGCGAATTTGGATTCGTGAAAGAGCTGTAAAGCAGTGGGTACCTCTACAGAAGGAACGAATAGCTTATTCTGTGGTTTAGACGGGGGAGCCAGAGCCTGTTTCGAGAGAGTAAGAGGTTCCAGAAAGGAGACTCGACTCGTGTACTCAGAGAGGCTAAAAATTTTCCTTTCGGAACTATGGACCACACAGGTAGGGTTTCTGCTAGTTCATAAGTGGAGAGTGCGTCGGCCTTAACATTTTTAGACCCGGGTCTGTACGTAATGAGGAAGTCAAATCTGGTGAGAAAAAGGGCCCATCGAGCTTGTCTAGGGTTCAACCTTTTTGCCTCGGACAGGTAAATCAAATTTTTGTGGTCAGTGAGAATGGAAAACGGACAGGTGGAGCCCTCCAAGAGATGCGCCATTCTTTTAAGGCCAAAATTCCTTTGTGTCCCCAATGTCGTAACGGGCCTCCGTAGGGGGACAATTTCCTAGAATAAAAACCACAGGGTTGCATAGGTTTGTCATCAGCTGGACGTTGGGACAAGACGGCTCCTACCCCGGTTTCCGATGCGTCAACCTCTAAAACGAAGGGTCTATTGGGATCAGGGTGGTGTAGAATGGGAGCAGTGGAAAAGGCCTCCTTTAACCGTTCGAAAGCCTCCAGGGCACTGGAGGACCAATTCTGAGTGTCACCTCCCTTTCTCGTCAATGCTGTAATGGGTGCAATAATGGACGAAAAGCCCTTGATAAACCGTCTATAGTAATTAGAGAAGCCAATAAACCTTTGAATGGCCTTGAGGCCCTTGGGAAGAGGCCAGTGACTGATGGCCTCCAGTTTTTTGGGATCCATCATGAAACCAGAGGAGGATATAACATAACCCAAAAACTGTACCTGTTGGACATCGAATAGGCATTTTTCTAGCTTGCAGTAGAGGCCGTTGGCCAAGAGCTTAGCTAAGACGAGTCGTACATGTACGTGGTGGGTATTCAGATCAGGGGAATGTATTAACACATCATCAAGGTAAACCACGACAAAACAAGGGGTTGTACTCTCGTAACACATCATTAATAAACGCCTGAAACACTGCTGGAGCGTTACATAAACCGAAGGGCAACCAAGTACTCGTAATGCCCTAACCTGGTGTTAAACGCAGTCTTCCACTCATCCCCGTGTTTGATTCTTATTAAATTGTACGCTCCTCTGAGATCCAGTTTCGAAAAGATTTTGGAATGTTTCAGGCGGTCAAACAGCTCGGGGATGAGTGGAATGGGGTAGGCATTTTTAACGGTGATCTTGTTCAACCCTCGAAAATCAATACAGGGTCTAAGATCACCCTCCTTTTTCTGCACAAAGAAAAACCCTGCCCCAGCGGGAGAGGAGGAAGGACGAATAAACCTTTTTTAAGGGAATCTTTAATGTACTCCTCCAAAACCTTATGTTCTTTCACGGACAAAGGATAGACAGCCCCTTTTGGAGGCATGGTACCAGGAAGAAGGTCGATGGCACAATCGTAAGAACGATGGGGGGGTAATCTATCGGCCTCTCTTTTGTCAAACACAGGTGCCAAGTCCGAGTAGGGGACAGGAATGGAAGTCGTCAGAGGAGGGGCCGTAGGAAATTCAAGGCATTAATGGATAGTGGAATCTCAATACAAGAAGCCATACAATCATTATCCCACTCGCGATCTGACGAGCTCGCCAGTCAATAACAGGGTTATGGCGGGTTAACCAGGGGTAACCCAGTACGATAGGATAGGAAGGGGACGAAATAGCATGGAAGAACATACTTTCTTTATGACACAGTCCTATCCCAACAGTAATATTGCGAGATTCAAACAAAATAAAAGGGGTTTCGAGAGGTCTGCCATCGATGGCCTGTACAAGTAATGGGGTTTCTTTTTCAACCAGGGTATGGCATGTTTGCGAGCAAAATTTATGTCAATAAAGTTATGCGGCCACCAGAGTCTACTAAGGCATAGAGTTGTACCGGGTTACGGGAACTCTCCCAGGATAGAGTAACCGGAACCCGGAGTCTATTTTCCAGTTTGGGGGACGAAGGAAAAGCGCCTAAGAGCTGTCCCCTAGAGGCACTTAGGCATGAGAGTTTCCCGATGGACCCTGGGGCGTTTGGAACAGCCCTTAAGGAAATGACCCCCCAAACCACAGTACAGGCATAAACCCTCACGACGTCTGCGTTGTTTTTCACTATCAGGGATCTTGGTGCTATCTAATTGCATGGGTTCGGGGGGAGGATGAGACTCGGGAAGCAAAGGTACAGAAAACCGGGGAGGCTGCCTAACCGGTGGTCTTTTAGACCTCTCCTTAGTAAGTCGACGATGGCGAAGGCGTTCATCGATAAAGGACAGGTAAGTAATCAAGTCTTCCAGGTCCCCTGGGAGATCTCTGGCCGCTATCTCATCTTGCAACTCATCGTTCAGGCCCTCAGAAAACACGGCAATCAAAGCCTCATTGTTCCAGTTCAATTCAGACGCCAATGATCTAAACTCCAGAGCATATTCACCCAGTGATTTCGCAGCCTGGCGCAAGCGTAACAAGGATTTTGCGGCATTGGTTTTACGCCCGGGAGGGTCAAACACCCTACGAAAGGCCGACATAAAGTCACGATAATTATAGACAATCGGTTTATCGGTATCCCAAAGAGGGTTAGCCAACTCAACGCTTTGTCGGTAAGATGGTTAATGACAAGGCGATTTTGGCACGATCTGTAGGGTAAGACCACGGGGTTAATTCGAAATGAATGGAAATCTGGTTCAGAAAACCTCGACAGGCGGTAGGATCGCCCCCATAACGTACTGGAGGTAGCAAGTTAGGGTACGAGGTGGGCACAGAGAACGGTTCGGAAGGGAGAGGATTCACGGGAGGGGAAACCTCTACCTGGGTAGGGGGTACGGGTGAGCAGCGTTTGGAGGGCCTGGGCGAACTGATCAAGACGGTGATCCTGCTCCTCCAAACGGCTTTCTAGACCAGAGAATTGCTGAGCGGTCCCTGCAAGGTCCATGGCCCTTTCGTGATGTCAGGCACGCTCACGTACCTGAGGGTGGACGAACGGTTAGCCCTAAGTGAAAACAGGAGCCTCGAGTACGTAGAAGAGAAACCAGTCCTTGTAGTGGCTGGGTTAACACAAATAATGAGGGCTGCCCTGTCTTCAGGCCAACACCAACCAAGGGTACGTAACGGCAGTGCCGGTAAAGCAAGATAGAGTCACAATGCGGTACCAGTCCTTATAGTGGCTGGGTTTCGCACAAACAGGAGGTGAACCTATAAGGCAGGGACACAAGGAGGACAGGAACCAGTCCTTAGAGTGGCTGGTGTAAACGCTGGTAAGCCAGGAACGTATATCAGAAAGCAATAGGGTATAGGCGATAACAGAGTCGAGTAACAAGCCGGGTCAAGGGGTATAGAGGTACACAAGTCGAGAGAGATAGCCAGGTCATACACAGTAAGTCAAATAGAGTGAAATAAACGAGCACTTAAGGGTCAGACAGGCAAAACCACGAAAGGGCACTGAGGAATGGGAAAAGCAAGTTTAAATCTGGTGCCTTGCCTGCTGATTGGTCCTTTGCGGTCACATGGAGATTGGTGACGTCGCGCCGCCGGGAGGGCTAAATCCGGAACTGCCGGCGGCGCGCGCTCCTACTGCGCGCACACAGGACTCGGAGAGGACGCCGACCCCGGAGCCGGGAAGAAGGATGCCGGGTCGGCGACCCGGCGGGACGCCGAGCCGGCGGCGCCCGCCGAGCCCTGACACATGTAACACAGTGACTATATACAGAATGCACCTGTAAACATGTAACACAGTGACTATATAAAGAATGCACCTGTAAAACATGTAACACAGTGACTATATACAGAATGCACCTGTAAACATGCAACACAGTGACTATATACAGAATGCACCTGTAAACATGTAAAATAGTGACTATATACAGAAAGCAGCCCCTGGAACATTCAGGAAGGGGGGCATGACTGCTGGCCTTGGACTAATTAGGACAGGTGGGTGGTAGACAATGATTGGCAGAAGGACAAAATTATGCCCTAATTTAAGGGAGGGGAATTTTCACCTGTGCACTCCTGTTCTGGAAAAGGAGGGAGTCATCACTTTTCCACGCCGGTCTGAACAACAAGAGGAAAAGGCTATGACTGCTATCGCTGCTGCTGTTTTGGACGACGTCGCCAAGCTGCTGACTCGTCTTAAGGATTGTGCAAGCTCTGCTGACCTTTCTATGGAGGATCTGCTGCGCTTTCCGCCGGGATTGGTGAGAGCTGTTTCCCCGGAAGATGACGAAGGTCCAGGCAGTTGAGTAATGAGCGGTTTGCAGGACCTGCGGCCGGTCTCTGTTCCCGCTCTGCCCGCAGGTGTATGGACGGCGCCCCGGCTGTAGTGGCTGGGGGTTGGCTCTTGCGACCTGGATTCATAGGCCTCTTTCGTGACGGGAACGCCGCGGTGTCTCCAGCACGGTGGGCGTTGCAGGGGCAGGAGCCTCCCGGGCTTGTGGTGGAGGAAGGGCATCCTGTACGACGGATTGGCTGGTCACGGAGCCCGCACGTGGCTAGGCTGGTCCAGACTCAGTTTGCTGCAAGTGTGCCGCTGCGTGGAAGAAGCTCCGCCCCTCGGAGGTCACGTGGGTGCCGCAGCCAGACGGCGTCACGTGCTCGGCCTCCTATTGCTGGGTCACGTGGTGGCTTTAGGCAGCGTCCAGTTGCCAGGGCAACGCGGCCGGAGGAATCTGCAGTTACAAGGCCTCACAGGAATACACTGCCCTCTTCTGGAGGGCCAACAGCTGATTACTTTTTCCTGAAGTGGAAGTACGTCCGGGTCGTTGTCCTGGGACCAGCACCTTGAGACAAGAACACCAGGCCGGGGACGTACCGGCTCTGGGGAGATCGGTGAATACCAGCTTGATCCAGCAACCTGCAGAGTCCTACCCTATTCATCCTCACCTAACGTGTCATCCCTCTCCTCTTAGATTGTAAGCTCTTGAGCAGGGTCTTTCCACCTTCTGTTCCGTGTGTGTAACATATATGTATATTTGTTATTCTGTTTCTCCCATTGTACAGCGCTAAGGAATTTGTTGGCGCTTTATAAATACTTGTAACTGTAACTAATTCAACTAAGGCAACAGATTCTGGCCCTTTTGATTTGAGCACGGAGAAAAACAGTTTCAGTTTTGGGGGGGGGGTAGGGGCGCTCCACATTTCTGTGCCTACAGGCTCCTGAGATGCAAATCCAGCCCTGGGTGGTAGCGAAAAAATTTGTGCAATAGGTGGAGTTAGGACGGATGGTGGGTCCGTTCGAGGTTTGACCCTTTCCAAACTTGTGTATTTCTCAATTGGGTATCATTCCCAAAAAAGAGTCGGGTAAATATCGGATGATCCATCACCTATCTCACCCTGCTGGGTCTTCTGTGAATGATGGTATCGGGAAAGGGGACTGTCGGGTCCGTTATGCATCATTTGATAAGGCACTGGTTTTGGTTAGGGCGGCGGGTCCTGGTTGCCTGTTGGCAAAGGCTGATATTGAATCGGCATTTCGGCTTTTGCCATTGCATTCAGACTGCTTCCATCTATTTGGGTGTTGCTCTAAGGATACATTTTATTTTGACAGATGCCTTCCTATGGGCTGTTCTATAGCTTGTCATTTTTTTGAAATTTTTGCAACCTTTCTTGAATGGGTGGTTAGGTGATGGGCGGGTAGGGAGTCAGTAGTACATTATTTAGAGGGCCCTTGTCAGCGGTTGATTTTTCTAGGAATTGAGATAGATATGGTCACTAGATTTTTCCATTTGCCTCAGGACAAGTTGTCCGCATTGTCCACAATGGTGGGATGCGCGTTTTCTTAAAAAAAAAAAAAATTGTTTACAAGAGCTCCAGTTGCTTCTGGGTCATTTATTGTTTGCCTGTCGAATCATGCCTATGAAATAAAGTTCAGTTAAGGTTGCTGCCACCCACCTTTGAGCTGCCACTGGAAAGTCCTCACTCCAAGGACGTAGCACGATATCAAGAAAAATACTCCAGTATATAGCAAGAAATTTTTTGGTTTTATTCCATCAACGGTAGAACAACGTTTCGACCTGCAACCAGGTCTTTGTCAAGTCTACTAAACATATCTCTACACTTTCTTAACTACATCATGAGTAATTAACATCATTAAAAACAGCGGCGTTGTACACATTCCTCATTGTAACACCTGTTTGCAATGATTGTGTCCACAGCACAAACATTGCCTTTAAAACCAATGTTGCTACCATGTCTTCAATGGTGTCAATCGTAGATTTATTAGTACATATCAATTAAATTTATTAAATGCAAAATCTGCTTAATTATTCACATAACACTTAAATTAACCCATTCCCACCATTGGAGACCTAAATAGCTACGATGAAGCAGAATTTCATAATCCCCAATTGTTGTGACCTGCATTATAGAAAGGGTGCATAATCCGCCTCTCTATTTAACCCTTGGGGGGGACATCGCATTTAAATGGTAAATCCAATAAAGTGCTTTCCTTTTCAGGATTTTCTCTCTATCCCCCCACTCTGGTAAACTTAGGGATACCTTCCACTACCTGAAATCTCAACTGTGAAACGTCATGACCGAATTCCACAATGTGGCATGGTACTGGAAGCTCCACCTTTTTGGTCCTGATATCAGATTTATGTTTTAAAATACGATTCTTTAGGATCATTCCTATGGGCCGGGCATTCTTTAGACAGTTAGCATTGGCCACCATTGGGATCACGGCGTCACACCATTTCATTCGCCTGAGACATGCACTGAAAGATGACCTGCTGGTATGGCAGACTTTTCTCGGGCGATACAATGGGTGCATTTTTCTTTGGCAGGAGGTGGCGGTAACTAACTCTTCGTTAGAATTATTTACGGATGCTGCGGGTACGGGTGGGTTTGGGGCGTATTTTCAGGGCCGTTGGTGTGCGGAGGCCTAGCCGGAGGCATGGTCCGGCGCTCCGTTACTTACCAACTTGCCATTTTTGGAGCTTTTTCCCATTGTCATGGCACTGGAACTGTTGGGAGGAGAGTCTAGCTAATCGGAGGGTAACCTTTTGGACGGATAATTTAAGTGTGGTCCAGGTATTAACTCGTTCGTCGTCGAGTTCGCCGACAGTTTTATCGCTGTTACGTTATTTGGTGCTTCGTTGTCTGGATTTCAATATCTATTTTACGGCGCATCATGTTGCTGGGGTTGATAACGTGATTGCTGACTCTCTCTCCCGGTTCCAGTGGGATAGTTTGTGGCAGGTGGCACCGGGAGTGGATTGGATGGGAACACCTTTTCCGCAATGGTTATGGAACCTGGCTTCCATGGATCGATGCGACATGTATTGCGTTCATTGTCTTCAGCTACGTGGACTGTCTATATGCAGTGGTGTCAGTAGGGTTGGTGTCACCCGGTGCGGTAACTTATGGTGTCACCCCCCCCTGAGTTTTACGGATTTTTTTTAACTACTCTTACTCCTAAATCAGTACTCCCATATAACACTGAATGCTCATACACACAGCGCACATTACTGTGAGGTTTATTGCTGTGCAGCTCTCTCATATGCTCACACAAATGTTTGCCAACTGCCAGCAAGTATGATGCCTGTTCGAAGGCAGTGAAAGCACACATGGATATATATTGCCCCCAGCAACTCTGGATATATTGCCCCCAGCAGCACACCCATGGATATATATTGCCCCCAGCTCACACATGGATATATTGCCCCAGACCAGCTCACACATGGATATAGCCCCAGCTCTCATGGATATGCCCCCAGCACACATGGATACTGCCCCCAGTACACATGGATACTGCCCCAGCTCACATGGATATGCCCCAGAAGCTCTCATGGATATTTCCCCAGCTCCTCTCATGGATATTGCCCCAGCTCCTCTCATGGATACTGCCCCAGCTCCTCTCATGGATATACTGCCCCAGCTCCTCTCATGGATTTTGCCCCAGCTCCTCTCATGGCTATGCCCCCAGCTCCTCTCATGGCTATGCCCCCAGCTCCTCTCATTGATATTGCCCCAGCTCATAGATATGCCCCCAGCTCATGGATATGCCCCCAGCTTGTGGATTTGCCCCAGCTCGTGGATACTGCCCCAGCTCATGGATATGCCCCAGCACATGGATAGTGCCCCAGCACATGGATAATGCCCCAGCATATGGATACTGCCCCAGCTCATGGATTTGCCCCGAGCTCATGGATATTGCCCCAGCTCATGGATACTACCCCCAGCATATGGATACTGCCCCAGCTCATGGATACTGCCCCAGTTCATGGATACTGCCCCAGTTCATGGATACTGCCCCCAGCTCATGGATACTGCTCCCAGCTCATGGATACTGCCCCCAGCTCATGGATATGCCCCAGCAGCTCATGAATATGAACAAGGCCCCAGCAGCTCATGGATAATGGCCCCCCCAGCTCACCTCCTGCGCCGCGTGTCCGCTCCCTCTGAGCGTCTGGTGGCGTGCAGATTGGGCGCTTGCCTGGGGGAGCCACGTGACCAGCCACGATCGGCTGGTCACGTGTTTCCCCCAGGTGAGCGCCGAAGCTGCATGCTTCGGACACTCGCAGGAAGCGAACACGTGGCGCAGGGTGAGACACCCGCCCTTAGGGTGTTGGGGTCACCCTAAAGGCGGGTGTCACCTGGTGTGGGCTGCACCCCCCGCCCCCACATTACGACGCCCCTGTCTATATGCAAGTATGGAGGACATAGGAGGCCATGGCCCGGTCAGGACAGGGATGACAGGATGTGAGTAATCGTGTGTTTGGCCACTTGGCAGCTGTTGAATCGCCTGAAACAGGAAGGAAGGTCAGCGGCATCGGCCTCCAGGGTTCTGTCAGAGCTTTCGTTGCTCTGTCATTTTATTGGGGTGGGAGGATTTTTTCCAAATTTGCATTGTTACGGAGGGCAGTTATAGGGTGGCGGAGGTTGGACGTGGCAGATGCCTGTCGCCCTGTTTCATTGCAGCTTTTGCATGATCTATGCAGGAGGTTGGAGGAGGTCTGTTTGGATGACTTTGAGGTGTTTTTGTTTAAAGTGACCTTTGTTTTTTGTTTTTTTGGGGCACTACTCATTGGGGAATTGGTCTCACGTAGTGCCAGTTGTCCATCTGGTTTCCAATCTCAGCATGTAATGGTGGGAACAGAAGGGGTGCGTTTATTTATCCCTCATTCAAAGACTGATCAGGAGGGGATGGGGGTTTTTATTCATTTAGCACGAGTAGGGAGGTTGGGTTGTCCACATGCACTTGTCCAGGAAGTGTATTTTGGAGCTGGAGCTCAACCCAGCTGCATTTGCTCCTCATTCATTTTGGATCTGGGTTGCAACGGTGGCGGCAGAGGCTGGGGCCTCGGGGGATATGTTGTGCAGGTTAGGACGTTGGTCTTCTAATTGTTTTCGGTTATACGTGCGTCCTAATCTAATGTGACAATGTTTTTTCTTACAGGTTCTTCTCGAACAGTATGGACCTTAGTACACATATGTTTATTGGTACTGGGCGCCGTGCAGAACAGAGGGTTATGGGCAGAAACCTGGGTTTGCCATTAGAGGTAGCAAGGGTTAGATGGTTGGATGTTAGAGGTTTGAGATGGGAAAATGATTTTAAGGAATGTTGTTTACTGTCGCAGCGTTCTCAGGACCCGGTTATCCTGGTGGTGCCTGCAGGGTGTAATGACATTGGTCGGGTCTGTTCGTTGGACCTCACGCACAGAATTAAGCAGGATCTGGCTCGTTGCGTTGCCTTATTCTGGACAGTTTCCTTGGTATGGTCAGAGATTGTGTCCAGACCTGCCTGGTCTGGTTTTGCTCCTCCTAAGGCATTGGAGCGAGCTTGGAGGAAGTTAAATAAGAAGGTTTCTCATTTTATGGAGGCAGTCGGGGGTTTTTCCATTCGACATGTTGAATTAGAAGGAGATAAACGGACACTGATGCGATCAGATGTGGTACATATATCAGACATTGAGCTTGATATATTTCTGGACGGGTTAAGGACAGGTGTAGAGAAGGCGCTGGCTGCAGGGGGAGCGCAGGGACAATGAAGGTTTCATTGCCTCCTTGCGTTGGTGTGAACCTTGGCCAGCAAGGAAGCCCTAAGGATAAGCCGCCGGAATAGGTGGGCGCTGGGAGAGACGTCGTCGGTCCTGTGTAAGCCAGAAGAGTGACGAGCTCTGGTTGGTGGTGATAACTGACTACTGTTCGTTCTTGCAGTAGGATCAGAATTGACATTTTGGGTACTGTTGGGGTGTGAATTTTAGTTGAGTGTTAAATAAGTTAATAAAGCTGTGGCCTGTGCCCTTTCCTATATATATATATACATATTGTGTCATGTGTTTATTGGAGGGCATGGGCAAAGACAAGGATCCAGGTTAAGCAGTCATGCACCTGTAAACATGTAACACAGTGATTATATACGGAATGCACCTGTAAGCCTTGCGAGATCCAGAAGGTCGGCTTAGTGTGATCTGCAGGGGAAGACTGGGTGGGGACTTTTTCCCCCAGTCTCTCCCTGCTCCCGCCGGACGGAGGAGGGGATTGTAGATGCGGTCCTCGCCACGGGATAGTAGGTGAGTATCTGAATTTTTTGGGGGGTATCTGTTGCTGACGGATTCGGCACCAACGGAATCCATTAGCACCAAGTCCAGGCTGTGGGTAACGTTTTGCTAACCGCAGCCGGACGTTAATCAGCGTTAGGACTTTGTAATCCTAACGCTGATTAACACTTTGCGCTCCCCATGTTAAGTATAGGGTTAAGTATAGGGAGCGCAAAGTACAGTAAACTCGTGCTGAAAAGCACAAGATACCAAACGCTAACAGGTTACTTAACCCGTTAGCGTTTGGATTGTAATATGCGATGGCCACCAGGGCTAACGTGAAAGCTCACTCAGGTGAGCGCTAACGTTAGCAACAAGAGTGTAATGTAGCCCTTAGAGTTTTATAGCTGTGGAGCTCTGTGATACGTTCATACACCCTGCACATTACTGTGAGTTTCACTACTGTGGAGCTCTGTGATACGCTCATACACACCACACATTACTGTGAGTTTTAATGCTGTGGAGCTCTGTGATATGCCTATACACACTACACATTGCTGTGAGTTTTATTGCTGCGAAGCTCTGTGATACGCTCATACACACTGCACATTACTGTGAGTTTCATTGCTGTGGAGCTCTGTGATATGCCTATACACACTACATATTGCTGTCAGTTTTATTGCTGTGGAGCTCTGTGATACGCTCATACACCGTGCACATTACTGTGAGTTTTAATGCTGTGGAGCTTTGTGATACAGTAATGTGCACTATGTATGAGTGTGAGTTTTAATGCAGTGGATACTGCTCTGTGATACAATAATGTGTAGTGTGTATGAGCGTGAGTTTTATTTATTTATTCAATTGAAATTATTTTAGCAGGAAGGATACATTGAGATTTCTCTTGTTTTCATTATCTCCTGTGTTCAAGAACATTGTATTTCTCTAACGACTGTAACAATTCAAAGTAATAAAATACAAGATATTAAAAACAAAACAGGTGCAGGTTTTTCTCCTTTGCGTCCTCGTTTTACCGCAATGACTGTCATGTAGCCCTAAAGCAATTATACTGTATATTTGAACTATTTATTAAATGAAAGCTTATATCAAAATGCAGTGTATTATTAAAATTCTAATATAAATAATATTAAAATATATATAAAAATAAAATTGTATATAATAAAATATTTTAAATATATAAATCAATGCAGCAGGATTGTTAAAGGGGGGGATGCTGCATTTAGAACAAAAAAAAGAGTAATATAATATATATAAATCATTTTATTTTTTTATATTTCCAAACTATGTGGTCATGTTGTATACCATTGGAAAGGACAGACTCTGGCCTCTCCAACGATACCCCAATTGTACTTGTAGGACATATGGAACCAGAAACACAGAGGTCCAAAGGACCCCAGCATCTCCTGTGGAATTCCCCTGCCAGTCAGAAGGGGAATCCCCATTTGGAACGTCATTACGCAAATGGGTCGAAATCCCTACAACTAGGTTCCCTAATGCCAAAATCCCGACGGCCAACTTCCCTACACAGACTACTCCCTGATTAGGGATGGGATGCCGGTTCGATGCGAACATGAGTTTGCATCGAACATTGGCCGTTCGACCGTTCGCAGAACGGCAAACATTTCCGTGTGTTCGCCCACAGTGCACCACAATGGACCACAATGCACTGTGCCCTGGCCTGAAGCTTGTAATTGGCTACAGCCTTGCACCTGACCACAGGTCAGGTGTAAGACAGATACAAGACTAAGCCAATCAGGGATCAGAGTCCTGATCGGGCAAATTTTGCCCAATCATGGGCTCACAGAGCTAAGTCCCTTAGTTACTTAGTAGAGGACATGGGTAGCCTTGCATGGAAAATATCAGTGAATTCGCTGACTTATAGCAGAGTTCTGAATATCTTTAATCTATATACCAGAGTTGAATCAGAGTTCTGCATATCTCCAATCTATATACCAGAGTTGAATCAGAGTTCTGCATATCTCCAATCTATATACCAGAGTTGAATCAGAGTTCTGCATATCTCCAATCTATATACCACAGTTGAATCAGAGCTCTGCATATCTCCAATCTTTATACCAGAGTTGAATCAGAATTCTGCATATCTCCATCCAATCTATATACCAGAGTTGAATCAGAGTTCTGTATATCTTTAATCTATATATCACTCACCATATCAGAAAGACCAAAAAGGACAGGCAGACGCTCCCAGACACAGATAAGAGGGCAAGCAGCCTCTGTGTCAGAAGGCTGTGCCCCTGGTCGTCGTGGACATGGTGCATCCTCTGCAGGGGCACACTTGTCCTTTCTAACTGGTGCTGGCCGTCTTATGCAGCAGCAACATACAGAGGATTTGGTGGATTGGCTAACCAGGCCATCCGAGTCCTCCGAGTCCTCTGCAAGCCAGAATTGTATTGGTTTACAGTCCACCTCAGCTGTCAAAGCATCTAATTCAGCCTCCATGTCCACAGCTACTCCTGCCGTAGCCTCACCATGATACACGGAGGAGTCAGCTGAATTGCTTGACTACAATGACAGTGACATGCTGCTTGAGGATGCGCAGCAATTCCAGTGCTCTGATGTTGACTCTGAGGTTGAGGAAGGGAGTAAAATCAGCCTAGAGGGAGGGGGTGCCAGTGACAAACAAAGAACTGGCACTCATGTTCCCCCAGCAGCTGCAGCATACTCCAGTGATGAGGAGATAGGGGGTGATGATGATGATGAGGTCACTGACTCCATCTGGTTGCCTGATCGAACAGAGGAGTCAAGTGAGGAGGAGGAGGCACAACAAAAATGAAGCACAATGTCCTCGATGAGCAACCGTAGCCAGTCCAAAGCATCAGAAGTCAGAGCTGCTCAGGTGCAGAGCACTGTTGTCTCAAAGCACACGTCCAGGAACTCTGCTGTCGGGGAGTTCTTCACATGTGCAGCAGACTGCAGAGTTGCTATTTGTAAGCTATGTCTGAAGAGGATCAAGTGTGGGGAAAACATCAGACGCTTGGGTACCACGTGCTTGATGCGACATATGACCAATTGACCGCCTCCACGCATCCCGTTGGCACAACACTTTGTATAGGTCCTCCTCCTCATCTGTCTCTACCCCCACTATATGTCCTGCCATGTCATTGTCTACAACCTCCAATGACAGGGATGATGCTACAGTAATGGGTGTACCAGGTCCTTCCTCAGAATGTGACAGCATCCAATCAGCTGCAGATTTACGCAGTCAGATTTCGTTGCCCCAGCTGCTGCAGTGTAAGAAAAAATATAGTCCCAACCATCCCCTTGCACAGCGTCTAAATGCCAGCTTGGCAAAATTACTCGCATTAGAGCTGCTGCCTTTCCAGCTGGTGGACTCTGCCTCCTTCCGTGAATTTGCCGAATGTGCTGTACCACAGTGGCAGGTTCCAAAACGCCAGTTCTTTTCATGGAAGGCCATTCCAGCACTATACCAGCACGTGGAAGACAATGTTATGGAGTCATTGGGAAAGGCAGTCAGCAGCAAGGTGCACATTACTTTAGACACGTGGTCCAGCAAGCATGGACAGGGAAGTTACATTTCCTTCATGGTACACTGGGTAACTCTGCTTGCAGCTGGGAGGGATCGAGGACAGGGCTCTGTGCTGGAGCTTGTCATCCACCACGCCTTCAGAAAGCTGCTTGTATGAGGTCTGTCTCAATAGGCGAAAAAATATATATGGGGCCTCACGCAAAAGTAGCTCAGATGAAGCGTATGGAAATCCTCCTATGGAGTGGAGCCTAAAAGAAAGCAAATGGGACATACATTGCGCAGTATATCAACTGTAATGTATCACCACAATTTGCATTAGGCTGATCAACTCACATGGTGGAGAGCCATTTTACAGTTGCTCATACATTGGCAGCTCGTACATATTGCAGGAACTCTTCGCCTCATACAGATGGAAATAGAGACGGTACTCCACCAGAATATGCAATGTAATGGAGACAGCACTCCACCAGGAAATGCAATGCAATACGATATACAGTCTCCCCAAGCCTCAAGCGAAGTAAGGATGTATACCGATAGAAAGTAAAAAAGGTCACAATCTACCTATTTATTAAAAAATATATATTGCACAACGCGTTTCAACCTTATGGTCTTACTCGAGTGCTAATGTTTTACATGAAATGACAGTCACCTTTTAAACTGTTCCAAAACCGGATGTGTCCGTATCCGCCCTGCGCCGGCATTCTCCTCCACATGCGGTCGATGTCCATAAGGGTTCCATTTCATTTCCGGCCACGCTTGATGACACACTTCCGGTCGTGGTCATGAATGAATACAAATCAACATACATGCCCTTTCGATGGCACGGCCGCCATCTTGGTTATGAGCAGAAGCATTATCACAAGTATTCTACATACATGCCCTTACGATAGCATGGCCACCATCTTGATTATGGGCCAAAAGGTTATAGCAAGTATTCCTATTACAATACAAACAAACATAAAACATGTTGATCCCAAGGGATCGAATCCATAACATAATGAACACAATAATTTAAAAAGTTACCTGTAAACACCAAATACTGGTATAGATAGACATTCTTTGGTTTTTAAAACTGACTCTGAAAACTTATTTTATAACAGACAATGGATATCAAAATCGATATTTAACCCTTCAGGTGTGAGGGTACTCATGTCAAAAATCCACTTATTTTCAATCTTATTGATATGTTTAATATGATTACCTCCCCTCCAATGTTTGGTTATCTCCTGTATCCCAATAAATTTAAGCAGACCAGGGTCCCCATTATGGAATTTTGTAAAATGAGAAGAGACACTATACATAGTGTATAAGGGAGCCCATGCAGCGTAGGTTGGAGGTGGCATTAGCTTCCGAGTCTTCCTGGTCAATGAGGATGACCCCATCGTGCACTTCCTCCTCCCAGCCACGTACTAGTCCTTGTGTTTCTGGGCAAAAAAAACCCTCTCTTGAGGAATCCCCACCTTCAATGCCCCCCCTACTTGAGTACTCCTCCTCCTGTCTGATCTGAGGACCCGCAGGAATGCTGTCTGCGTAAAGACTGGGTCCTTGAGAGCTAGGGAAGGCCTCCTCTTCCTCCTGCTGCTCTGCCTCTAGTGCCACATCTATAATTCCCCGCTCCAGCAGGAAAACTAAAGGAATTGTGTCAATGATGCATGCACTGTCCCTGCTCACCATCCTCGTTGTCTCCTCAAATAGTGACAGTACAGTGCATGCATACTTGATCATCAGCCACTGTGGGGGGGAAACAAGTTGACCTGAACCTGTCCTTGTGTCTTACTCACACAGGTACTCATTGATGGCCCTCTGCTGCTTGTGCAGACGCTGCAGCATTGCTAATGTCGAGGGCCACCTGGTGGGCATGTCAGAGATCAGACGGTTTGTGGGAAGGTGGAATTCTCTTTGAAATTTCTGCCAGGCGAACACTTGCTGGGAACCGTCTGAAGTGGCTGCAGACTTTTCTGGCCTGGCTGAGAAGCTCTGCCAGCCCGGTGTACCTGGTTAGGAAATGCAGTATCACCAGATTTAGGACGTGTGCTAGGCATGGTACATGCGTCAACTTACCCAGGCGTAGGGCAGAGAGAAGGTTGCTGCCATTATCACATACGACCATTCCCAGCTGAAGCTGGCATGGTCTTAACCATCTCTGCACCTGCCCCTGCAGAGCTGACAGAATTTCTGGCCCGGTGTGGCTCCTGTCACCTAAACAAACCAGCTCAAGCACAGTATGGCATCTTTTTGCTTGAGCCATTGCGTAGCCCCTGCCACACGTCGGTTTAACTGCCACTTCACCAGGGACAGAGGAGGAGGAAGAGGTGGTGGAGTAGACACCTCATACAAGCAGCTTTCTGGAGGCGTGGTGGATGAACAAGCTCCAGCACAGAGCCCCGTCTTGGATCCCTCCCAGCTGCAATCAGAGTTACCCAGTGGCCGTGAAGGAAATGTAATGGCCCTGTCCATGCTTGCTGGAACACGTGTCTAAAGTCATGTGCACCTTGCTGCTGACTGCCTTTCCCAATGACTCCATAACATTTTCTTCTACGTGCTGGAATGGCCTTCTGTAAAAAGAAATGGCGTTTTGGAACCTGCCACTGTGGTACAGCACATTCAGCAAATTCAGGGAGGGAAGCAGAGTCCACCAGCTGGAATGGCAGCAGCTGTAATGCGAGTAATTTTGCTAAGCTGGCATTTAGATGCTGTGCTTGGGGATGGTTGGGACTATATTTTTTCTTACGCTGCAGCAGCTGGGGCAACGTAATCTGACTGCGTAAATCTTCAACTGATGGGATGCTGTCACATTCTGAGGAAGGAGTTGATACACCCATTACTGTAGCATCATCCCTGTCAGTGGAGGTTGTAGGCAATGACATGGCAGGACATATAGTGGGGTAGAGACAGATGATGAGGAGGAGGACCTATGCAAAGTGTTGTGCCAACGGGATGCGTGGCAGGTGGTCATATATCGCCTCAAGCACGTGGTACCCAAGCGTGGGATGTCTTTCCCACGCTTGATCCTCATCTGACATAGATTACAAATAGCAATGGTGCGGTCTGCTGCACATTTCTTAAAGAACTCCCAGAAAGAAGACTTCCTGTACATGTGCTTTGAGACAACAGCGCTCTGCACCTGAGCAGCTGTGACTTCTGATGCCTTGGACTGGCTACGGTTGGTCATAGAGGATGTTCTGCCTCGTTTTTGTTGTGCCTCCTCCGCCTCCCTTGATTCCGCTGTTCGATCAGGCACCCAGGTGGAGTAAGGGGGTGATGACGTTGATGAGGTCACTATCTCCTCGTCACTGGAGCAACTTGGCAGTATGCTGCAGCTGCTGGGGGCAACATGAGTGCAGTTATTTGTGTGTCACTGGCACCCCCTTCCTCTAGGTTGATTATACTCCCTTCCTCAACCTCAGAGTTTGAATCAGAGCACTGTAGTTGCTGCACATCCTCAAGCAGCATGTCACTGTGTAATGGAGTGGACCTGGTCACGTGAATACCACAGCAGGGAAAGTGTTTCATCAAGCAATCTTTATTCCTTGTAGCACAGGTGTATACAGGCACAGCTGCTTGGTTCAACCAAATAAACAAAAGAAGAAAAAACCTTTCTCTTCTATCCAGCAATCAATGTAACAAAAACAAAAGATTGTGTCCTCAAATCACAGGCCTTTAGGAGCTGTGTCTGTCTGAGGGGAGATCCACCAAAAATGAACCTCCTGTGCCTGTATAGGCGTGTCTCTTTTAAAGCCCCAGCAATCACAACATCAAGCCATTGTGTGTGTTGCTGGGCTGATCAATCCTGTCAAGTTAACCCTTTCCTCAGGGAACCTTATATACACCCCATCACACACTGTCATTGTAGTCAAACAATTCAGCTGACTCCTCCGTGTATCATAGTGAGGCTACGGCAGGAGTAGCTGTGGACATGGAGGCTGAATTAGATGCTTTGGCAGCTGAGGTGGACTGTAAACCACTACAAGTCTGGCTGGCAGAGGACTTGGAGAATGAGGATGTCCTGGTTAGCCAATCCACCAAATCCTCTGTATGTTGCTACTGCTTAAGATGGCCAGCACCAGTTAGAAAGGACAAGTGTGCCCCTGCAGAGGATGCACCATGTCCACGACGACCAGGGGCACAGCCTCCCGACACAGAGGCTGCTTGCCCTCTTATCTGTGTCTGGGAGCGTCTGCCTGTCCTTTTTGGTCTTTCTGACATGGTGAGTGATATATAGATTAAAGATATACAGAACTCTGATTCAACTCTGTTATAAAAATTGGAGATATGCAGAACTCTGATTCAACTGTGTTATCTAGATTAAAGATTTCCAGAACTTTGTTATAACTCAGTGAGACACCCTGATAACTGGCAGCCAGTGACAAGACACAGATTAAGATTCCCAGAAACCACCTATAAATCAGTGAGACCCCCTGATGGGTGGCAGTGACGAGACACAAATTACAATTCCCAGGAACCTCCTATAAATCAGTGAGACCCCCTGATGGGTAGCAGTGACAAGACACAGATTACAATTCCCAGATATCTGCTAGAAGTATGTAGGACCCCCTGATAGCTGGCAGTGAGAAGACACAGAATACAATTCCCAGGAACCTCCTATAAATCAGTGAGACCCCCTGATGGGTGGCAGTGACAAGACACAAATTACAATTCCCAGGAACCTCCTATAAATCAGTGAGACCCCCTGATGGGTGGCAGTGACAAGACACAGATTACAATTCCCAGGAACCTCCTATAAATCAGTGAGACCCCCTGATGGGTGGCAGTGACAAGACACAGATTACAATTCCCAGATATCTTGTAGAAGTGAGACCCTCCCCCCCCCAATAGCTGCTGGCATTGAGAACACACAGATTACAACAATTCCCAGATATCTTGTAGAAGTGAGACCCCCCAATAGCTGCTGGCAGTGAGAACACACAGATTACAACAATTCCCAGATATCTTGTAGAAGTGAGACCCCCCCAATAGCTGCTGGCACTGAGAAGACACACTAACAGAACAATCTCCTCTCAAAAAACACGAGCTGAAGGCTGTGTGAAGCCTTATATAGTGTGCTGCGGGACTTAGCTCTGTGAGTCCATGATTGGGCCAACCCCCTAAACCTAGCCCAAACCCTAGCCCCCTAAACCTAGCCCTAACTCCTATACCTAGCCCTAACCCCCTAAACCTTGCCCTAACCCCTATACCTAGTGTCACGACCCAACTACGCGCGCTGCTGCGCAAAGACGCCGGGTTAAGCCGTGCACTGTCTATCCTAGACCCAGATAATTACGCGCGCTTCTCTACCCGACCAGGCCGCACTACCTCTCATAGCAGGCACGTAGGGCGCGATATACTGATCCCAAGATTGCAACGCAGCACAAGTCTTCTCCTGACGCGCGTACTCACTACGTCTCTCACAATCCTGGAACTCCCTTTCTTATTCTATTAGTAACGCTGCCACCAGTCCTCATGGACACTACGCGCGTCGCAACAGGAGATGCAGGGCTTAGCTGCCGCACTATCCTAGACTCGACAGTGACTATGGATCCCACCATTCCCTGCCGTTTCCTGACGACCGCAACACGCAATTTCTTATATATAACCGAGCTTAAGGCAAATAGCAATACTCCCAATCTCTTAGTTAGCGTGGATTTGATCAGCCAGAGTCAAAACTTAAATATTTTTCTGTTTATTTATGATAGAAGAATCACAGTGCTTGGTTGCATAAAAAAATCATAACTAGAATAAATCAATTACTTATACAATACACAGCAAAATATAAAGAAAAAGGTGTTAATCACAGAGCCTTACTTACGACGGAATAATCAGTAACTGGCATCAGTGCCTCCTGGGGCCTGAAGGTAGAAAGTAGGAACATGGACCGATCAGTCCTCTTTAGAAGGTGCCCCAAGTGATCAGCCCTGAGCCATGCTTGATTCAGATTATATATAGGGCTGCCTTTTTCTAAGTCCAGCCTCCTAGCTGGCAGAGCCTTTGCCTACAATTTCCAGAATGCCCATCTCCGGAGCATGCTCAGTGCACTTTGTCGTTAATCTTTAATTGCCTAAAGGCGTCCCTCTTCCCTCCAGACCCCCCTTAGAGATCAAGGATGTGCTTCCTGTCTTTGAAGATTGGGTCCCCATCTCTTGGGGCTGACCTGGCTGCTAAAGTGTGATTTTCTATGTTAGTGTACAAAGATATTCCCTTTTTACAGCTACGTGTTATATCCTCCCACCAAGGGAGAAAGCTAAACATTTTGATTACATTTCAGCTGTGGACCCAGGGATAAACTTACCAAATGGCCAGACACAAATATGAATATAACTCTATATGGAGGAGAGGAGATATGTATGAACCGGCAGATAGACACATATATACAGGCAGACCCTTATATAGATAGAAATACAGGTCTAATCTGCCACACCTAGCCCTAACCCTCTATACCTAGCCCTAACCCTAACAGCCTAAACCTAGCCCTAACCCTAACTCCCTTAACCTAACCATAACCCCTAAGCCTAACTCCCTAAGGGTTAGGGTGTTAGTATTAGGGTTAGCCGCTGGGATTTTGGATGTCTGGAAGTTGGCCGTGTAGGGAACTTGGTATGTCCGGAACTTATTCTGTCTGGAAGTTGGCCGTCGGGATGTTGGCATTAGGGAACCTGGCTGTAGGGATTTTGTCCGGCACCCGATGATGGCAGCCTGGGGGCAATCCCAGAGCCAGGCCAGCACCGAGCAAGGACACAATAGGACGGGCATGGAGCACCCAGTGATGAAGCTGACCACAGCAAAACGCGTGTGCAGGGTTTTATTTATTGTATTGTAAACTTTTAATAAAGTAGTTTTAAGCATAGCCAGTAATTGCCTGTCCTATTTTAGCAGATGAATCAGCACTGAGGATCATTTCAATCAAGAAGGGGGTCCTTTGGAATCACCAGCTGCTTGAGATTTGGTGCCTCTTGAATAATAGGCACCATTAAATGTGAGTAGACTTTTTATATTGTAATATAAACTATCTATTTTAAAAGGTCTGCACATTGCATTTTATTTGTTTTTTACTGAGGAACACCCCACGGAGTAAAGACCTAAATTTCCAGTGTAAATTTAAGCAGGCATTGGATAGTCATAAGGCTATCTCTATATATAAAACCGTTTTCTCCGTCGCCGCAGGCACAGACACAATGCGCATGCGCGACTGAGAGAACCAGACCTAGCAGAGGGGAGAGAGAGAGCATGCGGTGGCAGCAGTGCCTTCCTCCTCCAACAAACCCCTCCCTCCCTTACTAGGAATCAGCGAATGGCTTTGGTAGGCGGTTGCCATGGCGATGACATGTGTGTGGGAGGAGGGGGCTACGCATGTGTCGTGGGATTTTCAGCAAGATGGTGGCAAGACCGGTGAGGAGTCAGACGCGGGAGGAAGCATGAGCCGCCTCAGTCCCCGCCGTGCGCTAGCAGGAGACCCAGCCAAGCCCCCACCATCTGACCTCGGTACCCGTACTGGAAATACTGGAGCTCAGGAAAAAGTTGGTGGAGCATCTGTCTGCTCACATCACCCCCGAGTGCAGGAAGCAGTATATCCAGTATGAGGTGAGGCGCACACCCTTCCCTCCTCTCACCTTATGGCCTCTCCTTCCATCATGCAGGGCACCAAGGAGCACGTGCTACACAGCTCTTCAGTGTCTTCCAGCTTCCTGGCCCCGCCTCTTCTAGCCCAGCAGCAGCAGGTCCTGGCAGGTAAACAAACAGGTTTCCCTGTCACACTCTGTCCTTCACCCCCCTTCCCTCACTCTCTCCTTCACCCCCCCTTCCCTCACTCTCTCCTTCACACCCCCTTCCCTCACTCTCTCCTTCACCCCCCTTTCCTCACTCTCTCCTTCACACCCCTTCCCTCATTCTCTCCTTCACACCCCCTTCCCTCATTCTCTCCTTCACACCCCTTCCCTCACTCTACCCTTCACCCCCTTCCCTCACTCTATCCTTCACCCCCCTCACTCTTTCACCCTTCCCTCCCGCCTTCGCCCCTTCCCTCACTCTCTCCTTCACCCCCTCCCTCACTCTACCCTTCACCCCCTCCCTCACTCTACCCTTCACCCCCTCCCTCACTCTACCCTTCACCCCCTCCCTCACTCTACCCTTCTCCCCCTTCTCTCACTCTACCCTTCACCCCCTCCCTCACTCTACCCTTCAAGCCCTTACTCTTTCACCCCTTCCCTCCCTCTCTCCTTCACCCCTTCCCTCCCTCTCCTTCACCCCTTCCCTCCCTCTCCTTCACCCCTTCCCTCACTCTCTCCTTCACCCCTTCCCTCACTCTCTCCTTCACCCCTTCCCTCACTCTCTACTTCACCCCCTTCCCTCACTCTCTACTTCACCCCCTTCCCTCACTCTCTCCTTTACAACCTCCTTCCCTCACTCTTTCACACACCCCTTCCCCCACTCTTTCACACACCCCTTCCCTCACTCTTTCACACACCCCTTCCTCCACTTTTTCACACACCCCTTCCCCCACTTTTACACACCTCTTATCCCACTCTTTCACACACCCCTTCCCCCACTCTTTCACACACCCCTTCCCTCACTCTTTCACACACCCCTTCCTCCACTTTTTCACACACCCCTTCCCCCACTTTTACACACCTCTTATCCCACTCTTTCACACACCCCTTCCCTCACTCTTTCACACACCCCTTCCCCCACTCTTTCACACACCCCTTCCCCCACTCTTTCACACACCCCTTCCCCCACTCTTTCACACACCCCTTCCACTTTTTCACACACCCCTTCCTCCACTCTTTCACACACCCCTTCCCCCACTCTTTCACACACCTCTTCCCTCACTCTTTCACACACCCCTTCCCCACCCCTTCCCTCACTCTTTCACACACCCCTTCCCTCACTTTCACACACCCCTTCCCCCACTCTTTCACACACCCCTTCCCCCACTCTTTCACACACCCCTTCCCCCACTTTCACACACCCTTCCCCACCCCTTCCCTCACTCTTTCACACACCCCTTCCCCCACTCTTTCACACACCCCTTCCCCCACTCTTTCACACACCCCTTCCCTCACTCTTTCACACACCCCTTCCCCCACCCCTTCCCTCACTCTTTCACACACCCCTTCCCTCACTTTCACACACCCCTTCCCCCACTCTTTCACACACCCCTTCCCCCACTCTTTCACACACCCCTTCCCCCACTTTCACACACCCTTCCCCACCCCTTCCCTCACTCTTTCACACACCCCTTCCCCCACTCTTTCACACCCCCTTCCCTCACTCTTTCACACCCCCTTCCCTCACTCTCATTCACACCCCTTCCCTCACTCTCTCATTCACACCCCTTCCCTCACTCTCTCATTCACATCCCTTCCCTCACTCTCTCATTCACACCCCCTTCCCTCCCTCTCTCCTTTACACCCCCTTCCTCACTCTCCTTCGCACACCCTTTCCTTACACCCCCTTCCTCACACCCCCTTCCCTCACTCTCTCCTTCGTACCCCCTTCCCTCACTCTCTCCTTCGCACCCCCTTCCCTCACTCTCTCCTTCACACCCCCTTCCCTCACTCTCTCCTTCACACCCCTTCCCTCACTCTCTCCTTCACACCCCCTTCCCTCACTCTCTCTTTTAAATCCCCCTTCCCTCACTCTCTCCTTCGCCCTCTCTTCTCTCTCTCTCTCCCCCTCTTCTCTCTCTCTCTCCCCTGTCCAACACATTGGTTTTCCCTCTTTTGGGTTGAATTGCAATGCACATCACACACAGGCACCCACACACATCACACTCAAGCAACTCCTCCATACCACATATTACTGTGAGTTTTATTGCTGTGGAGCTCTGTGATATACAGTCATGTGCGGTGTGTATGAGTGTATCACAGAGCTCCACAGCAATAAAACGCACAGTAACGTGTGGTGTGTATGACCGTATCACAGAGCTCCACAGCAATAAAAATGCACAGAAATGTGCGGTGTGTATGAGTGTATCACAGAGCTTCACCTCGATGGAGGTGTAATTGGAAAGGGCAGAGTCTGGCCTTTCCAATGATACCCAACTATATTCAAAGAATTATATATATTCAGTGTAAAATACAAATCATAAATAAAATAAAAACGTAACTTTTCAAAGGTTTGAAATGGCTCAGCAGTGACAGGGTTAATGGCCAGACTCTCTCACTATAAATAAAAATGTTTGCGTCTGTCGCCGCAGGCGGACGCAATGTGCATATGCAAGGTTACTTGCGCATGCGAGACAGAGAGAACCAGCCGGCTTGCGCGAGGGACAAAAAAAACAAGGTGGAACAAGGTGAAGTATTGGCCTCCCTCCAACTGGGCACCCCACCAGCACCACCACCTTGAGACTGCTCCCATGAGCTTACAATCTAAGAGGGAATAGGAGCCTGCTCCAGTGAGCTTACCTTCTAAGAGGGAAAAGAGGAGCACCCTCCGATGAGCTTACAATCTAAGAGGGAATAGGAGCCTGCACCAGTGAGTTTACAATCTAAGAGAGAATAGGAGCCTGCACCAGTGAGCTTACCTTCTAAGAGGGAAAAGAGGAGCACGCTCCCATGAGTTTACAATCTAAGAGGGAATAGGAGCCTGCTCCAGTGAGCTTACCTTCTAAGAGGGATAAGAGGAGCACGCTCCCATGAGCTTACAATCTAAGAGGTAAGAGGAGTCTGCTCTAATATATAAATACGTTTGTAATGCGCGTGCATCCATCACAGCTGCTCACTCGGCCCTTCTGTTGCGGACGGGACGGCGATGGAAGCATTACAAACGCATTTATATATAGACATACTCTTGGATAGGACATTGAAAAGCAAATATGTGGACACTGATTCTGAGCTGGCAGCAACAATAGACTGCCCTCCGGGCAGGCTTAACAACTAGTCCTAAATAAAAGATAAATCCAGATAAAGTATCCATGTAATTGGGCAGACTAGATGGGCCGAAAGGTTCTTATCTGGCGACATTTTCTATGTTTCTAAATACTGAAAATTGGATGAATTGATCACCAGTGTGAGCGCTGACATCCACTACATCCTACATATCTTTCTATTGGGGAACGTTTGGGGATTTATTATCACCTACTGTGAATACAAGCACCTGCACACCAGGATCATCAGCATCATCATCACATTCAACAAGAACTTTTTTTCTTGACTTATGTCACTGTCGCTCCTATTTAAATATTGATACATTTATCTATTGCATAATTGATGTACGGTTGACCTATCACAAAATCTCACAGATAATTAAATCAATTTCTGTATTTTATGTATTTATAAACAATAATATTAAGTGTCACGAAAAAACGCACGCCGCGACGAAGGACGCAGGGTTAAGAAAATCACTGTCTATCCTAGACCCAAATAATGACTACGAGGCCAACAATCCCCCGCAAGCACTTGTCTAGCTGTGCCAACAACACCTTCGCTCGTGGCGGGCACACAAACGTGATGAAATGGTCACAGGATTGCAACGCAGTATCCGTTTACTCTCGACACGGAGTACCGACTACGACTACGTTTCCCACAATCCCTGTACCCACTTTCCTTATACTATTCATCACACTGCCACCACAGACCAGGGCTTTTTCCCAGGATGCCTACCTGAATCAGAGCTGGTCTGAGACTCTGATTATGCACCCCACAATAGGAGAACAGTACAGCGCCTGCCCCCACCACAGATCACCGTTTGGTAGATGTAGATGTAAATTTGATAGACTCAAATTCACACAAAAGCAAATCTCAATGATAATCCAGTCCTTCAGTTAGCATGGATCGAATATCAGGCAGAAGCAGAGCTTAATAAGTTTTATATTTATTTTGATAAACCAAAAATATGATAGATCACAGTGCATTTAGGGTTACAGAAAAAATGATATGATAATTTAACACTTTCCACACAATGCAACAAAAATAAAAAGGGAGATAACAGCAGATCCTAGTTACTTACAATATACGCTGGAGGATCCGCCGTAGGGTGGCTCTAATAGGCAATGGCAATATTTCTTCAATTTTTCGATTGACCTCTAAGAAATAGCACCGAGCCCATGCTTGACTCAGATATATATAGGGCTGCCCTTTCCTCTAAGGACAGCCTCCTAGCTGGTACAGCCTGTGCACTACATTTCCCAGAATTCCAACTCCTGGGCATGCTCAGTGCACTTCTTCATTAACTTGATTCCCAGATCCAATCAATCATCCCCAAAGATCGTCTCTAGTGATCAAAGGATGTGATTGCTTCTTTGATGTGCATGGTCACTTACAAGCTGCTGCCGTGGAGTCTGCAACAGAGCTCCAAAGGTGGGAACAGAGGACAATGGACCTTCCATTTGACCAAATGGGTAATTTCCACTCATATCATGTAGATCAAGAGAGGGCCTATTTTGCAGCAACCTGTGATATCCCTCCAGGGGGGGGGGGAAAGAGACAAACATTTTAATTACTTTCCTAGAAACTGAGGTTTTTTTACTAATGCAGCTGTGCAAAAATGGCCTCTGGTATATATATAGATATATAGATATATCTATCTTTATCTATCTACTCGCGACATTAAGGTCTATCATTAGAGATCACTTTGCTGCTCCTATTTAAGCACGTTTTGCACATTGATTATTTTGCACATTACTGTTGAAATTTGTTTATTAAGAATTTTCAAAATTCACAATACTGCATATTAAGTGTATATATGTTACAGCTAAAGTCCGAAGTGCGGTTAATCCTAGGATTACCCGCGTGATCCTGACATTACCCAGGCGTCAATAGCAAAAGTCCGAAGTGAAATGAAATTTCAGACTTTATCCGGGTAAACTGCAAAGTATCCAAACGCCTCTGGGTACTCCGCTTTTCTTTGGGTTTCAGCAGGTTGATATATAATGATATATAAGCACATATGACACATAATAAAGATCATGTAACTCTTTAACATTCATATAAGAAACATATCCCGTCACTCTGTATATTCATTATATCTGCAATACATTTTAATGTTTGTCTTTTGCCATTTTCATTGATAATATCCATAGATAATAGCAAAATTCACTGTTACCCAAGAGGGGTTGGATGCTCTGCAGATTACCCAGGTGAAGATGTGGATAGTCCTCAGATTACCCAAGTGAAGATGTGGATAGTCCTCAGATTACCCAGCTGAAGCTGTGGATAGTCCTCACATTACCCGGGTGAAGCTGTGGATAGTCCTCACATTACCTGGGTGAAGCTTTGGACTTTTTTCTGAACGATAACAAAATTTGGTTTTAACCAAACGGGGTTGGATAGTCTGTAGATCATCCGGGTAAAGTGTGAATTTTTCAGCTCTTCAGACTGTTACCCAAGGGAAGTTGGTTAGTCCTAAAATTACCCGGGTAAAGTCAGAATTTTTCATTTTTTTGCAGCTTTACCCAGCGGTTTTGGGTAATGTCTGGATTACCCCGGTAATCTTAAGGTTAACCGCACTTCGGGCTTTAACTGTAACATATACACCTTACAGAATAAGCACTAGAACACCAGGTGGCGCCAGAGATATACTCGATCCATTCTATTATGAAGTCCTGTATTCAGTTAGGATGTTACTCCAGGAGTATATAATGAGCATGGAAATTCCGAAAAATGCTAAAATAATACAGAATACACTTTTTACCCGTTAGATTTTAGTTTATTCTAGACTTGACTCTAAATCTTGTGACATATAGTCGACTAAAACAATTCAAATGACTAAAATAGGACTAAAACTAGATGTCATTTAAGTCAGAAGACTATGACTAAAATTAAAAGTTTCTCTCAAAATTAACATTGCGTCAGAGGAATAGGTTTGTTTGGCTGACATCAAATTGTGCTCTACATACAGGGAAATTTATTTATAAAGGATTTTACCCGGAAGGATACACTGAGATTTCTCTCGTTTTCAAGTATGTCCTGGGTTCAAGAACATTGAAGTGTTACAGTTACAGAAATACAAAGTAATACAATGCAAGATATTTAAAAAAAAACAAAAAAAACCCCACAAATATACAGATTAACAGAAAAATATTTAGGAAATATAGTCACTAGGTTGTATATATATATTTAGGAAATATAGTCACTAGACTGGGGGAAGATTTGATGGTGTCTGGGAGGTTATTCCATAATTGTGGTGCTCTGTAGGAAAATGAGGACCGAGCCACTGTCTTTTTGTATTGTGGTATAGCAAGTAAGGTGCTGGTCCTGGATCGGAGGTTATAGGATGAGGGAGCTGCTGGGGGAAGCAGTCTATTCAGGTAGGGTGGCAGCTTCCCAGAGATGCTCTTAAACACCAGGCTGGAGAGGTGAAGGGTGCGTCTGGATTCCAGCGATGGCCAGTTTAGCTCTTTTAACATGTCACAATGGTGGATCATGTAGTTACATTGTAGCGCAAAGCGGCAGAATGAGTTATACAATGCAGTAAGTTTATGAAGGTGTGTTTGCGGGGCGGCTGCATACACTACATCTCCGTAATCAATAGCCGGCATAAGCATTTGCTGTACAATATGCTTTCTTACCGCGGGGCTCAGGCAGGATTTGTTTCTGTACAGGGCACCTAGTTTGGGGTAAAGTTTAGATGAGAGTTTTTCGATGTGGGGGCCAAAGGATAGATTAGGGTCCAACCACATACCTAGATATTTGAGAGAAGTGACTGTGGTCAGCATGCCATTTGATTTTGTCCCAACACATAGATGGGGATTTTGCAATTTGTGTAGTTTAGGTGCGGTTCCAAAGAGCATCGTTACAGTTTTGTCAGTATTTAAAAAAAAATTGTTGTTTTTGATCCACTTTTCTACCTCTGTGAATTGTTCTTGCAGCACGGCCTCCAGCTGCGGGAGATTTGGTTTGCTGGTATAGATTACAGTGTCGTCTGCGTACATATGTATAGTTGAGGCTTTGCAGACATTGGGCAGATCATTTATGAATATTGTGAATAGCAGGGGGCCTAGTATTGAGCCTTGGGGTACACCACAAGTGACTGGGAGGGGGAGGGAGGAGCTGCCAGAAATTGACAAGTATTGTGATCGGTCGGATACATATGATTGAAACCAGGTTAGCGTGCGATCACCAATGCCAGAGTTTTTAAGTTTTCTAACAAGATGCCATGGTCTACTGTGTCAAAGGCCTTGGCAAAATCAAGGAAGAGGGCTCCAGTTAGGTTTCCTTGTTCCATGCCTGCCTGGATATCATTGCAGACTTTTAAAAGGGCGGTTGTAGTTGAGTGATTTGGACGAAAGCCTGATTGATCTGGGGTTAAGTAGTTCCAATATTGATAATAATCACGTAATTGTGTGTAGACACATTTTTCCAAGACTTTTGACATTACAGGGAGCAACGATATCGGACAGTAGTTGGATACCAAAGTACTGTCACCACTTTTATGGATAGGTACCACTCTTGCAGTCTTCCAGAGTTTGGGTATGTATCCAGTCGCCAGTGACTCATTTATTAGGGTTGCGACAGGATTTGCAATTGCTGGCGCACTGATTTTCAGCAGCATTGCTGGTATTTGATCAGGTCCAGACTGGTATTTAATTTTTTGCTTATGGAGAAGTTTAGTAATGACACTGACAGGCACTGCAAAGCATGGCATCGTAGATTTTTAAGCTCTTGAACAGGGCCCTCTTTTCCTAAAGCTCTCCATTAGGGATGAGCCGAACACCCCCGTGTTCGGTTCAGATTCGAACTCAAACTCAATACAAGTCAATGGGACTCAAAATTCAGTTTTTAGAGTGCCCTCCAAGGGGGCATATATGCTAGATATTTGCCATTAAAGGTGTATGGGGGTTCGGGTAGTGCCCAAGGACAAAAAGTAAAAAAACAAAACAAACGTTTTTAAAGGGACAGTGAGTTTTCCATGAAATAAGGGTTAAAAATAAAAACGAAAAATTCCTTCAAATATCGTGCCTAGGAGGTCCCCGTAACCTGCCCGTGAAGTGGCGGATTTCTAGGATGTACAGAAACATTTAAAAACAATATCCGGGTCCGGCTAGTGCCCTGGGGGACAGGAAACAAGGACAAAAAGTTTAAAAAAAAAGACGTTTTTAACCCCTTCACTGCTGACGATGTGTGGGATACGTCCTCAGTTACTCCCGCTGTATGATGAGGAGGACGTGTCACGTCATCAGCTTTGCGGGACCCCGGCGGAGATACTCACCTCTCTGTCCGGGGTCCCGCGGCGTTCAGACTTCAGCGTCCTCAGACGCTGAAGTCAAGCTCCTCCTGATGTAAATGATGTCATTGCGCCATGCGCGATGACGTCATTTCCAGACGACCCCCTGGCAATGCCGGGAGATCGCCTGGAAGGGAGGGGGGATCCATTCGGATCCCTCTCCCTCGCGATCGGGAGGTCCCACAAAAAAAAGCCAGGCACCGCTTAAAAGGAGAGAGTCTCGCCTTTTAAGCGGTGCCTGGCTTTAACCCCTTAGGCACCGGGTCGCACTTCGGCGCCTTGCGGCACCGAAGTGCGGCCTAGCTTCGGTGGGGGCCGCCATCTTGGATTGTGGCCCCACCCCCAGGTCCCCCCTCACTGCCTGACGTCCTCACGCATAGCGTGATGATGTCAGATAGCCGGGGAACCCCTAGCTGCCCGGAATCCCCTGGTGGAGATAGGGGGTTCATTTGAGGGTTCACAGAGATGCTGTGAGGTTGTGTATAGAGATGCTGGGAGGCTGTGTATAGAGATGCTGTGAGGCTGTGTATAGAGATGCTGTGAGGTTGTGTATAGAGATGCTGTGAGGCTGTGTATAGAGATGCTAATGGGGTTGTGTATAGAGATGCTGTGAGGCTGTGTATAGAGATGCTGTGTTGCTGTGTATAGAGATGCTGATGGGGTTGTGTATAGAGATGCTGTTTGTGTATAGAGATGCTGATGGGATTGTTTATAGAGATGCTGTGTATAGAGATGTTGTGAGGCTGTGTATAGAGATGCAGTGAGGCTATGTTTAGAGATGTTGATGGGGTTGTGTATAGAGATGCCGTGTATAGAGATGCTGTTTGTGTATAGAGATGCTGATGGGGTTGTGTATAGAGATGCTGTGTATAGAGATGCTGATGGGGTTGTGTATAGAGATGCTGATGGGGTTGTGTATAGAGATGCCGTGTATAGAGATGCTGATGGGGTTGTGTATAGAGATGCTGTGAGGCTGTGTATAGAGATGCTGTGTTGCTGTGTATAGAGATGCTGATGGGGTTGTGTATAGAGATGCTGTTTGTGTATAGAGATGCTGATGGGATTGTTTATAGAGATGCTGTGTATAGAGATGCAGTGAGGCTATGTTTAGAGATGTTGATGGGGTTGTGTATAGAGATGCCGTGTATAGAGATGCTGTTTGTGTATAGAGATGCTGATGGGGTTGTGTATAGAGATGCCATGTATAGAGAAGCTGATGGGGTTGTGTATAGAGATTCTGTTTGTGTATAGAGATGCTGATGGGGTTGTGTATAGAGATGCTGTGAGGCTGTGTATAGAGATGCTGTGTGGCTGTGTTTAGAGATGCTGATGGGGTTGTGTATAGAGATGCTGTGTATAGAGATGCTGTGAGGCTGTGTATAGAGATGCTGTGTGGCTGTGTATAGAGATGCTGTGTATAGAGATGCTGATGGGGTTGTGTATAGAGATGCTGTTTGTGTATAGAGATGCTGATGGGATTGTTTATAGAGATGCTGTGTATAGAGATGTTGTGAGGCTGTGTATAGAGATGCAGTGAGGCTATGTTTAGAGATGTTGATGGGGTTGTGTATAGAGATGCCGTGTATAGAGATGCTGATGGGGTTGTGTATAGAGATGCCATGTATAGAGAAGCTGATGGGGTTGTGTATAGAGATTCTGTTTGTGTATAGAGATGCTGATGGGGTTGTGTATAGAGATGCTGTGAGGCTGTGTATAGAGATGCTGTGTGGCTGTGTTTAGAGATGCTGATGGGGTTGTGTATAGAGATGCTGTGTATAGAGATGCTGTGAGGCTGTGTATAGAGATGCTGTGTGGCTGTGTATAGAGATGCTGTGTATAGAGATGCTGATGGGGTTGTGTATAGAGATGCTGTTTGTGTATAGAGATGCTGATGGGGTTGTGTATAGAGATGCTGTGTATAGAGATGCTGTGAGGCTGTGTATAGAGATGCTGATGGGGTTGTGTATAGAGATGCTGTGAGGCTGTGTATAGAGATGCAGTGAGGTTGTGTATAGAGATGCTGTGAGGTTGTGTATAGAGATGCTGTGAGGCTGTGTATAGAGATGCTGTGAGGCTGTGTATAGAGATGCGGATGGGGTTGTGTATAGAGATGCCGTGTATAGAGATGCTGATGGGGTTGTGTATGGAGATGCTGTTTGTGTATAGAGATGCTGATTGGGCTGTGTATAGAGATGCTGTGAGGTTGTGTATAGAGATGCTGTGTATAGAGATGCTGATGGGGCTGTGTATAGATATGCTGTGAGGTTGTGTATAGAGATACTGTGAGGTTGTGTATAGAGATGCGGTGATGCTGTGTATAGAGATGCTGATGGGGCTGTGTATAGAGATGCCTTCTGGTGCCAAAGTGCTAGCTCCGGTGGGGGCCGCCATCTTGGATGGCGGCTCCACCCCCGGGTCCCCCCTCTCTGCCTGACGTCCTCACGCATAGCGTGACGACGTCAGATAGCCGGGGAACCCCTAGCTGCACGGAATCCCCTGGTGGAGATAGAGGGTTCATTTGGCAGCTAGGGGGTCATGGTGTCAATCGAAAGGCCTGAGCATGATACCCAACATGACCAGGTATAAATTTGTAGCGCTGGTTTTAAATCCTCTGCCGTGTAGTACTTATTTTTGGCCACCGGAGGGAGACAAGCGTGATGTGAGACACTGAACATTGCATTGGGACTACATTTCCCGGCATGCTTTGTGGGCGGGAACAGGAAGTGGGTGGGAAAAGGACGCTTACATCCTGAGCCTCGTGGAGAGAGCTGGCAGAGCGCGCCAGGGAGTGAGAGAAGCAAGACACAGTGCTGCAGAATGTGACAGTGACCAGGCCGGAGCGCAGCTGGGGCCTGACAGAGATAAAGACCGGGTTATTCAGCCTTACAAGAGGAGACCCAGTGATTCACCAGAATACCCACGCTGATATCGAGTGAGCTGGAGGACCCCGAGTTAGGAGCACCGCAGATCGATCTGACAGGGAAGGCAGGCGGTGAGCTGGACATCTTGCGGCAGCTAAAGGAAAGCAAGACAGCGGATCCGGTAACCCATAGAATCCCAGTCAAAATCGAGCAGAGAGACGTCCTGGGTCGAGCGGAGCACCAAGTATCTGGCGGATGGGTGAGAGGCCTTCCAGGCCGTTGTGAAAATAGAAACCACGCTGCTGTTTGTTTCAAAACCCACAGGGCCCCAACTTGACTAGTCGAAGATACCTCATAAATAATTCACTGGCCAGTTGAATATTGTACCCGGGTACCATCACACACACACACCTACATTCTCTGGGACATAACCTGTACGGGACTCACTCCCCAACCACAAAAGGGGGTTAAAGATATATTTTTCTCTTTTCCGCTGCGCGTTTCTCGAATTACGAAGCATTGTATTTCTTTTCCGCTGCGCGTTTCTCGAATTACGAAGCATTGTATTTCTTTTCCGCTGCGCATTTCCCGCCTTACCAAGTACTGTAAAAATATATATATATACCGTGTTACTCATTATATGCCAGTTTATCCAGTAAACTATATCATTTATAAAATCCACGACGGTGCTGGAGTATATTTATTCCCTAGTGCGGGGAGACTGACCCGAGGTTCAAATTCAGCGGCTCCTCCAGGAGTGAGCGCTACAAAGTAAAAAAAAAAATATAGCTATTTTTTTTGTGTGTTATTTTTATTAATGCAGCAATATTGTTCACATTTCAAGTATAATGTGAACAATGATGCTGCACTAGTGATTTTTTCTATGGGGTGCGTTTGCTATAAATCACGTAATTCCCCCCCACAAAATGTAACAAGTCCCCATTTCTAATTTTTGTACAAGCCCCCCCCCCTTAGAAAACATAACTGCAAACGCTCATGTGCTAAAATGTGAAAAAAACACTTTACACACTGCAGATGATTAAAAATTCAATTTTTATTGCATTTTTTGTCATAATATACAGGCAGGACATGACGTATACATATAAAAATTATATATTATGAATCTGCAGAGTCTGACGGAAAGAACGATATCTAGCAGTAGGAAAAGGGAAGTGCTCATGCCACTGTACAGAGCACTGGTGAGACCGCACTTGGAGTACTGTGTGCAGTACTGGAGACTGTATCTCCAGAAGGATATAGACATCTTAGAGAGAGTTCAGAGAAGGGCTACTAAAATGGTGTACGTCTTGAAGGAGAAAAGTTACCAGGAAAGGCTTAATGATCTTAACATGTACAGCTTGGAAAAAAGACGAGACAGAGGAGATATGATAGAAACATTTAAATACGTAAAGGGAATCCACAAGGTAGAGGAAGGGAGTATATTTAAAAGGAAACAAAGTAGCAAACCAAGAGGACATAGTCTTAGATTAGAGGGGCAAAGGTTTAAAAGTAACATCAGGAAGCATTATTTTACTGAGAGGGTGGTGGATACATGGAACAGCCTTCCAGTTGAAGTGGACAGTCACCCACATCTCAACTGATCCCCTGCATACTTTTGCTGGTAGGACCCCCATCACCCAGTATTCGCAGGCACCCACATTATAACGTTTCCTTGGTTTTTTTCTGTTTTATATTTATTTATTTTTTTCTCCACCATTTGCTTTGCTAATTAGCATGTGAATCTCCTGCCCTATTTACACAGCCCATCCAGCTTCAGGTGTTGACTTTTTCAGGTGTTGACTCTTTAACTGCCTGAATGCAATCAGTCCGCCCTCATATAACAACTATACCAGGCTCTATTGAGTCAGGCTCCAGTGTCATTTCCAAGTGGCATTCTTAAGTGGACGTACAGAGTTGATTCCTGGAGTTGCGGGACTGGAGGAAGGAACTGCAAGGCCCACTCTTTACTCTGGTAAACTCACGTCTATATCATGCTTTCTCTCACGCTTCTGCTCTTTACTTCTACCTTTCTCCTTAAATGGAACTCCTGCCCCTCTACCACCGACCCCTACACTATCTGCATCTCTCCCTCCCTCCTCTCGTCCCACATGATGGCCTCGCATGAGCTCCTTTGTTTCCTCAGAACATGGTCTCCCTCTAACTCTCGTGCTGCCTCCCACTCCCACAAATCCCATTCCCACCTTCTCTTTCTCACCCTCCTGCTGTTACTCTATTCAGGTGACATATCCCTAACCCTGGCCCCACAACACATCCAATACTTCCCTCTCATCCTATCTCCATCGCACATAAAACACCTCCCTGCAAGCCCAGCAACCTCATTCCCATCATCCCTCAGCGCCTGTCCTCTTTCTCCTGCGCCCTCTGGAACGCTCGCTCTGTGTGCAACAAACTCACAGCCGTCCATGACCTCTTCCTTTCAAACTCCTTCAACCTCCTAGCTTTAACTGAAACCTGGCTAACTCCCTCTGACACGGCCTCCGTTGCTGCTCTCTCACATGGCGGTCTACACTTGAGCCATACCCCCAGACCGGGTGAGAGAAATGGTGGCGGGGTCGGAATCCTGCTCTCTCCCACCTGCACCTACCAGCATCTCCCTCCACCCCATCCCTCTCCTTCTCCTCCTTCGAGACACACTGCATCCGCCTGTTCTCTCCTCTGGGCCTCAGGGTGGCAGTCATCTACCGCCCACCGGGACCAACCTCCCAGTTTTTTGACCACTTTGCTACCTGGCTTTCTCACTTCCTGTCTTCTAATCTTCCATGCTTAATTCTCGGGGACTTCAACATTCCCATTGACGATCCTTCCGCTCCTGCTGCCTCCAAACTTCTTTCACTCACGTCCTCCCTTGGACTCACACAATCCTCCCTCCTCCCTACCCACCGCGATGGTCACGTTATTGACCTGGTCTTTTCCAACCTCTGCTCCATTTCTGAGTTCAAATGTCGCCCTTTCCCCATCTCTGACCACCACCTTCTCTCTTTCAACCTATCTGGACTTCCTAAACACCCTGCTCCCCCACCCCGCACACACACTCGTAGAAACCTACATGCTGTGGACCCCCATCAATTCTCCAACCTACTTCACCACCTCCCTCATACCTCATCCTTCACCTGCCCAGATGCTGCCACTAATCACTACAACACTACGCTTATCTCTGCTCTAGACACTCTTGCTCCTCTTCGACTCTGTAAGGCCCCACGCCGCCAGCTTCAGCCCTGGCACACCCTCCAGACTCGCTACCTGCAAAGATGCTCCCGCACCGCAGAGCGTGCCTGGAGGAAATCCCGCTCTGAAGCTGATTTTGTTCACTTCAAGTTTATTCTCCGGTCATACACCTCTGCCCTCCACTTGGCCAAACAATCCTTCTTCTCATCTCTTATATCTACGCTGTCCTCCAACCCTAAACGGCTCTGGTCCACCTTCAACACCCTCCTCTACCCACCTGCACCTCCCCCCTCAGCTGCCTTCAGCGCTCAAGACCTGGCAGACTACTTCCTCAGTAAAACTTTAACTATCAGAAGCAACATCCCAACACAAGATAGTTATCTGCCACCGCCACTCCCACAGGTCCCCTCTGCCACCCTCTGCCGCTTCCTCCCAGCCACTGAGGAGGAAGTCAATTCCTTATTGTCCTCCTCACATCTCACCACGTGCCCGCTCGACCCCATTCCCTCACATCTAATTCCTCCCCTCTCCTCCTCCCTCACCCCTGCTCTCACACACATCTTCAACCTATCTCTCTCCACTGGCTCCTTTCCATCCGCCTTCAAACACACGCTAGTTACCCCTTTACTAAAGAAACCATCCCTAGACCCCAACTCTCCTTCCAACTACCGCCCTGTATCCCTGCTTCCCTTCACATCAAAGCTCTTAGAAAAACTAGTCTTCAACCGCCTCTCCCTCTTCCTGTCCTCCAATTCCCTACTTGACCCCCTGCAATCTGGCTTCCGTCCCCTACACTCAACTGAAACTGCCCTCACCAAAGTCACCAACGACCTCCTAACTGCTAAAAAACACGGCAACTATTCTATTCTCATCCTGCTTGACCTCTCGGCTGCTTTTGACACTGTTGACCACCCCCTCCTTCTACAGACCCTCAACTCTCTGGGTCTCGGCGACACTGCACTTGCTTGGGTTGACTCCTATTTATCCAACAGGTCCTTCTGTGTGTCCTTTGCTGGTAACTCCTCCTCTTCATTGCCTCTATCTGTTGGTGTACCTCAAGGCTCTGTCCTTGGTCCTCTGCTCTTTTCCATCTACACCTCCTCCCTGGGCAAAATCATCAACAGCTTTGGCTTTAATTACCACCTCTACGCTGATGACACTCAGATCTACCTCTCTACCCCTGATCTCTCTCCCCCTGTCCTTTCAAAAGTCAGTGACTGTTTATCTGGCATCTCCTCCTGGATGGCCTCCCACCACCTAAAGATCAACATGTCAAAGACTGAGCTCCTACTTATTCCTCCCTCCAATGCCTCCCCACCTCCTGACTTCTCTATCATGGTGGAGGGTATCACCATCTCCCCATCAAACCAAGTTCGCTATCTTGGAGTTACACTTGACTCTGCTCTTTCCTTCATCCCCCACATCCAGTCTCTTTCCTCCTCCTGCCGATACCAACTGCGTAATATTTCCAGAATTCGGCCATTTCTTACCGCTGTCACCACAAAACAACTCATACACGCCCTGGTAATCTCCCGACTCGACTATTGCAATAATCTCTTATCTGGCCTCCCTCTGTCCCGCCTCTCCCCCCTACAATCCATCCTGAACGCCTCCGCCAGGCTAATTCACCTCACCCGCCGCTCTGTCTCTGCCGCTCCCCTCTGCGAGTCCCTTCACTGGCTCCCCATCCACTGCAGAATTAAGTTCAAAATCCTTATCCTTACCTACAAAACCCTCACTAACTCAGCGCCCCACTACCTGTCCTCACTAATCACCAAATACACCCCAGCCCGCTCCCTAAGGTCAAACAGTGACCTGCGCCTAGCTTCTCCCCGCATCACCTCTTCCCATGATAGACTGCAGGACTTCACACGCGCAGCCCCCACTCACTGGAACGCTCTCCCTCGTACTGTCAGACTTTCCCCTAACTTCTCTTCCTTCAAACGCTCCCTTAAAACGTTCCTATTTAGGGAAGCCTACCACCCAACACACTGATGCAACCATCAATCACTCTCACCTTACAGTCCTCTCCTCCTGTTTCCAACCCCAACCCTCCTAGATTGTGAGTTCCTACGGGAATAGGGCCCTCATCTCCTCCTGTACTGTTTGTCAAATGTTGTTCAATGTATTGTAACCCTGTCTATACTGTGCTTATTGTACAGCGCTGCGGAATATGCTGGCGCTTTATAAATAAAGAATAAGAATAATAATAAAGTGGTAGAGGCCAAAACAGTAATTGAATTTAACCATGGGATAGGCATAAGGCTATCCTAAACAAAAGATAAATCCAGGTAAAGTATCCATGTAATTGGGCAGAGTAGATGGGCCGAAAGGTTCTTATCTGCCGACATTTTTCTATGTTTCTAATATGTCTGGGTCATTTAATAAAATGTGGCTTCAAACTGCGTTTAAACATGATGAGCGAAAGCGGTAAAAATGAGCTGAGCACACAGCAGTGAAATGCAGGGTTAAGGGGTTAAACAGCATATCAGAGGAAGATTTAGTAGAGAAATGAACACTTCTCAGAAGCACAGGTGTTGTTTGATACATGTTCAGATCAGGAGACAGCACACCCTCAGTCCCTCAGTCTACAATGTATCAAATTCATCAGACCAGACTAATTAAAAGCACATGTTATTTCCAAACACTAATTAACACCTGTTGTTTACGCCGTTTGAGAACACAGGTCATTTAGAGGTGAGAATCTTTGCACGTAGACATTATATTTTAATTCAATATCTAATAAACCGTTGCTTATAATATTCTGCAGTAAAGAGTCTCTTTATTTCTAGATTTTTTAAGCATTTTTTATACTTTTTTCAAATTTTTTTGTTCGAACTCGAACCGAACATGCCAAAAAGTTCGAAGTTCGCAAACTTGCGAACGGCCAAAGTTCGAATCGAACTCTGAACTGATCGAACCGAACAGCTCATCCCTACTCTCCATGTGTCAAATTTATTTGATAATTGTTTTGTTTGCACTATCCATTGTATAGCGCTGTGGAACAGTTTGGCGCTCTATAAATAAATTGTAAAAGTGCCAGTTGGGTACAAAAATGAATATTAAATCATAAAAAGGACACAAATATAAAATACTTTATTGATGAAGCCCTGCATTACTTTATTCATTGGATACTAATCATACAACGTTACTTGTGTGTCGGTATATCATATTGAAAACGCAGCACTACATGGTCTACAAGTCTGTATTTGAGCTCAGACTGGCGTATAGTATGTGTCTTACGGAAACCCATTCTCTCGTAAAGTTTTACAGCATCGCCCTGGGGCATCGAAGTCCGCAAGACAACCGCCACACATCCAGACTGCCGTGCAAAGTCAATAACCGTTTGGCACAGGACCTTTCCAATCCCTCGTCGTCTGAACTCCTTGGCAATGGTCAGTCTCTTGAGTTCAGTGTGTTTGTCTCCAATGGAAACAGGTGCCGGGACAGCAGCCACTGCACTGACCACTTCCCCACCGGACTCTGCCACCCAAAAACAATACCCGCCTCTCCGAAGGTAATACTCTTCTACGTTCACCATGTCATCAGCAAGGCAACGTTCAATGTAAGAGGAGTAGATGTGCCTGGAGCAGAGCCACAGGATTCTTAATGCAGTGACCACCACCAAGACGAGCATGACAACAGATCCAGAGATCCAATGGGAGACCAGGACCATGACCAGCATGGAAAGGATATTTCGCGGAACACTAATGGCATAACTGAAGGACGTACCGGTGTGTTCAAGAATTCCACTGGCAAAGAGTTCCTTGACCACAACAAAATCAGAATCCTTGTACAGCCGGATATGGTAATCAGACATGCTGGTTCTCCTTAGGAGACAAAAGGGATTATTATTAATAATTTTCTAATACTGTTTTACACTGTGTAACAGGTGGTAAAGGAAATGGAAGAAGACAGGTGGAACAGTTTGTAGAAAGCATAAAAGGCTAAGAGAGGAAATGTTATGGAGTTATAAAATAAATACAGGTTGGAGGGAGGAAAGACTCCAATGCACGTGTTTCAGTCTTTCTCGTCTGTTATTTCCAGGTTAATAAAGGAAGGTGACCACACCCTCCCCAGCAGTTTCCACGTTGCTGCAAAAGGAGTGAGGATGTCCTCCATAATGATAACTGAGAATTTATGGTGTAATTCCTCTCTGTATATCCTTGGTGCCTCTCTATGAGAAGCATTTGATTGGATGTGATCAGGAATGCTGGGAGAGTGGGAGGTATCTCAGTGGGTGGATCAAGCTGGTGGTTTTGCGATTGAATAATTGAAAGTTTTAAATTATTTTAGGAATTTCTTTAAAAAGTATAAAATCATCTTTTCTGATATCGTCATACTAGTTTGAAACCTGGCTGGCATTATTTTATATAACATACAAGAAGGTATATACAAATACTGAACTTTGAGACAGGATAATCTCCCTGGAGGTGGTTCAAGACACTCCTTAAAAATGCAATAGACGGCAACACGGGAGATAGAATATCCTAAAAATTAGTAGGTCATAGAGACCAGTGAGGCTTTTAGTACAAAGCACGAGTCTTTTCTTTAGAGGTAAAGGTCCTTAGAATCAATGAGGTGTTCCTCTCAGGGTCAGTGTGGATAGAAGGGCTCTCCAAAACCAATGTGTGGTACCTTAAATAGATTCCATATCAGGAAAGGACAGCGTCAAACAGTGTCAAAGTAAATAAAATTACTTTTATACGAATAAAATCAATATATAAAGCACAAAAACCCAACCGATTTCATCTGATATATAAATCAAAAATAAAAAGCAATTCAATTGCTTTTTATTTTTGATTGATATATTACCCCTGAAAGTCTGCATTTCTATCAGACGAAACCGGTTGGGTTTTGTGCTTTTTATATTGATTTTATTCGTATAAAAGTAATTTTATTTACTTTGACACTGTTTGACGATGTCCTTTCCTGATATGGAATCTATTTAAGGTACCACACATTGGTTTTGGAGAGCCCTTATATCCACACTGACCCTGAGAGGAACACCTCATTGATTCTAAGGACGTTTACCTCTAAAGAAAAGACTCCTGAGTTGTACTAAAAGCCTCACTGTGGTCTCCATGACCTACTAAGTTTTAGGATATTATATCTCCGGCATTATTTTATGCCAGACGTGTCCCACGAAGGTTTCTTTTCAGAGCTTCACCTAGTTATTAAAAAAGGTCAATGTATTCTTTTATATTTTTTACATTCTTTCACACAATAACCCCCCCCCCCGACAAATGGCAACCAAGTGCCTGTTTTGTGATCCCAGAACTGTGACCAAGCGAGTGCAACCCATTTATAATAGTGGAGTTATTTGTATTTTGTTGTATTTGAGACTTTGTGAATTAACTGTAAAGTGACCGGTAGACATGTGCACAGCACAAAATTTTGTTTGAACGAATGGATTAGTCCTAAAACGCAATTTATTTAGTTGCTAAAGAAATTCGTTTTCAGTTCTTTAGTATGAAAACGAATTTCATTCATCCGAAAACCAGCGGATACAATTAATATCGTAATGGTGGCTCCTCAGAGGACTGAAATTGGCTGCTTGTTACAGTATCTCTCACTCTCAGCACAATGTGTCAGGTAAAGCTTTTACAGTATCTGGCTGCTGCTCATCACAGCACTCATAGTTTCAGTAAAACTTGTAAATAATATTTTTTATATATAAGAGGTTATAACAATATTATTTCCTTGTTTTACTGAAACTCTGAGCACTGTGATGAGCAACAGTCAGTTACTATAACAGCTGTGCCTGATACATTGTACTGAGATAATGTAACAAGCAGCCGATCTCAGCGCTCACAGCCACTGGATTTAAAGGGCTAAAAAAACATGCTCCTCTCTAATATATAGAACATCCTCCTGCATTTTTAATACCCCTCTCTGTATAATGTATAGAACATCCACCTGCATTAATTAATGTCCCTCTCTGTATAGAACATCCTCCTCAATTTATACCCTTCTCTGTATATATTAATGTGCTCCTCATTGCTGGTCTCCTTCACTCATCAATGTAATATTACAAAAAGAACTGAAACTAAAATGTAATGCATTTTCCTTTCGTTTCTTTCTTTTTTTGGACTGAGCAGTTTCGTATCTCTTGAGTCATACGAAAACTAAATTATCCCAAAATTCGGACGAAATCTTTTTAGTACTAAAACAAATGAGAAAAGCAGATTTACCAGAAAGGTAAACCAGGGAGCGCAAAAGAGCAGACACTTAAAGCACTTGCACCAGGTGAAAAAAATGGAGTGCAAAAAGGATAATACTCATCTTGGGTGTATACCAGATGGGAAAGGCATGGACCTAGTTGGATGAGAATAAAGAAACAAATTGTGCAATACCAAAAGGTCAAATATAAACACAATAAAAAGTTAGCGATTCCACACTCACAAGGGTGGAGCCTGGAAGGTGATTCCAGTTTACTGACCCTATGCTGAATTCACTATTCAGCGCAGGGTCCCCAAGGTGCGCCAAACGTGGACCAGATTGCCACAAACAAGACCGCCAAAGTCCACTGCCGACCTCTGATCAGCCCGCAGAAAAGACCATTGAACGTCACCGAATTGCAGAGAAGAAAAAAAAAACTGAAAACTGAACTCTGCTATTCTTTAAAAAGGTGTTCAAAACAAAAATGCATGAAAATGTTTGGAAATAATAAAAAAGGTCCTATAAAAAAATAAGAACGGTCTGAAAAAGAATTTAAGAAAAAAACGCCTTTAGAATATTGGGAATCAAAAATTTTACAAAAAAATTTCCAAAAAATAAATGAAAAGACTGATGAAAATGATAAGAATAAGGCTAGGGTCAGACGAGCGTGATTTCTACGGACTGTACGTCCGTGCACACGGACGTACGTCAGTACGGAAGACGCAGTAGTGGCCACACAGTCAGTTTTTTTCACTGACGTATATTTTGACGGATGTAGGAGGGAAAATAAATTAAAAAGCAAAACCATTTTGTCCGTGAAAAATTCTGGCCGTATAAATGCAGTCCGTCTGACCACGTTCCATCACTCACACACAAAGCTATGCAGACGTTGCGGACGCAGCGCACTTTGTGCGGCCGTTCTAGGTTGTACGTTCTTGCCTGCCTTGCGTCCGTGGGCCGCGGCCGTTGTGCGTCCGCAGTTCAGTGCGGACGTACTTTGTGTAACAGGCTCCAATGGACTTTCTTTCATGCTATCACGGACGTACTTTTAGGCGCAATCACGGACGTGAACACTACGCTCATCTGACCCTAGCCTAAATGTTTGATTTAAAAAAAATAAATAAGACCGAAAATATATTTTTAGCACTGAATCCAATGGAATTCGTCTGTTTAAAACGGTCGAACTGAATCACCGAAAATCTGGGCATTTCACTGACACTTCGGTGCTGTTCGGTGTCTTTGAATAGATTAACCAATAACCATTACTTCTCTATGGGACAATTTCACTGCTGCCGAAGATCTGTGGTGAACTGCACCGTATTTCACTGTGAAATTGCCTGTATTTCGCAAACTGACAGTGAATTCGGTGGCAAGTTCGACGCTCTTTGAATAACCCCTTAAGGATCAGTAAAAGTGGAATGGATAATGTCTTGCAAGGTTAAATGAGGAGATATTGAAAATATCTGAAGAATTTTAAGAACAGCAGATAAACTCATACCATACGTGTTTAGGCGGCTGAAGTCGGTTGTTTGAGAAATCTACCACTAGATGAAAATAACTGGGGGTTATTCCTAGAGCACCAAAATGTCACCAACATTCAGTATTCACCGCAGGGTACCCGGAGTGCAGAGAAAACCCGCCGCAAACCCTCCGGAACCGCCGCAAAAAATACGTCGGAAAAAGCGCAGACCAGCCGCCGGAAAAGTCGACAAGCTGACGAAAGGGGTAGAAAAAAAAAATAAACATAAAAAAAAAGGATTAAAAGTTTCAAAATTGAAATGCTATTTGCAAAAAACTAATTCACATAAGATCCTATGAATAATAAAAATGCCTGTTACAGAAAAAAGAAAAAATGTTTTTTAAAAAAAAAAATTAAAAAGAAAAATTTGCCAAAAATAATCCCGAAAAATGCCTAAAAGATCCTAAAAAAATAATCAATAAATAAAGAGACTTTTTGTTGCAGATTAAAATAATAAACGGTTTATTAGATATTGGATTAAAACGGGAATATTTTAAGCATTGAAGCCGATGGGGTTCGCCTGAATAAACCTGCCGAATTAAACCACCGAACATCAGGGCATTTCACTGACATTTCTCTGCTGTTCGGTGTCTGAAAAGATTAACCATTGCTTCTCTATGGGGGATTTCACTGCCCTCGAACAGGCACTGTATTTCACTGGTAATTCGCCAAAATTTGGCGAACTGCCTGCTCTCTGAATAGCCGAATGGCCACGAAATGTCACCATATGGGGAAATTCACTGTTCGTGACATTTCAGGGCCAGATCGGCTCTCTGAATAACCACTATTATAGGGTCTATTCACAAAACTTTGGTGCTTTTCACCGCATTTCGGCAATTCCATTTCGCCGAAAATATTGTAAATTCACTATTTAGCGAATGTTCGCCGTCGTCAAGGTGGCACCCGGCGTGTTCCGTGGTGAGACCCAGTTTCAGGGATATGGGGGTCTGAGCCCAGTGTGCAGGGATAGACAGATGGTACCTTTGGTTTGGATGGTATACAGGTGAAATCCAAGGCGAGGTACAAAGCGTAGTCCAGAGAGAATAGTCAAAGGGCGATCCGTGGTCAAGGGCTGGTAGAGAGCGTCAATCAGTAGGCGAGCAGGGGATCTGGTGCATGTTATATCAGGTGCAAACTGGAATGGGTCTGAGCTCTAGCAGGGATAGAATCTCAATGCAGAGACAAGGTAGACAGGGGAGTGCGGTCCTTGATTCAGACAGGTAGGGGAGTGGTGTGTGTGTGTTCGTGCTTAACTGATTGTCTGCTGGTTACTAGTGCTGGACATGGGGGCAGCACTTTTCGCATAGCTGTTCTGGAACAGGTATGGATCCTGACAACTGTATTTTGCCACAATTGGAGTCGCCGAAGCAGTTCTCGGACGTCGGTGAAAACCGCCAAATTGTGCAGAAATGAAGAAAAAAAAAACTCCCTAATAGGAGTTTAAATCAGTAAAAAGTATTAAATACGCGTCTAAATAACAGGAAAGGTCCTTTAAAAAAAAAAAAAAAAATTTAAAAATTAAAAATCGTTTAAAAAAAACCACAAAAAGTTCTTTTTAAAAATTAGGAAAATAATAAATGATCTAAATAAAAAAAATATTATTATATATATATATATAATATATATTAGGGATGCACCGAAATTATCGGCCGAAAATGGTGCTTTCGGTTTTGGCCGAAATTGAAAATTCAGCCGAAAAAAAAATACATAGGGGCCCAGCCGAGCCTGGGGCTCGCCTGAGCTTGGAGGCCGGCCAAGTTGCCTGCTCGGCCGGCCTCCAGGCTCAGGTAAGTCCCCTGGGTCAAAGGCTTTTGTGACGTCATCCCGGTGACTGACACAGAGAGCAGACACTGGATGCAGGAGGACTGCCACTGCTGGAGGACTCGGGCCAATGCAGGTGAGTATGTGTAGGCAACATACTCACTCACCTACATCATCCTACTTTGGCACTGAGCTCCAGCTCAGCCGGGGGCTCGCCTGAGCCTGGAGGCTAGCCGAGCAGCCTGCGACAGCCGGAGGACTGTCACCACTGGAGCTCAGGGCTGAAGTAGGAGGATGTAGGTAAGTATGTAGGTGCAACCAGTCAGCCATGCGAACCTGGGCCTGGAGGCCCAGCCGATCATGCTGCTCGGCCATCCTCCGGGCTCAGGCAAGCCCCCGGCTCGGCTGGGCCTTGAAGGCCCAGCCGAGCCAGGGGCCCGCCTGAGGCTGGAGGCCGGCAGAGCAGGTTGCTCGGCCAGCCTTCAGATCAGGCGAGTCCCCGGCCCGGCCTCCAGGCCCAGGTTCTCATGTCTGATTTTCGGTATCGGTTTTCGGCATCGGTTTTCGGCCGAACCGATCCCAAATTTTCGGTTTTGGTATCGGCCGGAAATTTCCATTTCGGTGCACCACTAATATATATACATTTTTTTGGATTGAAACGTTTGGGATTCAGCTGCCGTTTTGAATCACTGAAATCAGGGTAATTACGTTGCAATTCAGTGCTCTGTGAATAGGAGACATGATAGTGTTCTATGGGGCAATTTCGGTGAATTGCACAGTATTTCCCGGTCATTTCTTCTGTATTTGGCAGCTTTGTGAATAGATGAATTGCCCCAAAACTGCACCTAAGGTGAAATTTACCATTCGGTGCAATATCAGAGCCGATTCAGAGGTTAGTGAATAACCCCTTACGGATCAGTAAAAGTGGAATGGATAATGTCTTGCGAGGTTAAATGAGAGGATATTGAAAATATCTGAAGAATTTTAAGAACAGCAGATAAACTCATACCATGTGTGATAAGACGACTTAAGTTGGCCGTTTGAGATGAAAAACACTATAGGGTCTATTCCCAAAACTATCATTGTTGTGCTTATCGGTGATTCCGTTACGCCGGAAATACAGTGAATTCACTATTTAACTAATGGTCACCGTATTTTGCCAAAATTGGAATCGCCAAAGCAGTTATCAGAAGCCGGTGAAAATTTCAGTGCAATTTGGCAGCTGAGAAAAAAAAGAAACTCCTAATAGGAGTTTAAATCAATAGAAGCAGTAAAAATGTGTATAAATGACAGGAAAGGTCCTTCAAAAAAAATAATAAAAATGTCTGTTAATTAGTCAAAAAAACAAAAAGCTCTTTTTATAAACTAAAAGATATAAGAGCTTTTTTTGTAAATATATATATATCTGAAAATAATAAATGGTCTTTTAAAAAAAAATTCAAATAAATATTACATTTTTTTTATTCTAACCTATGGGATTCACCTCCTTAACCCCTTCACTGCTGAGCCATTTCAGCTCTGTGCGCTGAGGTCATTTTTACTGGTTTTGCTCATCAGGTTTAACCGCGATACGGAGGATATGGAGGTTATGATTACTTTCTAAGGGCTCTAAGGTCATTGTATTGTAGGCGGACAAAAACAGATTCACTTTCAAGACGGCGCCGGACCGGGCACAAGTAAGGATTGTCAGAACACGAGTCTCTTCAGGAAAGGCAAACTTTATTGTGTCGTCACACAAGTGCCCACACAGGATTGAATCGCAAAGAGTGAGCCCCCCCTTTCACCCGTGCAGGGATCTTATACCCAAAAATACGTAATTAGGTACATCCCAATTAGCCCACCTCCCAATGACACTTTATTCCACCCCACGTGGGTTAATACCTCCCATCGTTAGTACAAAAGAAATTCCACATTTAACTATAAATTGATACACTTCACGTTAGTTTGACAGTCTGTGATTTGTTGTGCTGTCTTTCTCAGGGCAGCGCCGCCCTCCCTATAGGCTATGTTTGTTGAGATAGCTTGGGGCCTGGTCTGTTCTCTATAATCTCTTTGTTTCTCAGCTCGTCTCAGTGACCTTGCCCCATTCATTTATCTTCCTGTCTCTCCGTGCCAAGAGCCGGCCGGATTCTGCCTGGTTTTATTGCTAGCTTTCTAATCTACCACGCATTCTTGGAATTCTATGTAAGCTCTGCTTTGCACATCTAATAAAAATCTATTCTATTTACTGGTGAACCAATATTCTGAACAAGATGGCTGCCTGGCTCATAGTAGCAATCATCTTTCAGCTTGATCTCACTTCATTCCCCCCTTGGCTCAAGTGTCAGGATCTTTTCCTGGCACTTGTAGCCATTACACTCCCCTATTCTGAAACTCCTTGTACTGGGGGGGGTTTCTTTCACTGGGAACATACCCTGTGGAATTATCAGTGGTATCTTCTGTGTTTGTGTAGGTGTCAGTGCTGTCTTGCACAGTGGCCATAAGCACAGCCCTATGCGGTATATCAGTATCCCTATGATCAAGATCACCACTATCATGAGTATCATGGATCCAATCTGTGAGATAAATCTCAAGATGGAACCAAACCATTCTCCCATTGCTCCGAACCCACGGAGCGGATTCCAGCCTTCGGCAGCAATCCTCCTGGCTGTGCCCTGCAACTGTGCTACCTTCTCTTGGTGATCTTGAATTACCTGGTAATAATCTGGGACTTCATGTGTAGTGTTTCTGATGAAGGTGCAACATTCATAGTGCATTGTCATTTCACACAATCCATTCAAGGCCGCACTGATCTGCTCAAGCGCCATATCATGTATCATCTGCACCTTTCGTAACTCACGCATTTCCAGATTCAGCAGCTGGATATCCATACTGGTTCTATTCAGAATCTCATCCATCAGATTGACATAGCTATTCAATCTCCTCATCATCTCTCCTCCCCATCCAGTCCATGCTGGCAACCATGTCCATATTCGATCCATCTTCGCAAACAACTCTCTCTTTGGTCTCTCAAACACCAGTGGGTACCTAGGGTGTAGTTCTGTGTCTGTGTTTGTGTCTTCTCCCCTTAGTCTCTGGATTGGGACCAGTTTAGCCAAATAACACATTCCCGTTATTGTTGGTGGAACCCATGTGTAACACACTCTCCCACAACACACCTGGTATCCCTCTTCTAACATGAATGGTGATAGGTGTAGTGTTCCCTTTGCTAATTCCAACATCATTCGCCTCATTCGTCTCGTTGTTTCCAGCACACTCTGAGTCCCTCCGGACTCACTTGCAATCACTTCTTCTTGCTCACTCGTGAGTTTTCTACACTGTATATATAGAAAATTTGATTGTTCCTTTGTGTCAATTGTATATATGTATGATGTCCAATTGAATTTGCTTGAATAACACCCTTCCTTTTTATGTGTGTCTCTATCTGGTCCTATTTGGAAACACCACTCTGGGGGGTATATGTACCCTATTATAGGGTATCCGGCCTCGTACATTTCTGGTTGTTCTCTGGGTGGCCGAAAAGAGTGTATTGTGATATTCCCTGATGCGAACATACTCAGGTTCATAGGAACAGAAGCAAATGGGATATGAATTGTCTCTGGGTGCATTCTGCTGCACACCCAACATGCTTTCTGCCCAGATTTCTTAGCATAGTCATATTTAAATTGCACAAGTAAATGTCCTCTTGGCAATATCTCGGATGATATTTCTCGTTTTTGTCTCCACATGGTACGGTTCTCCATCACCGGGTGCGTACCATTCCAGATATGGGAAATATCCACTTTCCCCACGTTGCCTGTACAATTGGGGCATGCTCCACGTGAGAGTCCATAAATCAGATTAGCAAGATATAAAATCAGCACCACAAATGCCCAAATGTCAGAATTCCTTGGGCAATTCTTTTCACAGTCACATAAACCCAATCCCTCCCCACCGGAATTTCAAAAGTAAAGAACATTTCTGGATGATCAAGGGTGGGGGCCGGGCCCCTAAAAAGCACCCTGTGGGTATCCCCGTTGGCGGGTGGTCAGGACCTGTGCCCATCAAAACACCCTTGTTGATCCTCTGTATTATCTGGGTTAGGATCATTTAGGTGCTCATGGCTGTGGTCTTTGTCAGCTTCAGCCTCAGCGGGTTGGTCTCGTTGGTAACGACCTTCCATGCTGGTTCAGGACTGGCTGCAGCTGCTTTCACTCTGGAGTGATGTATCCACGGGACCACCTCGGCAACCTTTACTGCTGTAGGGGTTGATAACAGGACAAGATAAGGACCTCTCCATTTTGGACCTAGTGGATCATTTTTCCACTCTTTTACCCATACTGAGTCACCCGGACAATACTTATGCAGTGAAGGATACAGAAAATGCGGTATATTATCCCCCACCCAAGTATTTAATTTCTGCATTGATTTACCCAGCATTACTACCTGATCATTTAGTTTAGTTTCTCCCAATGCCCGAAGGTCCCCCCTTAGTCCATTAATCAGAGGGGTTGGCTGTCCAAACATAAGTTCGTACGGACTTAGCTTCAATTGGGGGGTTGGTCTGCACCTAATATGCAAAAGGACTATCGGCAGCAAGTCCAACCAGCTCAATGACGTCTCTTGGCACAGTTTGGACATCAAAGTCTTTAGGGTACGGTTCATTCTTTCAACTTTTCCCGAACTTTGGGCCTGTAGGCGGTATATAGCTTCCAGGTGATGCCCAGTAGCCGGGCAAGTTGTTGCAAACAGTTCTGGATAAATGCAGGGCCATTGTCCGACCCTATCTCGAGTGGAAGTCCGTAACGTGGTATTATTTCTTTCATCAGGCTCTTTACCACTTCTGTCGTCTTTTCAGTTCTCGTTGGGAAGGCTTCTACCCATCCTGTCAAAGTGCACACCATCACTAGTAAATATTTGTATCCTTTGCAGGGTGGCAGCACTGTAAAGTCTATTTGTAATGATGCCATTGGGGATAGCCCGATTGGCTGTTTCCCTGGGGGTTGAGATGGGCCTGTTCTCGGGTTGTTTTTGGCACATGTTACACACTGCTGAGCTGTTGCTTTGCAGATTGCTGACAATCCTGGTACGTAGAAATGTGGCTCCAACTGTTGCTCCATCATTTCTCTCCCTCCATGGGTACTTGCGTGAAGTGCTCTTACGATTTCAGGAGCCAGTGTTGCTGGTAGGACTATTCGTCCATTCTCCATCTGGAACCATCCATCTTCTCCATACCCTCCGGGTTCTTCTGTCAGCCACTTCTTTTCTTTCTCTGAGTACACAGGTGTCCATTCGCTCAGTGGCGCCGGTAAAAGTGCAGCTACCACTGGTTTTGGTTTGTATCGTGCCAATTCTCCATGATTTCCCCAGATGAATTCTTCTTTTGGGAATAGTATCGCCATGCGAAAAATAACAAATCTTGTCTGTCTTGTGAATCTCTTACTGCTGGTATGAAAAAGTTCATTGCACTTTTCTTCATTCTTGGCAGTCTGTTCTTGATAAGGATCTCCTTGAGGAAGAACCTCACCAGTGGGACTTAATATTCTTCTGCTCCCAATTCTCCCAGACTGTGCAGTATTCGTGTGATTCGTAGATTATTGTGAGGATTGATTGTCAAATTTTCAAAACGTGACGCGAAATTTTCTGCTCGTTCAACTTCAGTTGTTTCTTTGTCTTCCTCCTCCCCCACTACTTTTACGCCGAAGAATTTCAGCATCATCTTGTAGGCCCTGCGCAGTCTTTGCTGAACTTCTGAGGTGTTAACCATTAGGCGTGTCTCTTGCGGATTTAGGGGAGTAGAGTAGAAATTTCGGCCTTGTGTCCGAGTTGGGAAAAGCCATTGGATGTAATCATGATTGAGTTCCAACAGTTCATAATTATCTTGCCATTTGTGCAGTATTATTTCAATGAACTCGCCGTGGGGTTCAAACTTTTTCAAATTCATGTAGAACTCGTAATTTGGCATGGAAGGTTGAGGTTCTTGCTTGCAGATCAGTACTTTAGCTTGATCTTCTGTTGGCGGTGGCGGTTTTGCAGCTGCTTTTGCGGCCTGGTCCGCGCGTCTGTTACCTTTTGGAATTTCATCATGGCCTTTTTGGTGGCCACGGCAGTGCATGATGCTGACAGCACTTGTTTCCATACTACTTCCAGGAGGGCCGCGATTTCAGCTGCATATTTGATTTGTTGTCCTGAAGACGTAAGTAGGCCTCTCTCTTTGTAGAGTGCACCATGTGCATGGACTGTCATGAAAGCGTACTTGGAATCTGTGTAGATATTTACTCTTTTGCCTTCAGAGATTTCAAGGGCTCTGATTAAAGCTGTTATTTCGGCCAATTGTGCAGATGTATGGCCTGGCAGTGGCTTTGCTTCGATGACTTCTTCTGTTGAGACTACTGCATAGCCGGAGACTTTCTTCCCATCATCCATGTAGCTGCTTCCATCAGTGAATAGCTGTAGATCGTATTTGTCTAGGGGTACGTCTTTCAAATCCGGCCTGCTACTGAACATTTCTTCCATAACTTGGAGGCATTCATGATCTGGATCCTCTTCACAGTCAGGCAGTAGAGTAGCAGGGTTTAAGGTAGCAATGAGGTCCAAATGAACCCGTGGATTTTCACACATCATGGCTTGGTACTTCGTCATCCGGCTGTTGCTGAACCAGTAACCTCCCTTCACATCCAGCAGAGCCTTGACAGCCTGGGGCACCTTGACATGAAGAACTTGTCCAAGGGTCAGCTTGTCTGCTTCTGCTATCAGCATTGCGGTGGCAGCCACTGCTTTCAGGCATGGGGGTAGGCCGCAGGCCACAGGGTCGAGTTGCTTGGAGAGGTAGGCCACAGGCCTCAGCCATGAGCCAAAGGTCTGGACCAATACTCCTGTTGCTGTTTTTTTTTTTTTTGTATTTGAAATTTTTATTTATAAAGCATGTCAGCAAGAAACAGAGCGGCCACGCAGGGCCCAGCAAGGAGCAAAACAGGCAGTAATAAGAAAACAGCGCACGTGTAACCAAACAAGAAAATCAACGCAATTTTGGAAAGAGAAGAGAGGAGGGAGAGAGAGAGAAAAAAAAAAAAAAAAAAAAAAAAAAAAAAAAAAAAACACACACCCTTCCCCGGTGGGAGAGATAGTAGCCCCTCAAGGGTAAAGTGGTACTCAGCAGCACACCCCTGCCCTCGGGGCCGGACAGGGGCCACAGAGGGAACCACAGGGCAAAGGTCACCTCGGGGCCAGAGGAACAGTGAGAGCCTAGGTGACTATTCCATGGCTCGCCCGAGCCGAAACCCTACTTCCGAACCCATCGGTAAATAACATTGAGAGAAAAAAAAAAAAAAAAAAAAAAAAAAAAAAAAAAAAAAAAAAAAAAAAAAATATATATATAATAATAATATCGGGGGGGGGGAGGGGGAGAGCTCCTGTTGCTGTTTGATTATATTCATGCACGAACAGCTGGAAGGGCTTGCTGTGATCTGGCAGGCCCAGTGCAGGAGCTTCCATCAGCAGAGTCTTTAATTTCTGGAACGCTGCTGTTTGCTCTTCTTCCCAATGAAAGGGATCTTGTTCCCCCCCCCCCTTCGTGGCCTGATGAAGCGGTTTGGCAATATCTGCGAAGTTGGGGATCCACAGGCGGCAGAAGCCTGCAGCTCCCAGGAACTCACGGACTTGTCTCCTGGTCTTTGGTTGGGGTATGCGGCACACTGCTTCTTTTCTTTCTGCCCCCAGTGCACGTTTGGTACCTGTTAACTGGAAACCCAGGTATTTTACACTGTGTTTGCATATTTGTGCTTTCTTTTTAGAAACTCTGTAACCTGCTTGGCTTAGCAGATATAGCAGGGCTTTTGTAGCGGATAAACAGTCTTTTTCTGTGGGGGAAGCCAGTAATAAATCATCAACATATTGGAGTAACACTACTTTGTCTGGCTGAGCGTTGAAGGCGAGGAGATCTTGGCTAAGCGCGCACCCGAAAATCGTGGGCGAATTTTTGAAACCTTGAGGGAGGCGCGTCCACGTCATTTGATGGCGCGCCCCCGTGGTAGACTCTTCCCACTGAAAATTAAAAAAAAAAAAAAAACAGTCTTTTAAATCAAACACCGTGTAATATTTTGTATCTCCGGGAATTAATCTTGGACAGGGCGGTACTCTTGTGTGCCCTCTTTCAGTACTGGCAGTAGAGGTGTGTTCCATGGTGACACGCAGAATTTTAATATGCTGTGATCTTTAAGTCTCTGTAAATGTATCTGTATATTCTGCTTGGCTTTCTGTGGGATATGATATTGTCTTAGGGCCACAGGTGCTGCGCCGGGCTTTAATTCAACTAATCTGGGCGGGTTTTCCTCCGCCCACACCTCAGGAATTCCAAGGAGTAGTGCGTGCGGATCCGGCGTGGCAGGCAGAGTAGGTGCCGTGCGCCATTCTTCCTCCCTTGGCATAACTACTGCGATTTTCACAGATTGGGGGTTGTGCGGGCTGGCTGGGTTATGCTGCCGAGCAAAGCTGCCACCCTCCGGCAGGTCTAATTGAGCGTGACCCCCGGGAAGGAACGTAATTTGGGCTTGCAATTTGCAAAGGATATCCCGCCCCAGGAGCTGGATGGGACATTCGGGCATATACATATACACATTGTATAAACAATATTCTCAGAGATCTTTTCCCGTAGCCCAAAACAGACTCTTAATACCACATCGAAAAAAAAAAAAAAAAAAATCATTCCATTGTCATAAGACCACTCCAAGCATCTCATAACAATAAAATAACCATTCCATCAAAAAAAAAATCAAACAAAAACATACCTTTTTAAAACCAGTAAAGAAAAACTACTTTAATTATTTCTTGAATTTTTTTTTTCTTTTAATATTAATTTTCTAACCGTTTCATATATTTCAATTTAATTTGTTAATAAATTTTATATTTATATATATAATTTTGATCTCACTTCAGTATGAAACGTGCTGATGACACGCTTTACAGAGCACTGTGTGAAGCACATGTTGGTCACCTGTATGTTTAGTGAGGAGAATATCCATACAGATATAATAAGCGTTAGACACATTATATGTATTTATATATATATGTGGCATACCTTGTTCTGACAGCAGACTGGACACAGATTTGATGTTAGAATCTGGTACGTCCTGTACTTAGGAACACACATAAAAGGTGATATACATCCAACTCACTTTAAGAACAAATGTAAGCCGGCTCAAAGCTGTAACCGCATATCTATATATATAAAAAAGCAAAATGCCACTAGCGCGACATCACAAAATCTCCAGAACCGTAAACCCTACAAACTTGAAATTCGTCACGTATCTTCCTCTCGGCTGTAGAGGTGCTGCCCGACTCATATCCTGCATTAATTATACTGTAGAGGTACGTATCTTCCTCTTGGCTTCTAGGTGCTCACTAAGAAAGGATTTTCCGAACTGACCATCAGAGCATCAGTTATTAACACGCTCTGATGCTAAGGAGTTATACTCCCCTTCCTCAACTGGAGGGAAAAAAAAAGCTGCTCCAACTGCCACTTGCCTTGCATGCCGTTATCTCCGTTCAAACTGGCAGACGTTGCGCTCCTCCACTCAGGAGCGTCTGGGGATCCTTACAGCACTAAACGCTACTACCCAGGACCGCCATCAGGGCATTATGGCCCATGTTGCTGTAAGTGGCCCGGGGACTGGAGGGGGCCGCCATCGGCGGCAACTTTGTTAACTTTAGGCCGTGGGCCTCGGAGGAGGTACTGCGGCCTACATGGGCCCGACCGCCGGTGAGCAGGGACTCCAAGAAGGCCGCCGGCAGGCCCCCTCTGATGATGTCAGAGAGGGCCCGCCAGACGTCTGTAGCCCATGCTCCACCCGACTCCTGGCTGACTGGCTTCCTCCTGTGTACACTGGGTGCTGGGAGGAAGTGATCATATAACGTCACTTCCTCCCAGCGCTCATGATGCTTGTGGAGGAGAGCACCTGCAGTGGCTGACCGTGACAGGACGAAGGAAAGTAATTAAACATGGGGGGAAACAGAGGAGGAGGGGGCAAATGAAAATAGGAGGGGGGATGGAATTTAAACAGGAGGTGGGATGAAATGAAAAGAGGAGGGGGGGAAATGAAAAGAGGAGGGGGTGAAATGAAGAGAGGAGGGGGGTGAAATGAAGAGAGGAGGGGGGGGTGAAATGAAAAGAGATGGGGGATGAAATGAAAAGAGATGGGGGATGAAATGAAATGAGATGGGGGATGAAATGAAAAGTGGAGGGGGGATGAAATGAAAAGAGATGGGGATAAAATGAAAAGTGGAGGGGGGATGAAATGAAAAGAGGATGGGGTGAAATGGAAAGAGGAGGGGTGAAATGGAAAGAGGAGGGGCTGAAATGAAAAGAGGAGGGGGATGAAATGGAAAGAGGAGGGGGTGAAATGGAAAGAGGAGGGGGTGAAATGGAAAGAGGAGGGGGTGAAATGGAAAGAGGATGGGGTGAAATGGAAAGAGGAGGGGGGTGAAATGAAAAGAGGAGGGGCATGAAATGAAAAGAAGAGGGGGATGAAATGAAAAGTGGAGGGGGGATGAAATGAAAAGGAGTGGGGATGAACTGAAAAGAGGGGTGAAATGAAAACAGGAGGGGGGTGAAATGAAAAGAGATGGGATGAAATGAAAAGAGATGGATGAAATGAAAAGTGGAGGAGGGGGATGAAATGAAAAGAGGAGGGGGTGAAATTAAAATAGATGGGGGGATGAAATGAAAGGTGGAGGGTTATGAATTGAAAAAAGGAGGGTGGGGTGAAATGAAAAGAGGAGTGGGGATGAACTGAAAAGAGGGGTGAAATGAAAAGAGGAGGGGATGAAATAAAAGAGGAGGGGTTAAATGAAAAGAGGAGGGGGATGAAATGAAAAGAGGAGGGGGTGAAATGGAAAGAGGATGGGGGATGAAATGAAAAGTGGAGGGGGGATGAAATGAAAAGAGGAGGGGGTGAAAACAGAGGAGGGGAGATCAAATGAAACCAGAGGAGGGGGAGATGAAATGGACTGAAAAGGGAGGTGGGGTGATGGACATGATAAAGGAGAGACACCCTGCCTATACCGTTAAAAGTATATTGCTTTGGATTCCTGTGTACATTCATACTCACTGCCTTTACCGTTAGACGTCTATTGCTGTGGATTCCTGTGTACATTCATTCTCATTGCCTTTACCATTAGAGGTCCACACAAAAGGTTACTACTTAAATTAAGAAAAAATGGTCTAGATGAAAATACTTGTTCTGGATAGAAAACTGGCTAAAAGATAGGGTACAGAGAGTGGTCATAAATGGTACATTTTCAAGATGGACACCAGTGGTAAGTGGTGTCCCTCAGGGGTCTGTTATAGGACCAATACTATTCAATTTATTTATAAATGACCTTGAGATAGGCATTGAAAGTCATGTATCAGTATTTGCAGATGACACAAAGCTAGGAAAAGTAATACAATGTGAGCAGGATGTTACTTCGCTGCAGAGGGATTTAGATAAATTGGGGGACTGGGCACTTAAATGGCAGATGAAATTTAATCTAGATAAATGTAAAGTTATGCACTTTGGAGTGAAGAACACACAAGCAATTTATACCCTAAATGGTACGGAGTTAGGGAAATCCAAGCAGGAGAAGGATTTGGGAATAATCATAGACTTCAAACTAAGTAACAATGTGCAATGTCAAACAGCAGCCGCCAAGGCCAGCAAAGTATTGGCATGCATTAAAAGGGGAGTTCACTCACGGGATGAAAACATAATTTTGCCTCTGTATAAATCAATGGTCAGGCCGCACCTTGAATATGCCGTGCAATTTTGGGCACCTGTCTTAAAAAAAGATATTATATCGTTAGAAAAAGTGCAGAGACGGGCAACTAAATTAATAAGGGGGATGGAAGGGTTAAGTTATGAGGAAAGACTAACAAGCTTAAACCTGTTTAGTTTAGAGAAAAGGCGCCTTAGAGGGGATCTGATAACCTTATATAAATATATACGGGGCCATTATCAACCATTGTCTGATAACCTATTCATTAACAGGACTATACATAGGACAAGGGGTCATCCATTTAGACTGGAAGAAAGAAAATTTAGCTTAAAGCATAGGAAGGGTTATTTTACGGTGAGAACAATAAAGCTGTGGAATTCTCTGCCTGTTGAGGTGGTTGGGTCAGAGTCTGTACAGACTTTTAAAAAACGACTGGATGATTTCCTGCAGACACAGAATATTAAGGGTTATAATATTTAATATGTGGGTAAAAGCTTCTTGATCCAAGGAGAAATCTGACTGCCATTCTGGGGTCAAGAAGGAATTTTTTCCCAGTATGTTGCATATTGGCGAGCGCTTCAGACTGGGTTTTTTGCCTTCTTTTGGATCAACAGCAGTAGGTTATGTGGGAGAGGCTGAACCCGATGGACGCATGTCTTTTTTCAGCCTATATAACTATGTAACTATGTAACTATGTAAGGTCTATTGCTTTGGATTCTGTGTACGTTCATATTCCCTGCCTTTACCATTAGAGGTCTATTGCTGTGGTGCTCTGATATGCTCATCACAGTGCAGATTACTGTGAGTACTATTGCTGTGGATTCCTGTGTACGTTTATACTCACTGCCTTTACTGTGAGAGTTCTATTGCTGTGGTGCTCTGATATGTGTGATCAAGTACACGGTGTGGTCTGCAACGTTGTATATATTCCCTCTAATCTTTTTAGGGAGGGATATGATTTTTAGCTCATGGGGGAGCATTTGTGAACTATATAAGGAAGCCCAAGAGGTTATTTTACTAGCTGCACAGGTTGAAAACCTAAGGGACGCTCAGCAGGAGGAAAGGGCTATCCTTGCCAATGTTTTACAAAGACTGATATCGCCACCTGAAGGGAGCCCTCCTGTGGACTGAGCTGTCCGTATCTGCGCAACTGACTTTCTGCATAAGATGTCAGAGGCGGATGATATAGAGGCTTACCTCACAACTTTTGAGAGGGTCGCTGCCCGGGAAAAATGGCATTTTGATCAGTGGGCTGAGCTGCTGGCTCCATGCCTAAGTGGGGAATCCCAGAAGGCCTATGAAGATTTGCCCTATGACCAGGACTATACACAGATAAAGGATGAGATCCTTAGGCTGGGGTCAGACCAGCGCACTTTTATCGTGCGTTCTGGCGCACATAATAACGGCCGCACTAGCAGCAAATGACGGTCAATGACGGCCAATATACGAAGTACGGTCGCACGAAAGTCCGGCCGCGCAACGCAAGTGGAAAATTAACGCATATTTTCGAGAACGCAGAACCGCTAGTACGGACGTACAGAGTGCGCTGCGCCCGCTAGCGGTGTGTGTGTGTGATTTGGAGACATCAGACCCTGCTCATGTCCGGCCAACATAACGTCCAGACGCAAAAAGTTTCCTGGTTTGGATTCGTAAAACATCACGCACGAAAATGCGCATCGTATGACCGTTTTTGCATATTCCGTGAAAAAAATACATCAATGCGTTCGGACGCCCTTTTTTACGTTCGCGTGTAAAAATGCTTTCGTTTGACCCTAGCCTTACTCGTATAGGCATAACTCCTGGGTTTAGGGCCCAAAGGTTCGACAACTGGACTTATGGTATGGGGAAACCTACACAAACCCAGATGTACGAGTTGCTGAGGCTTGCTCAGAAATGGCTGAAACCTGAGGTCAACCGCGCTGCTGTAATTGTGGAAATGGTCGTCATGGATCGCTTTCTTCGTCATTTGCCAACAGGACTGCGACAATGGGTTAGCTAAGGGGACCCAAAGGATCCAGAAGCGATGATGTGCTTGGTTGAAAAGTACTTGACCGCTAAGGAGCTACATAGTATTGATCCTCAGCCTAAGTCCAAATCCCCTAACCATGGACAGGTGGAAAAACTGGAAACAAAGGACAGAACTGTCACGGGATGGCCCAGCACCCTCAGCCAGGGGCGGTGCACAGTGACAGTGGTGGCTATGGACACTTGGGTGTGGTGGCACGCACCTAGTTTTATAAGTACTTTTATTTAGATGTGATTATTGTGTGGTGTAAATAAAGTGTTCCCCGTTGGTTTATTGCGTAATGTATTTTCCCTTTGCCTGCCACGCCCGCCGCCATTTTCTGATCACCTCGTGGTCCAGATCAGAATACTCGGTTCGTAAAATGGCCGAATCGGCAACTCCCCGATTCGTAATGGCCAATACGAATCGGGGCCAGGGTGCCTCCTGCCAGCGAGGGCCAATGGGACTTGTGTGGGCGGGCAGGGATTCCCATTGTATTCCTAATTGTGTAAAGTGATAAATGTATGTGATGTGAAAAATAAACTCAGATTTACCAGTGCATCCAGCCTCGCCTGATGTCCTTTACTCTCCGCCGCATATACTGTCTGAGCATCCCGCGCGGTCTCAGGTGCGGTGTCCAGACTTAAGATCAGAACGGACTTAAGATCAGAACGGACTTAAGATCAGAACGGACTTAAGATCAGAACGGACTTCAGATCAGAACGGACTTAAGATCAGAACGGACTTAAGATCAGAACGGACTTAAGATCAGACGGACGTAAGATCAGAACGGACTTAAGATCAGAACGGACTTAAGATCCGAACCGAAGGCGCGGCGCGTACCGCGCTTCGGTATACCAAGTGAGCGGTGATCAGATCCAAAGATTCAGCCGCTCCCGTAAGATCCGAAGATTCATCCGTTTAAAGATCCGAATATTCCTCCACATAAGATCCGAATATTCCTCCGCGGCAGACCCGATCCCCAGATTCGCACGGCCGCCCGCAGACGCACTCCACACCCACAAGGTCAGTGAACCAGCTGCTCGGGACGCTGAGTGCCGTATGGCTCAGTGGTCGGGCTGGTTCTAGGCAGGGGTCCCCTCCACCGCCCGCTAACCCTTCCCCAGGGTCACGCCAGGCCGCACGAGACGCCGAGTGCGCGTCACTCGGTAGTCGGGCCAGCGGTAAGCGAAGGGGTCACGCAGATTGAGCACACCCGCAGGCGGAACAACATCCCATTCCGTCATACTGGTGGCAGCGGTGGGATCGCTCTCTGCAGACCCCTAGGAGACTTACGCCATGGCGGTGTACAACCCCTACAACAGGGACACCCTGCGTGGGATGTTGGAGAACCGGGAGGAACGCCGGGTAACAAGAAAAGAAAGACGCTGATCAAGGAACTGACCAGGATGGATCAGGACGAGGCGATGATGCCCGTCCCCAGCCCTGTCCGCTCAGAGGTGGAGGAAGATGCTGGCCTCAGAGAGTTGCGGCGTCGGATCGCCCTGCTCGGTGATGCCCCGGCGGAGGGGCCAGATATCAAGTGATTCGGGAGTTCTACCGGGAAGTTGAGCAGGAGAAGGAACGCCAGCACGAGCTGCGGTTGGCAGAGCTCCGCGGAGCAGAGACTGATTATGTTGACCCCGCACCCTACCCTGTGGAACCCTGGGTCGAGGCTCACAGCGCGACTGGAGCTCCACCTGGGGAATCTGCAAACCCCAGTGACTACGCTTGCGGGACTCTCAGCTTGCCTGGAGCCTGTACTGAGGACGTCACTTATCCCCGCGACCCTCGGATGAAGACTCACAGCCCGCCTGGAGCTGCATCTGAGGACGCCCCATTCTCCGTTGAGGAGCGGTGCTCCTGCGCTGGCACCTACGCCGACATGAAGGTCGTTTGGCAAGAGAGCTGCAGGAGGGCCTGGAGCAGGACCAGAGGTCCACAGAGGAGCTGTGGTACGAGGCCCTGGACCATGAGCGGGACTGCATGGGGTGTACATTCCCTCCGACGCTGTCGTCCATCGAGTGCAGTACGATGTGCGAGCAGCGTTCCTGCAGGGGCGGGCCCCAGAGGAGTGGGAGGACGAGCTCCGGAGTCTGGTGCAGCAGGAGATCGCACTGGACGCCGAGTACCGCGCCCTCCGGTGGCTAACCGCCTCCCCGACCGTGCGCCCTAGTGAAGGCAGTTCCACTGCAGGGCCTCGCTACGGGGGTACGGGGCTGCTCTACGAGGGCATGGCCGCCGACCCCGAGTTTGGAGAGGAGACCGAGGAGCGGATGGAAGACATCCTGGAGCGACGGGAACTGGAGATCCCGTCAGACAGCGGGACTCGGTGTTTGAGGAGCTGGAGTCCCTAGCCGAGCGAGAGTGGGAGCTCGAGGTGGCTTATCGGAGACTGTTGGACGGCGTTCCGCAGTCGAGCCTGAGCTCCCCGTGGTGGGACGGGTCGGCGGAGGAAGTCGACAGTCCCCAGGTTTGGGACCTATGGGAGGCCGAGGCGGACCCATGGGTGCCCGTGGGGGGGTCGACTGAGGAAGTTACCCCCTGCACCCCGCAAGAGGACAGGGTGGCCGAGGCCACGGGTCCAGCGGGGGAGGAGACGGATGGTCCCCCCGGGATGGGTTGTGCGCAACCATTGTTTGCCCCGGGGGGTGAAGAGACCATCCTGCCCCAAGGAGATCTCCAACCAGCAGAAGAGCTGGCTACGGGGCAGAGTGCCGCTGGCCTCTGCCCACTACTCAACGTCTGCCAGGAGGAGCAGACGGATGGTTTCCCCGGGATGGGTTGCGCGCAACCACTGATTGCCCCGGGGGTGAAGAGACCATCCCGCCACAAGGAGATTGCCAACCAGCGGAAGAGCTGGCCACGGGGCAGAGCGTCGCTGCCTCTGCCCCCTGACAGTCTGCCAGGTGGAGCAGACGGATGGTTCCCCCGGGATGGGTTGTGCGCAACCCTTGTTTGCCCCGGGGGTGAAGTAACCGTCCTTCCGCAAGGAGATCTCCCCCCAGCAGAAGAGCTGGCTACGGGGCAGAGTGCCGCTGGTCTCTGCCCACTACTCAAAGTCTGCCAGGAGGAGCAGACGGATGGTCCCCCGGGATGGGTTGTGCGCAACCATTGTTTGCCCCGGGGGTGAAGTGACCATCCTTCCCCAAGGAGATCTCCAACCAGCGGAAGAGCTGGCTACGGGGCAGAGTGCCGCTGGCCTCTGCCCACCGCTTACAGTCTGCCAGGAGGAGCAGACAGTTGGTTCCCCGGGATGGGTTGTGCGCAACCATTGATTGTCCGGGGGAGGAAGAAACCATCCTCCCACAAGGAGATCCTCACCCAGCTGAAGAGCTGGCCACGGGGCAGAGCGCCGCTGGCCTCTGCCCACTACCCCAGTCTGCCAGGTGGAGCAGACGGATGGTCTCCCGGGATGGGTTGTGCGCAACCATTGATTGCCCCGGGGGGTGAAGTGACCATCTCTCCACAAGGAGATTTCCACCCAGCGGAAGAGCTGACACCAGGGCAGAGCGCCGCTGGCCTCTGCCCGTTTCTCCCACCTTGCCCCGCGGGGCAGAGTGAGGTTGACCCCGTGCAACTGCTGTGGCATCCATTTGTTCCCTTCGCCGGCTGCAGGGAAGAGCAGCCAGGTTTGGCCCTACTTGCTTCTTCGGTTGCCGGGCCCGTACCTGGCCATCCAGCGGAAGAGCTGGCAACGGGGCAGAGCGCCGCGGGCCTCTGCCCATTTTGGCAACCCTTGGGCTCGGGGGCCCCACGCAGCCACGGTGCTTTCCCACCGTTGACCTGGGCACCTGGGGCGTGTGCATTTAGCACCCGGGTTTCCCGGGTGAGCAGTAACCCTGGAGGGGACACAGGAGGCACGCCGGCCCAGATGTATGTCCTCTCGCCCAGCCGGGGAAACTCCAAGGACATGGGGTCCCGACCAAGCTGGCACGGCCGCAAGGCCAAATGGAGAGGCCTGGTGACTCGGCCTCCCCAGACTGACTATGGGCCTGGGAGCACCGACTTCCCCGGTATGACCCGGTGGGGTCAGACCAGGTGCGTCGAACTGGGGGAGGGGGAGGAGTGTCACGGGATGGCCCAGCACCCTCAGCCAGGGGCGGTGCACAGTGACAGTGGTGGCTATGGACACTTGGGTTGTGGCACGCACCTAGTTTTATAAGTACTTTTATTTAGATGTGATTATTGTGTGGTGTAAATAAAGTGTTCCCCGTTGGTTTATTGCGTAATGTATTTTCCCTTTGCCTGCCACGCCCGCCGCCATTTTCTGATCACCTCGTGGTCCAGATCAGAATACTCGGTTCGTAAAATGGCCGAATCGGCAACTCCCCGATTCGTAATGGCCAATACGAATCGGGGCCAGGGTGCCTCCTGCCAGCGAGGGCCAATGGGACTTGTGTGGGCGGGCAGGGATTCCCATTGTATTCCTAATTGTGTAAAGTGATAAATGTATGTGATGTGAAAAATAAACTCAGATTTTCCAGTGCATCCAGCCTCGCCTGATGTCCTTTACTCTCCGCCGCATATACTGTCTGAGCATCCCGCGCGGTCTCAGGGTGCGGTGTCCAGACTTAAGATCAGAACGGACTTAAGATCAGAACGGACTTAAGATCAGAACGGACTTCAGATCAGAACGGACTTAAGATCAGAACGGACTTAAGATCAGAACGGACTTAAGATCAGAACGGACGTAAGATCAGAACGGACTTAAGATCAGAACGGACTTCAGATCAGAACGACTTAAGATCAGAACGGACTTAAGATCAGAACGGACTTAAGATCAGAACGGACGTAAGATCAGAACGGACTTAAGATCAGAACGGACTTAAGATCCGAACCGAAGGCGCGGCCGCGTACCGCGCTTCGGTATACCAAGTGAGCGGTGATCAGATCCGAAGATTCAGCCGCTCCCGTAAGATCCGAAGATTCATCCGTTTAAAGATCCGAATATTCCTCCACATAAGATCCGAATATTCCTCCGCAATCAGATCCGAATATTCCTCTGCGGCAGACCCGATCCCCAGATTCGCACGGCCGCCCGCAGACGCACTCCACACCCACAAGGTCAGTGAACCAGCTGCTCGGGACGCTGAGTGCCGTATGGCTCAGTGGTCGGGCTGGTTCTAGGCAGGGGTCCCCTCCACCGCCCGCTAACCCTTCCCCAGGGTCACGCCAGGCCGCACGAGACGCCGAGTGCGCGTCACTCGGTAGTCGGGCCAGCGGTAAGCGAAGGGGTCACGCAGATTGAGCACACCCGCAGGCGGAACAACATCCCATTCCGTCATAAGAACCCTGTACCCAGCATGGGACAATGGGACTACAATGCTGGCAGGTACCCAAAATCCCCGCGTCGGCCACGGGATCAGACTGAGAAACCAGTAATCTGCTTCAAATTAGGGATGAGCTGTTCGGGTTCGGACGGTTTGGAGTTCGACCCGAACTTTGGCAGTTCGAAAGTTCGCGAATTTCAAACTTTTTGGGTGTGTTCGGTTCGAGTTCGAAAAAATTTTTTTTTTTGAAAAAAGTATAGAAAATGCTTAAAAAAATACTAAAAAAATCTAGAAATAAAGAGACTCTTTACTGCAGAATATTATAAGCAAAGGTTTATTAGATATTGAATTAAAAACTAATGTGTACGTGGAAAGATTATCAACTCTAAATGACCTCTGTTCACAAACGGGCATAACACCAGGTGTTTTTAGTCTGGTAATCAATTTGATACATTGTACACTATACTGAGGGTGGGGTGGTGTCTGCTTCTGATTGAGATTTGAGAATTAAATTTCACTAAAACATCCTAATATGCTGCATTTAACCCATTTGCTGCTGAGGCTTTTCACACCTCTGTGCTGAGGTCATTTTTAACCGCGTTTTGTAGCCATATTTTGATATATGACCCAGACATATTATATATCGTTCTTTCCGGCAGACTTGGCAGATTCATAATGGAATATGAATGAAGTGGAATATCTTTAAACTAACACTAGAAAAGTACACGTCACAATATATTCCACTGGTTAATAAATGTAAAAGAAACAGACTGAAACCAATGTGGCTTAGTAGGAAGGTAACTAAGGAAATGAAAAATAAAAAGAAGGCATTTAAAGCTTTTAAATCTGATAAATCTGAGGCATCCTATAAAGCATATAGGGCAGCCAATAAAGCATGTAAAAATGCGATTAGATGGGCTAAACTAGAAAATTGAAAAATAAATAGCCAAAGAGAGTAAGACCAACCCTAAAAGATTCTTTAGGTACATAAATTATAAAAAACCCAAGAGTGAAAATGTAGGTTCACTAAAATCTGAGTCAGGGTTATTGTTAACTGAAGATCAGGATAAGGCAGAAATTTTAAATGATTATTTTTCTTCAGTATTTATCAAAGAGAAACCTATAACAGGAGACATGCAATTCATTAATAAAAACTTACTAATACAAAGTGACTGGTTGACTCAGGACAAGGTTTTGCAAAAATTAAACAATGTGAATAAAGCCCCAGGGCCAGATGGAATTCACCCGCGAGTACTGAGTGAGCTATGTGTTGAAATATGTAAACCTCTGTTCTTAATCTTTCAAGATTCTTTTCTTTCAGGAATAGTACCAGAGGATTGGAGAAAAGCTGACGTGGTCCCTATATTTAAGAAAGGTTTAAAATTTGTGCCTGGGAATTATAGACCTGTGAGCTTAACATCTGTGGCTGGGAAAGTATTTGAGGGGTTACTAAGGGATAATATTCAGGAATTTATTGGGAGGTATAATGTTATTGGCAAAAATCAGCATGGTTTCATGAAACACAGATCATGTCAGACTAACCTAATTACGTTCTATGAGGAAGTAAGTAGAAGTATAGATCAGGGGGTCGCAGTGGATGTGATTTACTTAGATTTTGCCAAAGCTTTCGACACAGTTCCACACAAAAGGTTACTATTTAAATTAAGAAAAATTGGTCTAGATGAAAATACTTGTTCTTGGATAGAAAACTGGCTAAAGATAGGGTACAGAGAGTGGTCATAAATGGTACATTTTCAAGATGGACACCAGTGGTAAGCGGTGTTCCTCAGGGGTCTGTTATAGGACCAATACTATTCAATTTATTTATAAATGACCTTGAGATAGGCATTGAAAGTCATGTATCAGTGTTTGCAGATGACACAAAACTAGGAAAACTAATACAATGTGAGCAGGATGTTACTTCGCTGCAGAGGGATTTAGATAGATTGGGGGACTGGGCACTTAAATGGCAGATGAAATTTAATCTAGATAAATGCAAAGTTATGCACTTTGGAGTGAAGAACACACAAGTAATTTATACCCTAAATGGTACGGAGTTAGGGAAATCCAAGCAGGAGAAGGATTTGGGAATAATCATAGACTTCAAACTAAGCAACAATGTGCAATGTCAAACAGCAGCCAAGGCCAGCAAAGTATTGGCATGCATTAAAAGGGGAGTTCACTTACGGGATGAAAACATAATTTTGCCTCTGTATAAATCAATGGTCAGGCCGCACCTTGAATATGCCGTGCAATTTTGGGCACCGGTCTTAAAAAAAGATATTATAGCGCTAGAAAAAGTGCAGAGACGGGCAACTAAATTAATAAGGGGAATGGAAGGGTTAAGTTATGAGGCAAGACTAACAAGCTTAAACCTGTTTAGTTTAGAGAAACGGCGCCTTAGAGGGGATCTGATAACCTTATATAAATATATACGGGGCCATTATGAACCATTGTCTGATAACCTATTCATTAACAGGACTATACATAGGACAAGGGGTCATCCATTTAGACTGGAAGAAAGAAAATTTTGCTTAAAGCATAGGAAGGGTTATTTTACGGTGAGAACAATAAAGCTGTGGAATTCTCTGCCTGTTGAGGTGGTTGGATCAGAGTCTGTACAGACTTTTAAAAAATGACTGGATGACTTCCTGCAGACACAGAATATTAAGGGTTATAATATTTAATATGTGGGTAAAAGCTTCTTGATCCAAGGAGAAATCTGACTGCCATTCTGGGGTCAAGAAGGAATTTTTTCCCAGTATGTTGCATATTGGCAAGCATTTCAGACTGGGTTTTTTGCCTTCTTTTGGATCAACAGCAGTAGGTTATGTGGGAGAGGCTGAACCCGATGGACGCATGTCTTTTTTCAGCCTATATAACTATGTAATAATATGTCATTATTATATGTATACGTTATGTCATGTCTGTATATTATAACAAAAAATGCAATAAAATTTGAATTTTCAATAATTTATGTGTAAAGTGTTTTTTTCTCACATTTTAACATGCGATCGTTTGCGTTATATTTTGTATGGGTGCGTTTGTTTAAAAAATTAGAAATGGGGTCTCGTTAAATTTTTTTTGGGGAAAATTTCGCTTTTTTTAACAAACGCACCGCATACAAAAATCGTTAGTGCAGCATTATTGTTCACATTATAATTGAAATGGGAACAATATTACTGCATTAACAAAACAAAAACAAAAACTTGATTTTTTTTTTAGAATTTTTTTAAAAATATTTTTCATGCTCATGTTTGGTATCCTTGGAAAGGCCATGCTCTGGCCGATCCAACGATATCAAACATTAACCCCTAGCTGCCACGGATCGGGAGATAGGGGGTTCCAATGAACCCCCTATCTCCACCATTGGTGGCAGCTAGGGGTTAACTCCAGGACTGGCGTCATCGTGCTATGCACGATGACGCCAGTCCTCAGGGGGAGTTCCTGGAGGCTTGGCCAACATCCAAGATGTTGGCTAGCTCCAGGAGAGGATCACGATCATCGTCTGCAAAGCTTCAACTGTACACATGTACGCAGACGACACGGTAATCTATACCAGCAAACCAAATCTATACCAGCAAACCAAATTGAATACGGAGATGTAGTGTATGCAGCCGCCCCGCAAACACACCTCCAGAAACTTACTACATTGTATAACTCATTCTGTCGCTTTGTGCTACAATGTAACTACATGACCCACCATTGTGACATGTTAAAAGAACTAAACTGGCCATCGCTGGACTCTAGACGCACCCTTCACCTTTCCAACCTGGTGTTTAAGAGCTTTTCTGGGAAGCTACCACCCTACCTGAATATGCTGCTTCCACCGGCAGTTCCCTCATCCTATGACCTCAGATCCAGGACCAGCACCTTACTTGCAATACCGCAATACAAAAAGAAAATGGCTCGATCCTCATTTTCCTACAGAGCACCGCAAATATGGAATAACCTCCCAGACGCCGTCAAATCTTCCCCCAGTCTAAAGTCCCTTAAGAGCTCCCTATTAGCATACCTCAATACGAAATGCACCTGTAAACATGTAACATAATGACTTTATTTCCTCCATATTTATTTTTCTGTTAATCTGTGTATTTGGTCTTGTGTTAATATCTTGCATTTTACTATTTTGTATTTCTGTAACCACTCAATGTTCTCGAACCCAGGACATACTTGAAAACGAGAGAAATCTCAATGTATCCTTCCTGGTAAAATCCTTTATAAATAAATAAATAAATAAATAAATGTCAACTAAAGGCCCCACATAAAGGCTTCCGCAATCCACTGGTACCCCTTCCTATTGTATAGGTTCTTTTTGAGCGGATCGCAATGAACCTAGTAGGGCCTTTGCTTACGTCCGCTAGGGGACATCAATACATTTTAGTTGTTGTTGACTATGCAACCCGGTACCCCGAGGCAGTGCCCCTACGGAATGCTAACTCTAAGAATATAGCAAGGGAGTTAATGATGATGTTCAGCAGGATGGGTATACCAAAAGAGATCCTCACTGACCAGGGTACCCCATTCATGTCCAAACTTATGAGCAAGTTGTGTAAAGTACTTAACATTACTCAGCTAAAAACTTCAGTGTACCATCCTCAAACAGACGGACTGGTGGAGAGGTTTAACAAAACGCTAAAGGCTATGCTGCGTAAGGTGGTAGATGAAAGTCGGGAAGAACTGGTATATATGGACTGCTGGTTTGACAGCTAACCCCACTAATTGCTCTTTAGGCCTAGAAGAGGCTAAATATCTGGGGTACACCATCGGGCGGGGGCTCCTTAAGCCACAACAGAGCAAGGTAGCAGCCATCTCTGGTTGGCCACATCCGGTAACAAAAAAGCAAGTAAGGGCATTCCTGGGCTTAACGGGCTATTATCGCAGGTTTATCCCTGACTTTGCTACTATTGCTAACCCCCTGGTTGAGCTCAAAGCTAAAAGCCCGGTTATGGTTAAATGGTCCCCAGAAGCAGAGTGTGCCTTTCTGATCCTGAAAGAAGATCTGTGCTGATCCTGTGTTGGTGGCTCCGGATTTCACCAAACCGTTTGTAGTACAGACCGATGCGTCTGATGTAGGCCTGGGTGCAGTGCTTTCTCAGGTACATGGGGAGAGGAACATCCAGTCATGTACCTGAGCAGCAAACTAAACCCCCATGAACAGAGATACTCCTTCACCACGGAGTGCCTGGCTATTACATGGGCGTTAGAATCCTTGAGGTATTATCTGCTAGGGCGGCGGTTTACACTGGTTACTGATCACGCACCCTTAAAGTGGATGAGGCAGAACAAGGAAAAAAATGCCAGGGTGACTAGATGGTTCCTGAGTCTCCAGCTCTACCAGTTCACTATGGCCTGCAGGGCTGGTACTGCCCAGGGTAATGCGGATGGCCTCTCCCGTGTTCACTGTTTATGGTCCAAGGCTGCTCACCCCAATGAGCCTGAGCTTGGGGGAGGGATATGTGATAAAGTACACGGTGTGGTCTGTGATGGTGTATATATTCCCTCTAATCTTTTTAGGGAGGGATATGATTTTTAGCTCATGGGGGAGCATTTGTGAACTACATAAGGAAGCCTAAGAGGTTATTTTACTCCCCACACACTGGTCAGCTGGAAGTCATTTAGCAGCAGTAAAAAGAAATCACTGCCTGCTTTTCACTCTGAGGGAGGTGCCTGTGTGGAGAGGAGCAGAGTGTTTTTGGTCCAAGCAGAAACAACAGTTCTAAGGTTGGTGAAACCTATGTTTGTTTAGTTTAAAAGAAGCCCCTGATAGTAAGGGATCTTTAAGTGAGTCAGTGCTCAAAGGAGCTAGACCTGCTGACTTTTGGCTCTGTGGATACATTGCTATTACTTGCCTTTGGAATAAGGATGGAGGACCTAATGAAAGCTTTATGCAGGCGATTGCCGTGCAGCAGGAGACAAATCGCCTAGTAGCTGCACAGGTTGAAAACCTAAGGGATGCTCAGCAGGAGGAAAGGGCTATCCTTGCCAATGTTTTACAAAGACTGATATTGCAACAGATAATGAGTGTTTTTGGTTCAAGCAGAAACAACAGTTCTAAGGTTGGTGAAACCTATGTTTGTTTAGTTTAAAAGAAGCCCCTAATAGTAAGGGATCTTTAAGTGAGTCTGCGCTCAAAGGAGCTAGAGTTTGTTTTTTTAGGGATGTGTTTGTTTTATTTTGAACGCTGAAACTGCTGCCTGCTGAACAGCAGTCAATTCAATAAAGAACTTGTTTATGAAAACCCAAGAGGACCGTGTTTTCCTAAGGACATAACACCCAAAGCGGGTACAAGAATTACATATGCTAAACCAGTGGAATAATATAATTATACTTTTATGCTACATTGTTTGTACTAATACACATTTTATGTGATTTTTAAGGTATTGGGAGCACCACTCTGTAATACGATCTTGATTCATATTATTTTTTAATCACAATTTCAATTTAATACGGTTTTAAATTATTTGAGCCAGATAGATACTTGTTTTTATGTTAAATGTGCTGTTGTGCTAGCAATATGGGTGATTTTTAAGATATTGGGACTAAGACTCTGTATTGTGACCACGATTCACGGTAAATATTGATTTCCTATGGGAAGAGGGGATCGTGGGGGGGGGGGCGTTCTGAGGGTCAGTAAGGGGCCCCAAAATTTCTGATGGCTGGCCTGCCACTACCTCACCAACATGTCCACACCTTCCACCTATGGAACGGCTTCCAAACTCAAGGTAGCAGGAGATATATTCCCTTATGAGTTTCAATCACCCGCCAGCACTGAGCCAACGGATTGTGAACCACATTTCTCCAGCATAGTGTCCCAGCCCTAAATCACTTCTTACACTAATCTCCTCAGCTCAGACGGATCTGTCCCTTCTACTGTAAAAACAGTTAAAGGGAAAAGAGGGGAAAAAAACCCGCAAAAAATTATTTACAGATGAGATTAGGAAAACACAAATATCGTCAACTCATCCCCGAGTCAGTAGAGAGACTGTAATAAAGTCTGCATCTAATAACCCCTACGTTAATGAGACTCAGAGATCAACGCCTCAGACTAGGGATGTGTAATTCGTTTTGTATCGAATCTATTTTCGTAAGAAATTTACAATTTTCGTGCTTCCGAGGGTATCCCGAATCCAAAATGTCGACCACACTAAATTTTTGGATCGATTCGATGATTCAGGTCATTTCGGCATTTGGATCATTTCGGTGATTCAGTTCACTTGGTTTTTCGTTTTATGCTGCATTATTATTCTGTAGAGGTGCTGCCCGGCAGTGTGCAGATTCATATGCTGCATTAATTTTACTGTAGAAGTGCTGCTCGGTAGTGTGTGGAATCATATGCTGCATTATTATACTGTAGAGGTGCTGCCCGGCAGTGTGCGGATTCATATGTTGCATTAATTATACTGTAGAGGTGCTGCCCGGCAGTGTGCCGATTCATATGCTGCATTATTCTGTAGAGATGCTGCCCGGCAGTTTGCGGATTCATATGCTGCATTAATTTTACTGTAGAGGTGCTGCACGGTAGTGTGCTGTCGGGTATATTAGAGAGAAAAGGAGAATTTTAAAATGGACGCTTGTAGCCATTTTGTTTTAAAGACAGTTTTTCTTTCAAAATATTCTCTAGGTTTAGAAATGAACGAGGTTTTTTTTAACAAAGTTCATTCCTGGGTGAAGTCTTTCCAGACATGAAGGAGTCTAGAATGAATGTGAGAGAATGCTAAAATGTGTCATAAGTAAATTTATTGGTCGGTTTTAAGTTTTTAAAACAAGAGAGATTTTGTCTTTTGGGTATAGGAATAAGAGAAAATATTCTGTAATATAGAATTATATTCACAAAATATATGTTTATAATCAAGGTATATTTTATTATAATTACAGTATGAAATATATACTCCAAAATATTGTAGAAAGTATATAATTGGTAAATAATAAAATTACTAAAGAATAGATTCTGTGAGTTAACCAGGAAGAATTTAGCTGATAAGGCTCTAAGCAACCAAAAGGAAGGAGAGCTATAAATCAGGTATGACAGATGGAGACAGAGACAGTCTAGTTAAAAGACAAGGCTCTTTGTTAAGTTAGTCTGACCTTTTGACCGAGATAGGACTATTAAAAAGAAATGGTGGAATTAATATAAGAAGTGCAATACTGCCCTCTAGAGGATAGTAAAAATAATTAACCATGACGTCAAATTGGCTATAATAGGCGGCAAAGATTCTTTTGTAAAGTCAGTCAGAGATGTCAGCAGACAGACTCACATCGCCATGCACTCAGACATTCATTATACATGACACTCTGAGGAGTCGGGAAATTGCAGCATTCAGACTCACATCAGACTCACATCACGATGCAGGCAGATCCCAAGACATGAGGCAATCAATATTCTCACCAAATCTCTAACTCACATGCATTGATTATCTAATATCGATAATTTTCACATATTTCAAAACAAAGCATCACATAGAAAATTCCAAGGCAGACTCATCAACATCCAAATTGGACAGGTAATGTATGAAATAAGGAATTAATGTAAAAATATATTTGTAGAGATTTTTGCAACGTAGACTGAGACTTCTCGGATACGGTTAAAATCCAAATTCTAAGTAATTCTATTCTGCAGATAGAAATATGAAGAAGTGGATATAAGGATTTATTCCTAAAGAAATGTTGCAAGATTGATACCAATATATATATTGAATTTGGAAATTACTGTGATTAAAATTAATAAGCAAGGAATTATATAACTACAAAATAAAAAGCAAAAGATTAGAAGTTTAATTCTCAAGATTAGGGGAGGATTCACTAAATAAGTTTTTATTACTTATTATTAAATTAGCTCATCTTTTGTTGATCCATGTAGCAGAGAGATATATATATCTATAAGAGCTGGCTGGTTAAACATTGGTTGCTGGGAAATGCATGTTGTATTAAGCAGAAATGTTTATTAACCATTTGTGTATTAGTTACTAACTGGTAAGGTAAATGATATTAATCATATATGCAGTTACTAACCGGAGATACATATATTGTGAAGCTAGTTTTTATATGCTGTTGGATTGTGGTTTATAAATTTTTGTTTATGATATGAGATTTGAAATTCTTTTGTATACGTAATAAATATATATATATTTTTATCCGATTATTGATTATTGTATTTTTTAAAGCAAAACACAGACAATTAAAAGAATTCAGGATAATTTCTAAGAGATATAGACGATTGCTATTTGTGTCTCGTATAAGTTTCTTATGAAATAATAATCCCTGATATATTGGAGGCAACTGCCGAGGTAGGTCCAGTAAGTCCAATATAGATATATTGGAGGCTTGGCTGATAAATCCAATATATACAAACGTGTTGTATTCACGTGCAGAGATTATATCCGACAGTGCGGAATCATATGCTGCATTATTATACTGTAGAGGTGCTGCCCGGCAGTGTGCGGATTCATATGCTGCATTAATTATACTGTAGAGGTGCTGCCCGGCAGTGTGAGGATTCATATGCTGCATTAATTATACTGTAGAGGTGCTGCCCGGCAGTGTGCGGATTCATATGCTGCATTATTATACTGTAGAGGTGCTGCCCGGCAGTGTGCGGATTCATATGCTGCATTAATTATACTGTAAAGGTGCTGCCCGGCAGTGTGCGGATTCATATGCTGCATTAATTATACTGTAGAGGTGCTGCCCGGCAGTGTGCCGATTCATATGCTGCATTATTCTGTAGAGATGCTGCCCGGCAGTTTGCGGATTCATATGCTGCATTAATTTTACTGTAGAGGTGCTGCACGGCAATGTGCGGATTCATATGCTGAATTATACTATAGAGGTGCTGCCCAGCAGTGTGCGGATTCATATGCTGCATTATTCTGTAGAGGTAAATCGTTTTCATTTTTTTTCCTTTCATACCTTTTTAATATGAATATGCAATGCACAACTTTATTTAATCATAAGAAAAAAAGGATCTTTCATAAAAAACGATATGTCCGAAGGAACGAAATCGGCAGAATTACCGTATCGACCGAAATACCATTCGTCTAAGTCAAAAGGAAATAGACCCTTTGAAACTACGAGAACAGACGATCCGAAAGACCGAAAATTTCCCATATCACGAAATGAAAGTCGATACGAAACGAGCCGAAACGAAAATTTAAAAAAACCAAACGAGCTGAAATGAGAAAAAAAATGTGTGCACATCTCTACCTCGCACTAATAAGTATTTGTCTGGTTTTAAATAGGAATCTCAGATTGATTACTCCAGGGAAAAAGTTGTTGATCTCGGACCTCGGTTACCTTGAGCCTGGTGCTGTGCTCTGAAGTGGCAGGATGAGAGTCCCGGGAGGTGCTGCAGTGGCGGGAAAGTCCAGCTCCCTCCCCTTCAGCCCTACCCTTACACAGCCTTCTCACCCACCAGCATCCAATGGCACAGCACGTTCTTTCTGCTGCCCAGAAGTACAACGGATCCTTCTAAATGACTTTTTTTGAGCAAGAGACGTGAATGATGGAAATTTTATGCCAACATTCAAAGTGATGGGGCAGGTCTACCACAGGATAGGGAGTATCATGGAGGGGCCAAAGCAACAGCCTTTATTTCGGCAGATATACATTGTTGGTGATGATAAGGAGAGGGACATCCGTTGTCGAATCTACCCGGGCGTTAATCCAGAACTGGTCAGCCAACTGCAGAAGTTGCTGCGAGAACACAACAAGTATATTCTGGAACTTAAGGCTCCTGTTGATTCTGTTCCTAAGGGCCACAAGGACTTCCATGTGGTGATAAACATTGATAGGAAGCCTTCTGGAGAGCACCGAGTTCGTTTCAGTGCCCCCACGAGTATAGAAGTGGCTGTTCCATTGTCAGGCAGGATTTTGAGAAGAGAGATCTCATTCTCCACAGCAGGTTGTTACGAATCGGTGAGATGCACCGTGCCTATGACGCTCTACAGTACCCTCTGATGTTCTGGAGAAGATGGCTATTACACTAACATACCTCAGTGTGACCCAAAGACCAAGGGTCCTCTCAAGAAGACTGTTTGCTGCTGCCTTTTAAAGTTACAGGATAACTGAGCGTGAAGGTGAAGAATGCTACCTACTGCTGTTCTGCAACCTTCTCAAATCAATTTCTGGTTGATATGTATGCCAAAATTGAGAGTGAAAGACTCAGCTTTTTCTGGTTTCTATGAATGCATGTAGAAGTAGTGAGTATTAAGTATGTGCACCTGAAGGATGCCATGACAAGAACTGACAGACACTTTTGGCTACACCATCACCATCAATAAGGCACAGGGGCAGACAATGAAAGTGGCTGGTGTGCATCTGACGAGTGACTGTTTCTCCCATGGCCAGTTGTATGTGGCTGCTCCAGAGTCAGTTCACCTGACAGCCTGGTCATCCTCCAGCCAGAGAATAAAACCAGGAATGTTGTTTACATGGAGGTCCTTAGAAATTCATCTGAGGGACAAATTGAAAGTCTATGCTATGCAAGTAATTAGCCTGGCTACATGGACAAAAAACCCAGGGTTGCTGGTGGGATTAAAGCCCATCTATTTTATTGTTCATTATTATCATCATCCCTTATCTGTTTCAATCACCAACCACCACTAAGCCAATGGATTGTGAACCCAATATCTCCTGCATAGCCCAATGTTTTGTTGCGAAGCACAGGTATCCAGCTAATCTAAATATATACACACACAAACACACTATAAACGCGAACGTCCTAACACCCAGCTGAAACCATTCAACCTAGGAACGTGAAATTTTGCAGGTCCGTTGTTCTTACGACATAGGCACCCACCAAGGAAGGATTTTTGGAAATTCCGCCTCTAAGGGGGTGAAAAAGGGGGTTGAATACTTTAAAGAGGATACCTATGTCTTAAAAACAGATGTTACAGGCCTGAAAACTGGTATTTAGATTCACCTATAAAAATAAAAACAAACACGTATTTTACCATTTTCCAAAAATCCAAATGGGGGGGGTAAAATAGGGGGCGGTGAACAATTTTATCAGTATACCTTGATTTCAAAAACCAAAGATGTTACAGGTGTGAAATTTGTTATTTACAATCTTTGTGAAAAAACTCAAACATTTTTTTACCATTTTCTGAAAATTCAGTTAAGGGGCTGGGGGGAAAGGGGTGTGAATATTTTTTGTCTGTGTACCCAGATTTAAAAAAACAAAGATGTTACAGGTGTAAAATTTGGTATTTACAATCTTCGTGAAAAATAAAAAAAAACACGTGTTTTACCATTTTCCAAAAATCCCAAGTGAGGGATGATTACTTTTATTAGTATACTTATATTTCAAAAACAAATGTTACAGGCGTGAAAATTGTGATTTACAGTCTTCTTGAAAAATGAACACGTGTGCGACCATTTATGATTTTTTTTAAAAAAAAACACGTATTTTACCATTTTCCAAAAATCCAGTGGAGGGAGTGAAAAGGGGATGAATACTTTTATCAGTATACCTATATTTCAAAAACCAAAGATGCTAGAGGCGTAAAAATTGGTATTTAACCACCTGATGGTTTTCCCAAATGTGGCTCGGGGTTAACTTTCAGTGCTGAAAGCAGTAACCCCGAGCCACACTTGGGCTGCATACATTACCTGTCCCTGCGCTCCATCGCTGACCACGGCAGTCTCCTCTGGCGATCGCGACCTCATACTTCCTGATTCCCTCACGAGAAGGGAACCAGGAAGTATGAGGGTCGCGATCGCCGGAGGAGACTGCGGGGGACAGCGAGGGAGAGCAGGGGACAAGTGATGTATCCAGCGGCATCCCGAGTGTTGCTCGGGGTTAAATTCCTATGCTGGAAGCAGTAACCCCGAGCCACACTCAGAAATACCGCTAGGGGGCAAAAAAAAGAAAAAAAGAGGAACGATTCTGACATCTAAAAGATGTCAGAATCGTAACGCCAGGGAGGTTAAAATCTTCTTGAAACAAAAAAAATACAAAAAACTTGTTTTACCATTTGCCAAAAATCCGAGTAGGGGGGTTAAAAAGGGGGTAAATATTTTAAACAGTATACCTATATCTCAAAAATAGAAGATGTTAGACGTGAAAATTGGTATTTAGAATCTAGAAAACTAAAAAAATAAACACGTATTTTGCCATTTTCCGAAAAATCCAGTCGATACACTGGATGAGCAGAGCAGAGGGATGGGGTTACTTCACCCAGAATGGAGTCTCTATGCAGCTCCTCTCACAGCCAGGCCTCACACACACCCTCACTGCTCCAGCATGTCTGCTTCCCTCTCACAGACAGGGCTCACACACACCCTCACTGCTGTAGCGTGGGAGAACCGGTGATATTGCAAAACATCAACCCACCTAAACTCTGTAATGGCACCAGATTGCAAGTAAAAACACTCCACAGAAATGTGATTGAGGCTACGGTGCTAACTGGTTCTGGCCAGGGCAGTTTGTGTTCATACCACGAATACCTCTTATACCTTCAGTAGACATGTGCACAGCACAAAATTTCGTTTTGAACTAATGGATTAGTCCTAAAATGCAATTTATTTAGTTGCTAAAGAAATTCGTTTTCAGTTCTTTAGTATGAAAACTAATTTCATTCATCCGAAAACCAATGGATACAATTACTATTGTAGTGGCTCCTCAGAGGGCTGAGATCGCTGCTTGTTACAGTATCTCTCACTCTCAGCACAATGTGGGCCATATTACATAGTTGGTGCTAACTTAACCAGAGCTGTTGTAAACTTCCCAGAGCCATTATAGCCTATGGAGGTTTTCAGTTTACAACAGCTCTGGTTAAGTTAGCACCAACATTGTAATACTGCCCCGTGTCAGGCAAAGCTGTTACAGTAACTGACTGCTGCTCATCACAGCGCTCAGAGTTTCAGTAAAACTAGTAAATAATATTTTTATTTATAAGACGTTAGAACAATATTATTTCCTTGTTTTACTGAAACTCTGAGCGCTGTTAGTCAGTTACTGTAACAGCTGAGCCTGATACATTGTACTGAGATAATGTAACAAGCAGCCGATCTCTGCGCTCACAGCCACTGGATTTAAAGGGCTTTAAAAAAAAAGGATCCTCTCTGTATAATGTTTAGAACATCCTCCTGCATTAATTAATACCCCTCTCTGTATAATGTATACAACATCCACCTGCATTAATTAATACCCCTCTCTGTATAATATATAGAACATCCTCCTGAATTAATTAATGTCCCTCTCTGTATAGAACATCCTCCTCAATTTATACCTTTCTCTGTATAATGTATATAACATCTTCCTGCATTAATACCCCTCTCTGTATAATATATAGAACATCATCCTGCATTAATTAATGCCCCTCTCTGTATAGAACATCCTACAGCATTGGCATGTGGAGGGTGCAGAACTTCGGATGTTGCGCTCTTCATTGCTGGTCTCCTTCACTCATCAATGTAATATCACAAAAAGGACTGAAACTAAAATGTAGTGCATTTTATTTTAGTTTCTTTTGTTTTTTGGACTGAGCAGTTTCGTTTCTCTTGAGTCATACTAAAACTAAATTATCCCAAAATTCGGACTAAATCGTTTTAGTACTAAAACGAATGCACATGTCTAACCTTCAGAAAGAAATCAGCGGGCTCAAGGAATCAGGAGCAAAAAACAGGGATAATAGACTGGTTTAACCCTTTCATGACACAGGAAACCAACAACAGTATGTATAAACACACTATATAACAAACTATGAAAAAAATCTCACCTTTATAGTCAGTCTAGATGCAGACATAATAATCTTGAGCAAACAACCTAAATAAAAGAAAAAGCAAACGAAAAACAGAGAAAGCAAAAGAAAAAAGGGGGAAAAAAGTTCCCAGTTCATGGATCCAGTTTCTTTTTTTTTTTAAAGAAGTAATCTACGATCACCCCCTAACTCCCTAAGTGGAGGTACCCAGTCAATTACCTAAAAGCGTAACTGCAATGTGGAGTGATTTTCTTTAAAAAAAAATGCTCTGCAACTGGGGAGTCCATCTTGCCAGTTCTGATCATGGACTTTTTTTTTTAGTTCAAGGCAAAAAAACATACATGGAAATTGAACGATACATGTATGAAACCAACTCTGACATGTCGTACACAGCAGCGAGCATCATGAAATAATCACTAACATAAAAGATGTTGATATATCTCTGCAAAACAAAGGCAGCGGAAATACACTAATACATCGTTGAAAACAAATGTCTCTGAGCAGCTCGGTGAATCCCTGGTAGTCGCATAGAGCAACTTAGTTCAGAGGGGCTCAGGTCGTCAAGCAACATTATGGCGGTCAGCCCATTGCAATGACCAGGACCTCAAAGAGGGTCCAACAAACGTAGAGGTCAAAAAGAGAGGGAAGTTCTAGCAGAAATATCGGGGGTGGGGTTGAGGAAGCCAGGGAAGAGCTGTAGGGAAAGGAGGAAAGAGTAACGGAAAGACCAAGAGGAGGAGGAAGAGCGAATGGGAAAAAAAGGGGGGAGGGGAGATGGAGGAAGAAGGGGGAAGGGAGGGGAAAGAAAAGAAAGAGAGAAGAGAAAAAAAAGGGGGAAGAGGGGGTTTAAATAATGTGGGGGGTAGGGGTGGTAACTAAGTTATGATTAAGCAGTGCATCAGCAAAGAGATGGGAAATTGTGGCGGCTGGACAGGCAGCAGCGGCGGTCACCACAGGGCGAGGACATATTTTGTGGAGTCAGCCTAGAGAATGAATGGCTGGGGGGGGGGGGATAGCCTCAGGTTCAAGGTCCAGTTCGGTTGCAACAGGCAGGCAAGGGCAGGTAAGCACACCAGTAATACCATTTATGGAGGTGTGCCTCCAAGGCACCCTCCGTCCTTGCAACCAGATCCTCCTGGGTCCGCAACTCTTTCATCCGCACCAGCCAGTCACGATATGTGGGCGGTAGCGCTGATCTCCATGAGCGGGCAACAAGGAGGCGTGCCGTCATGAGCATCGCCACGACTTCTTAAAAGTGCCCACCAGATAAGGCGTATGTGTAAGGAGCAGTGTCCCGGGTGTAAACGGCAAGTCAAGGTCCGTGACCTCTGCAACAGTGTCTCGCACCGATCTCCAGATGGGGAAATGAGTGCGCAGTCCCACCAAACATGTAAGCAAGAACCGAGCGAGACATCACACCTCCAGCAGTTCAGCGTGAGACGTAGACCGATTCGGAACACAAGCGATGGGGTGCAATACCAAAGTGTGAGTATCTTGTATGAGGTAGATTGCAGTAGGGCCTGAGGGGAGCCATGATGCGGGAGATTGTATGTGGCACGCCACGGTCCTCAGAGATATCAGTGTCGAGCATCTGCTCCCAGGTATGTTCGAAAGACAGGGATCTGGGGTCGGGGGATGTCTGCAAAAGACTATAGCTAACCGAGATGCTGTGGTTCAGCGGGCGTCTGGCTAGGCAAAGCGCTTCAAAAGGTGTAGTGGAGCGAATCAGTCGGTGACGAGCGGGAAGGGAGAGCAGATAATGCGAGATCTGGGTAAAATTGAACCTCTCCAGGGGCATAGGGTTAGGCATCTGGTTGGGCCAGTCCCATGGGCGGGGGTAAATCCGGTCCCGAAAGGAAGAGAGTGACCCTGGGGGTAATAGAAACATAGAAAGATGTCGGCAGATAAGAACCTTTCGGCCCATCTAGTCTGCCCAATTACATGGATACTTAACCTGGATTTATCTTTTGTTTAGGATAGCCTTATGCCTATCCCATGCTTGCTTAAATTCAATTACTGTTTTGGCCTCTACCACTTCAATAGAAACATAGAAATCACCGCAGCCAGCCGCCGGAGACGTGGGTGCAGGCCCCTAGAAAATCTGGATTATCAGAGAGCGGGAGCATCGGGGATGGGATGAGGAAAAGGAGCAGCAGTGGAGGACTGCATTCCAGACTCGAAGTGTGGTGTCCACGAATGGGTGGCAGGATGATAAGGGGGAGCGGTGGCGTGGGGCAATCCAAGGCAATACCATAAGAGGGTGAGGTGTGGTGCCCCATTCCAGATTCTGCCACGGTGCGTGTCTACCCCCGTTGTCCACTCCACCACCCAGACCAAGTGCGAGGCCTGGTAGTAAAGGGCGAAGTCCGGTAGGGCTAGGCCACCAGACTGCTTAGAACGAGAAAGCGTATGGATACTGACTCTCGCTCTGGATGAGTTCCACACAAACCGGGAGCAATAGGACCGGACCGTGGGAAAGGTGGAGGGGATGTGCAAGGGCAGGGTTTGGAAAAGATAGAGAAGGCGTGGCAGGATGTTCATCTTAAGGATACTTATTTTCCCAAACCAAGACACCTTCAACGGCTTCCAGCACACCATGTCTCGGCAGAGAGCCGCCCATAATGGCAAGAGGTTTTCCTTGAAGAGATCCTGCAGGGATCTCGTAAACCACAGTCCTAGGTATTTCATCCGTGCGGGGCACCAGACGAAGGGGAGCGTGCGTTCTGTTGCCTCCGGGACGTTCAAGTTCAAAATTTCAGATTTGTCCAGGTTTAGTTTAAGGTTGGGCAGCCGGCTGTAGAGCCGAAACTCGTCGACTATTGCAGGTAAGGCCGTTGGAAACATAAAAGAGGTCGGCAGCTTAGGCTGACACCGTATGTGTAGGAGCTCTGCCCTTCAAGCCCGGGATAGAAGCATTCTTCCGTATGGACTACAGGAAGGGTTCCAGGGATAGTGTGAAGAGGAGTGGTGACAGGGGACAGCCCTGCCTAGTCCCATTTTGAATCTGAAAAGACTCGGAAAACACCCCGTTAACCCTGACCCTGGCATTGGGGGCACTGTAGAGGGCAGCTATCCACTTAAACTCCACCGGTATGTTTATAGCTCGCAGCGTTGAGAACAAAGGGCCATGAGACTCTGTCAAACGCCTTTTCGGCATTTGTGGACAGCAGCAACATAGGGGTTTATGAGCAGCGCACTTCATGTAGCACATTCAGGGTCCGAAACGTGCCGTCTCTAGCCTCATGAGCTGGGATGAACCCCACTTGGTCCCTCTTCACGAGGGAGGGGAGTATCACGAGGTTGGCTAGAATTGCAAAGATTTTAAGGTCGTTATTGAGGAGCGAACTGAGCCGAAAGTTGGAGCATAGTTGGGGATCTTTTCCTTCCTTGGGGATCACCACTATCGTAGCAGTGGTGTAGTCAAGAGGACCCCGCCAGCCGGGCAAAGTCACAGCCCAGCACGCTGAACGGGAGAGGCCCTCCCCAGGGCACGGTGACAGGGCAGCATAAGGCAGGCGAGCACAATGGGATAGGCCGCAATGGGGGAGCTGGTCAAGCCTGTTCGTCAAGTATGGCAGATCGAAAAGCGAGGGGGCCTTCTAATGGCTTGAGGCCAGAGCACATGGGCAGACGGTTGCACCATCCTCATGTGCCACGCGGGGGTCGACAATGATGCGAAGGGCATTGGGGACGGGCTCCGTTGCCTCTCTGCCAGGGCCCTTCTTTCTCCCAGTCCAGCACCTCCAGCTGGGGTATGTTGAGTGCTTCCAGGAAGGGGGGCACATCTCCCGGGCAGTGTACAGCATGAAGGGCGCCGTCATGGTGGACTGTGAGTGTAAAGGGAAAACCCCATCTATAGGCGATGCTCCGTTGTCTCAAGGCCTGGATGACAGGGTGGAGATGGCGGCCAAATTTCCAGTATTTGGCCTTCAAAAGTCGTACGTCCGAGAGTTTTGAGTGCGCAGCATTATTTTTTCCTTCAACCTGTAATTTGAGAAGCAGCAGACAATGTCCCGTGGGGGCTCCCCCTCCAGGGGCAGTAGCCGCAGGGCTCTATTCACCCGCGTGAGGTCTTATGCAGGGAGCACATCGCTTCGTAGGATCTCTGTGAAAAGGCGGCCAAGCGTGTCATCTAAATGTTCCGGCGGATCTGTCTCCCACAGGCCACGGATACGGACATTACACCTGCGGCCTCTGTTGTCGAGGTCGTCGACCAAGTGCGGAGGCCAGAGAATTCCCGCACAGAGGCGGGCAGCACATGGGCAGGCTCAGGCGCCGACTGCTCGAGGTGAGTCACCCTCTTCTTGGCAAGATCTGTTTTTGTGGGCATCCCAGCCAGGAGAGACTCCAGTCTCGGCTCCAGTCGAGCGATGGCTGCTGTCAGGTCCGGTGCAGGCATGAGGGCCGCCGCGTCTGCCATCGTAGGAGTCGATGGGGCAGATGTAGGTCGAGGCGTGGGGAGCAGGTAGCCATCCAGAGGGTGCTTCGCAGTACCGGGAGGCTTAGCAGGGGTCTTCAGGCTGCTAGTAGACCTGCTAGTAGTTTTGATGTGGACCATAATAGGGCAGAAGCAGTGATAAAAGACGTAATGTCGGAGGGAAAAGTGGAGAGCTCTCAGTGTGCGTCCATCTTGCTCAACGGTCTGGACACGTCCCCCCGATCATGGACTTATGTTGAACTATCCTGTCCTTTACTTTTCTCGTGGTCTCACCTACGTATAGCAGACCACATGGGCATTTTAGAACATACATTGCAAACATAGTCCCACATGACAAAAAAATCATATTGGAATATACATTCCACCATGTGGATGACAAATGTGGTCTCCTCGTATTACAGCATTCAACAACTACAATTAAGGCACAGAAATGTGTCAAATTTTTGTGGACCCAGGAATCTTTTATGTGTACCCGAGAGGGACCCAATATCAGCCCATCACTAGTTCATCTCTCAAGTTTCTATTCCATCTAAAGGAACACAATGGAGGAGAAATTCCACCACTTCCGGAAAACCCTTGGTGAAAAGGCCCCAATGTTTCCGCAGAATATTTTTAATACCCCCACTCCCCAGATTGAATTGGCATACAAAAGGGACCCTGGAAGAAGTCTTCGTATTCCTTTTGGTAAATTCTTGACAATCCAGAGATTGTACGCTCTGGGATTCTGAGTTCAATAAAGCGACAGGGTACTCTCTGTGACAGACCCAGGCTGCAGGGGTTAAATATTTCTCCGGGGATCTGTTTTGTTTCGGGGGGGGGGGGTTGGGAAAGTCCTACAGGGGTCATGGTATATTGTCCGGTTACTCCAAAAGCAACTACCTTTGGACCATTAATGCCCTATCCTCTGATGTCTATGTATTATTCCCTCTGTATTATCTCACTTTGCTCTCTGTATAGTGTAGAATGCATTCCTTTGTTTTACCCATTTCCCTTCCCCCCGCTGCTCCCTAGCTTTAGCCAGAATCCAAGGAAAGTCCCCTTGTCTGAACGTCCCATCCCCTGTGCAGTTATTTGATCTGTTGATCTAATCTGTTTGTGTATATGAAGGGGGCCGTCTCTGACCGGTTTTAGCTGTATGTGTCTTCATATAAAAAGAGTTACAGGGTTATTCAAAGAGAATCGAAAAGTCACCGCACGTTCGGTGACTTTTCGTTCTCTTCAATTCAGTGCGATTCGGCGATCCCATTTTGGCGACCCTGCAGTGTATTCAGCGAGAACCACAGGGCCATCATAGTGCAGGGAAAAGCCGCCGCAAACCTGCCGAACACTCACCGCAAAACCTGGCGAATGCACTCCGAAACCCGCAAAAACATCTGGATTAACCCGCCGGAGAAACCCGAGCAGCTGCCGATCAGAGCGCAGACCTGCCGCCAGAAAAAGCCAACACCGCAGACGAATGGAGTGGAAAAACTAAACAGTGCGCTTGAATGTTTGAAACGTGAAACGTAAATCATTATTTTGGGTCTGAAGTTGGATTTCGGACGCCAGCTGGAGAAAGCTAGAGGTTGACAGAGACATACAGTCTGTGTGCCAGGCGGTTTGTCACACCCTCTATCAAGGAATTTGTGACACATATCTTGTAGTCTGGTAGATATAAAAAAAAAACTCTCACCAGACATTTCTAGCCACCCTCAAAAACTGGCTTCTAGGTAAAGAATTCGATGTATTCCTGGAATGGAAACTAGAATACATTAATAGAACTATTGCAATCTGTTGGTTTTACATATAAAATCTGTTTTAATTCTGCTACCCTCAATAAGGAAAGTCAAACAGTGTGGCTAACACAGGGGGACTCCCCAAATGCCGGGGGGTCAGCGCCGATGTGCTCCACTGTCTGGGATCCGTAGTCCACCAATAGTGTATACCAAAAATCAGCAGGTCACACAAGGAGCTTGACCATATAAAAATATTTATTGTGGAGCAGCCACAGTGGTACTAGATACAAGTGACTGAGGCACATTGCTGAAACGTCGCTTGTATCTAGTACCCATGTGGCCGTTCCACAATAAATATTTTTATATGGTCAATCTCCTGGTGTGGCCTGCTGATTTTTGGTATGCTACCATCAATAAAGAGGAGCAGAGCCAAAAAATTTGTTAATCACCATATGACATAGTAAATTGAATTGATGGATGAACACCGTTCATTTCCCGATGGAATGCCTCTAGCTCCTCCAGTGTGCCCCCATATGCCAAAAAAAACAAAAAACATCAATAAAGCGCCAAACAAAAGCAAACTTGAACAAATGATTAGTATAGACATGGTGGGTCTCAAAAAATCCATGAAAATATTGGCATATGAGGGGGCCACATTAGAAACCATGATCCCCCCTTAGCTGCTGGTAAATATCATTCCTGAACATGAATTTTTTACTCAAAATCAGGGACATGACAACAAAAATGCGACGTTTTCCCTATTCACATTATTACGCATTAAAATGTCCTCTACTGCTTTGAGTCCCTCCTGATTAAGGATGGAGTGTACAAACTGCCAACATCCCATGTAAATAAGATAGAGGGTCCCTCCAGGTTCAAATCACGTACTTTGTTCAGAACATCGGTGGTGTCGAATATACACTACAGTGGCAAGAAAAAGGATGTGAACCCTTTGGGATTACGTGGAGTTTTGCATGAATTGGTCATAAAATGTGCTCTGATCTTCATCTAAGTCACAACAATTTGAAAAACACAGTCTGCTTAAAATAATACAACACAAACATTATATGTTTTCATGTGTTTATTGAACAGAACATGTAAACATTCACAGTGCAGGGTGGAAAACGTATGTGAACCCCTAGCCGAATGACTTCTCCAAGAGCTAATTGGAGCCAGAAGTGAGACAACCTTGAGTCCAATCAGTGTGATATTATTGGATGTGTTGCTGAAAGCTGTCCTGCCCTTTAAAAACACACACCAGTTTTGGGTTTACTGGTTTCAAGAAGCACTGCCTGATGTGAACCATGCCTCGCAGAAAAGAGCTCTCAGAAGACCTACGATCAAGAATTGTTGACTTGCATGAAGCTGGAAAGGGTTACAAAAGTATCTCCAAAAGCCTTGGTGTTCATGTGTCCACGGTAAGACAGACTGTCTACAAATGGAGAAAGTTCAGCACTATTGCTACTCTCCCTGGAGAGTCGTCCTGTAAAGATGACTGCAAGAGCACAGCGCAGAATACTTAATGAGGTAAAGAAGAATCCTAGAGTGTCAGCTAAAGACTTACAGAAATCTCTGGCACATGCTAACATTTTTGTTGACACATCTACAATAATGAAAATATTAAACAAGAATGGAGTACATGGGAGGACACCACGGAGGAAGCCATTGCTGTCCATAAAGAATATTGCAGCACGTTTGAAGTTTGCAAAAGAGCACCTGGATGTTCCACAGCACTACTGGCAAAATATTCTGTGTACAGATGAAACCAAAATTGAGTTGTTTGGAAAAAACACACAACACTATGTGTGGAGAAAAAAAGGCACAGCACACCAACATCAAAACCTCATCCCCACTGTAAAACATGGCAGAGGGAGCATCATGGTTTGAGGCTGCTTTGCTGCCTCTGGGGGTCTGGACGGATTGTTGTCATTGATGGAAAAATGAATTCCAGAGTTTATCAAGACATTTTGCAGGAAAACGTAAGACCATCTGTCCGCCAACTGAAGCTCCGCAGAGGATGGGTGATGCAACAGGACAATGACCCAAAGCATACAAGTAATTCAACAAAAGAATGGCTTCAAAACAAAACAAAATACGCCTTCTGGAGTGGCCCAGTCAGAGTCCTGACCTCAACCCAATTGAAATGCTGTGGCATGACCTTAAGAGAGCGATTCACACCAGACATCCCTAGAATATTGCTACACTGAAACAGTTTTGTGAAGAGAAGTGGTCCAAAATTACTCCAGATCGTTGTGCAGGTCTGATCTGCAACTAGAGGAAATGTTTGGTTGAGGTTATTGCTGCCAAAGGAGGGCCAACCAATTATTATGTCCAAAGGTTCACATACTTTCCCCACCCTGCATTGTGAATGTTTACATGTTCTGTTCAATAAACACATGAAAACATAATGTTTGTGTTGTATTTTTAAAAAGACTTTTTCAAATTGTTGTGACTTAGATGAAGATCAGAGCACATTTTATGACCAATTCATGCAAAACTTCACGTAATCCCAAAGGGTTCACATACTTTTTCTTGCCACTGTATATTGCCAAAAGTATTCGCTCGCCCATCCAAATAATCAGAATCAGGTGTTCCAATCACTTCCATGGCCACAAGTGTATAAAATCAAGCACCTAGGCATACAGACTGTTTTTACAAACATTTGTGAAAGAATGGGTCGCTCTCAGGAGCTCAGTGAATTCCAACGTGGAACTGTGATAGGATGCCACCTGTGCAACAAACCCAGTCGTGAATTGTCCTCGCTCCTAAATATTCCACAGTCACCGGTCAGCTGTATTATAAGAAAGTGGAAGTGTTTGGGAACGACAGCAACTCAGCCACAAAGTGGTAGGCCATGTAAACTGACGGACCAGCGTCAGTGGATGCTGAGGCGCATAGTGCGAAGAGGTCGCCAACTTTCAGCAGAGTCAATCGCTACAGACCTCCAAACTTCGTGTGGCCTTCAGATTAGCTCAAGAACAGTGCGCAGAGATCTTCATGGAATGGGTTTCCATGGCCGAGCAGCTGCATCCAAGTCATACATCACCAAGTCCAATGAAAAGCGTTGGATGCAGTGGTGTAAAGCACGCCACCACTGGACTCTAGAGAAGTGGAGACGCGTTCTCTGGAGTGACGAACCACGCTTCTCCATCTGGCAATCTGATGGACGAGTCTGGGTTTGGCGGTTGACAGGAGAACAGTACTTGTCTGACTGCATTGTGCCAAGTGTAAAGTTTGGTGGAGGGGATTATGGTGTGGGGTTGTTTTTCAGGAGCTGGGCTTGGCCCCTTCATTCCAGTGCAAGGAACTCTGAATGCTTCAGCATACCAAGACATTTTGGACAATTCCATGCTCCCGACTTTGTGGGAACAGTTTGGAGCTGGCCCCTTCCTCTTCCAACATGACTGTGCACCAGTGCACAAAGCAAGGTCCATAAAGACATGGATGACAGAGTCTGGTGTGGATGAACTTGACTGGCCTGCACAGAGTCCTGACCTCAACCCGATAGAACACCTTTGGGATGAATTAGAGCGGAGACTGAGAGCCAGGCCTTCTCGTCCAACATCAGTGTGTGACTACACAAATGTGCATCTGGAAGAATGGTCAAAAATTCCCATAAACACACTTCTAAACCTTGTGGACAGCCTTCCCAGAAGAGTTGAAGCTGTTATAGCTGCAAAGGGTGGACTGACGTCATATTGAACCCTATGGATTAGGAATGGGATGTCACTTAACCACTTGGCTGCCAAGGACGTGCTCAGCGCGCCCTGCCAAGTGTACCTCCTGTGCTATGGACGCGCTGAGCGCGTCCATAGCACAGAAAGGCAGCAATCAGCCGGGACATCTTGCATGTCAGCCCGGCACTCGGGGACCCCGGGTGGGGGGGGGGGAAGATGTCATCGCGGCAGCGCAATGACATCTATTTCAGGCGCCCCCCCCCGCGAGTGCGATTGAGGTGCCTCTCCCTCCCGATCGCCGGGGTCCAGCGGCTAAAAGGCAGTCACGGTTTGGAAGGGCACAGCCTGCCCTTCCAAACCGTGCTGGGCTTTAACACCTTGGGTGCCGGATCACGATTCGGCGATGAAAAGCGACGAATCGTAATCCTCTCCCGGAGCTGGCCGACATCCTGGATGTCCCCCTGACGACTGGCGTCATCATGCATAGCGCAATGACGTCAGTCCTGGAGTTATCCCCTAGTTGCTACCAATTGTGGAGATAGGGGTTCCAATGAATCGCCTATCTCCCGATCCGTGGCAGCTAGGAGTTAATGTTTGGTGTTGTTGGATCGACCAGAGCATGGCCTTTCCAACGATACCAAACAGAAGCATGTAAAAGTTAAAGAAAAAAAAGTTTTTTTTATTTTTATTTGTTAATGCAGCAATATTGTTCCCATTTCAATTATGTGAACAATGATGCTGCACTAACGATTTTTGTATGCGGTTTTTGTTAAAAATAGCTTACTTTTCCCAAAAAAAAAATGTAACGAGCCCCTATTTCTAATTTGTTTAACAAGCGCAACTCATACAAAATATAACCGCAAACGATCGCATGTTAAAATGTGAGAAAAAACACTTTAGACGTTGTAAATTATTGAAAATTCTAATTTTATTGCATTTTTGTTAGGTCATGATGTATACATAGAATAATGATATATTATGAATCTTCCGAGTCTGCCGGAAAGAACGATATATAATATGTCTGGGTCATAGATTAAAATAAAGTTAAAATAAGGCTTCAAAACACGGTTAAACATGATGAGCGAAACCGGTAAAAATGAGCTCAGCACACAGGCGTGAAATGGCTCAGCAGCGAAAGGGTTAAATAAATTCATATGCGAGTCGAGGCAGGTGAGCGAATACTTTTGCAATATAGTGTATATGCCCCTTCACCAGGGGCTGTAAAACATTATCCAAAAATATGGAAATAGATTGAAAAATAGATTCTGAGCTGGCTACGATAGGCCTCCCCGGACGATTATTTAAATGGGGTTTTTTTGTGCACGGTCCTGGAGGTACTGCAATACCAGGTCAATGCGTGGAGTGGACAGAGCAAGCTCTTCTTCCATCTCCCTGTTCTAAAAATCCATTTAATATATGGCCCCCAGATAGGGGGCGCATCAGATATTAAACTGATAAGAACAGATACTACACTTGATCTTAGCCAAAAGGCCGAGAAGCGATATTTAAATGTTTGTGCACCTTTGGAAGCACAGAAAATACTGGAGGAATAGGGTTTTTTTTCACCAAGTATTTCTTTAAATTGTCAATGATGCCATTAATACATGCATCATCCAAAAAAATTTTGATTTATTTTTTCAATGTTAATGTGGGATTAGTGTTACACAGCATATATGTCTCAGCATCAGACAGGGTGATCGTAGATGACTTCTTAAAAAGAGGAGAAACAAAGGATCCATCTAAGGCACAAGGGCCTTAAGGCCCCGTTCACACCTAGCCGTTTTAACGCGCGTTCGTGCACGCTTTAAAAACGCAGGAACGGGGAAATCCCATGCTTTGCTATGGGACCCATTCAGACCTAAGCGTTTTAAAGCGTGCAGGAACGCGCTTTAAAACAGCAAACGCAAAAAGAAGTTCGGGAGCTTCTTTTCGGGCATACAGCAGCGCGTTTGCGGCCATATCATAGCCGCGAACGCGCTGCAACGCGCGTTCTTTTTGTATGCGCGAACGCGCGTAAAAAAAACACGTGCATTGCGCGACGCAGCGCTACACCCAGGTGTGAACCCAGCCTAAGAGTTTCATTTGGAGATTATTTTTTTTCAAAGGAATCCTTTTTTCTAGCGAATTTCCCCCCCCCCCTTTTTTTGTTTTTTCTTTGGTCAAGAGTATTGTGTCTGCATCTAGACCAACGATACGATTGAGATTTTTTTTCAGTTTGTTACATACTGTGTTTATACATACTGTTGTTGGTCTCCTACTGTGTAATGAAAGGATTAAACTAGTCTATTAGTGGGCTCCACCCACTTGATTAACCCTTTCACTGCTGAGGACGTGTGGGGGAACGTCCTCATTGACCCCAAAAGAAAGATAGGGGGTTTCTTTGAAACCCGATATCTCCCGACTGTTGGCAGCTAGCAGGGTCATATTTGGTATCAGAAAGGCCAGAGCATGGCCTTTCCAATGATACCAAACATGACCATGTTTAAAGTAAAGAACAAAAACAATAAAAATGTGTTTTTTTTAAGACGTGAAATGACTAAGCAGTGAGGGGGTTAATATATATAGTATGTGGAATTCAATGTGTGTTATTTATGCATGATAAAGGCTTAAGGGCCGAACCGTTGTGTTACCATGTTTTTTTGCTCCTAATGAATCGGTGGGATTGATTCTGATTCCTTGAGCACTCAGATTTCTTTCTTTATGTGTATTTGGAGGCCAGTGGACCTTCACAGCATTGTCTCAGGAAGTCCTGATAGCCGGAAACAGGGTTCTCCCTAGAGACGCCGCACATTTATGAGTTTTTTCTCATACCTTCAGAATATCCGTTTCAATTCAAAAGTCTTCAGTTCACCCTAACGGTTTGTTTTGTGATGACCATCAACAAGTCTCAGGGACAGACTTTGAAGGTAGCGGCGATTGACCTAAGGGAAGTCTGCGTCTCACATGAGCAGTTTAACGTTGCCTGTTCCAGACTGAGCTCATCTAACTCTGCTGATCCGAGCACCCTAAAGAAGAGCCACTGATGCAGTTTACAAAGAAGTACTCAAATAGTTTTTGTTTTCTATGTTCCAGATGCTAAAAACCTAAATATTTTATTCTGTCCGTCTTATTGTCTGTATTTACAACACAAAAAGAAAATTCATGAACGAACTTTGTTTTGTAGCCAATATGCCCTAATGTCTGCAATATACTTTACTTATTACTTTAAGACACCAACCTGTAAATATATGTAATGGGTTTTTGCGTAGTCCCACAAATACCCCTGTGGTCCTTTACCTCCAAGCCGATCCTGAGCCTCCGCTACCTGGGAGTTGGGGTACATGACTGAGGCAGTGCCTCCACCCAACTGGACATCCAGGCTTTGGGTGCGAGATCCAGTTGGGAACATATTTAAACAAGCAATAAATCAACACAGAGCTGTCGTCTTTTATAGAACTTTGTATTGCACAGCAAAACTCTATGCAAAAATAAATGTAACAGTCTAAATAAACATAATGCAGAGGAATAAGTAAATAACGCAAGAGCCAGTATGAGTATACCCACATAACAATACTGCGGCCCACCCTAGTCTTTTCCCTAATGGTACCACAGGTAGGTGGTGCACATTGTTGGGGCCCAGAATAATTGTAATCCACTTGGTCTGTAATATGCTGGGATGTTCCAGGGATCAGAGAAGTCATAGACTGCTGCTTTAGTAACCAGTGTCAGAATGCCTTGTTGTAAAAACCAAGGGGAGAGGTCTCAGTTTACCACTCCACAGTCTGCAATCAGATTTTGTCCAGGAAGGGGAGAAGCTGCTCCACTGGGATTCCTTCACTCTGCAGAACAATCACTGCCAGGAACAGTTCTGTGCTTTGATCTGGATACAGAGTCTGCTGGGAGCCTTTATGCAGGATGCTTCAGCACTGGACACAATACCACAAATCTCAGCCATCATCATCTTCCAGCTTCCTCTCTTGCAGCCCTGCCTCCACACACAAAACCATAGAGCCACACAGTCTTGAATCTCCAGCGCAAACAGAAGGTCGCCATCTGACGGTTACTACATAGAAACTGCAGAGTAGTAGAATTACTGTACTCCAGGGGTTACATATAGTGCATACAGTTTGGACAAAAACTCACGTTTCTTTTAAAAGAAATTGTAACAAATCCCAAAACCCACGCGAGCGAAGCAGCGGGCAAAACCTACAGGGTTATTCAGAGAGAGGTGAAAACCAAGAGAATTTCCAGGGGAATGAACAATCTAGACCAAAATAGCCAATTTGGAAAGTGAGATAAATAGGGAAAGTTTTCTGGTTTGGCCATTTTTACCTAGAATTAAATCACTGGATATTTTAAACCGGATGCCTATATATCTCAAAAACAGAAGAGGTTACAGACGTGAAAATTGGTATTTAGATTCGTCTTGAAAGATAAAAAAAATACATTTTACCAGTGAGGGGGGGTGAATACTTTTCTCAGTATATCTATATTTCAAAAACCAAAAGATGTTACAGATGTGAAATTTGGTATTTCCGATCTTTGTAAAAAATTTTTTTAAAAAAATAAGATGTGTTTTACAATTTTCTGAAAATTCAGTGGGTAGGAGTGTGAAAAAAAAAAAAGGTCTTGAATACTTTGATCAGTACACCTGTAATTTCAAAAACCGAAAGATGTTACAGGTGTGAAATTTGGTATTTACAAAATTCATGAAAAAAAAACAAAAAAAAAAAACACGTGTTTTACCATTTTCCAAAAATCTCAAGTGGGGAGGGGGGGGCGTTTAATATTTTAAACCGAATACCTATAGCCCTTTACAGCGGTGCCTCTCTTTAACGCTTTAGGTGCCGGACCGTAGTCCACTCCCGGAGTTGGCTGTCACCTTGCAGCCAAGCATCCCCCACCCACTGATGTCGATGCCATATGCGTGATGGCGTCAGTTGGGCAGTTAACCCCCTAGCTGCCAAGTGGAGATAGGGGGGGGAGGTGGCCCTTTGAAGTGTCAAGTTTAGTATCATTGGAAAGGCCAGAGCATACCAAACACAACCAGTTTTGTTGTAAAAATTTAAATTATAAAAATAAAAAAAATTAAATAGCCTGGGTCATATAATAAAACATGACTTCAAAATCGCGGTTAAACAAGTTGAGCACAAAACGGTCAAAAATTAGCTCAGCACACAGAGGTGAAATGGCTCAGCATTGAAGGGGTTAAAAAAAAAGCAAAAACATGTAAACATTGGGTATTTCTAAACTATTAGCCGGGGTCTTTTTTGGCAGTTGTGTGTTTTTTTTAACCTCCCTGGTGGTGTTCCTGAGTGTGTCTCGGGGTTAAATTTCACCGCTGAGAGCGGTAACCCCGAGACACACTCTGGCTGTATGCATCATCTCTCCCTGCGCTCCCTCGCTGATCTCTGCAGTCTCCTCCGGAGATCGTGACCTCATACTTCCTGGATTCCTTCTTGCGAGGAGGAAACCAGGAAGTAATGAGGTCGCGGTCGCCAGAGGAGACAGCTGGGGACATTGAGGGAGCGCAGGGAAAGGTGATGTATCCAGCGGCATCCTGAGTGTGGCTCGGGGTTACCTCTTCCAACATAGGAATTTAGCCCCGAGCCACACTCGGGATGCCGCCAGGGAGGGGGGGGGGGACTGACCGCTTTCAGCAAAGAATTTGCTGAATAAATAGACCGCCAGGGAGGTAAAAAAATATCACATTTCATACATAAATTTTTTATAGTAAATTATAGGATACTAGCTTTTGCCCGCGGCGTCGCTCGTGTGGATTTTAGGATTTGTTAAAATAGTTAAAAAGAAACTTGGTTTTTTTGGTAGAACCCCCCTTTCCCCCCCACTTGGAATTTTTGGAAAAATTGTAAAACACGTGTTTTGTTTTTTTTCCCCCAAGAAGACTGTAAGTGCCAAATTTCACACCTGTAACATCTTTGGTTTTTGAACTATAGGTATACTGATAAACGTATTCACATCCCTTTCCCCCACCCCCCTTAACTGGATTTTCAGAAGACTCTAAATACCGATTTTCACATCTGTAACATCTTCTGTTTTTGAGATCTAGGTATCGTGTTTAAAATATTCAACCCACTTTGGGGCGGAGTTTCCAAAAATCCTTCCTTAGTGGTTGCCCACATCATAAAAACAGTGACCTTCAAAATTTCACGTTCCTAGGTTAAACGGTTTCAGCTGGGCGTTGAGTCACTCAGGAATATATATATATCTTTAGAAAGTCCATTTAATGGCGAGAAAAACCGGTACATAATGTGTGTGGGTTTCATAAACGAGTAAGAAGAGAATTAGACGTCAAAACAAACAGCGCAGAAACAAAACAGCAGCAGGTACTTTTGGACAGACAATGGTAAAAAAAAAAAAAAAATTGCCCGGTTACACTGGGGTTAATTAAATATGTTTTTTTTTTTTATTATCATTTTTTTTTTTTTTTTTTTTACAAAAAAAAAACACTGGTTCCTGACCATGTTTTTTTGTAAAATCACTTGGCAGTCAAGGGGTTAAATATCAGATTATACCATGAAGCCGCCGGGCATTAAGAAGGCAAGGCAAACACGTCAGAAGATATTTATTATGTGTCTGTAAATACATAGAAATAAAAAAGTGGAAAGAGTACAATCATCACTATATATTATAGGATCATTAATTTCAGCTCCAGACGTCACAGTTCCTGCAGCTTTGTCCATTCCCCTGAGCTAATGGTGAGAAGAAATCCAGGCCGAAAGGTTCAGGTCACATGTAGAGTATCATATCGGTACTTGGAGATGGTGAAGTTCACCAGTCTCCCGTACACGGTCGGCATCATGTATTCAAAGTATTTCTTAAAGCCCACGCTCTCGTACATCTTCTTGGCTTCATACTGCACCATCAGGGTGTTCAGGATGACAGACTTGTAGCCGTTTGCCCGAGCAAAGCCGATAACCTCTCGAGACAAAGCCTTGGCGATGCCGAGTCCCCTGTAGTCCTTTCTCACAGACATTCTCTTCAGGACGAGCTCATCGTGCTTCTCGTCTGAAGGTTTAACGGCTACTGTGCCAATGATGCTTTCGTCAGCCTCCACCACCCAGAAACTGGATCCTTTGCTCTCCATGTATGTCTTCTGGATATCTCGAAGGTCCTCCTTCAGACAGTGGTCTATGTACATGTACCAGCAGTAGCCCAGCACCTGACGTCCGACTGCCAGCAGAAGAGTGACTGCCAGGAGGGGTAAAATGAGGGATTTGGAGCTCACCATTAACGAGAGGAACAAACAAACCATCACGAAGATGACCCAGGGTTGCTTCAAAACGTGGACGCAGACACTGGGGACGTATTCGTTCATACCCGAAGCAAACAGCTGCCGCACAGAATCATAGTCTGAACGTCTGTAATTGCGGATTTTGTATTCTGCCATAATTTCCTGGAAAGAAAAAAAAAAAGCAAGAAAAAGGGAAAGAAATTATAAATCATGAAAAGAAAAAGGAAGCCACTTTCAAGGAAAAAAAAAAAACTTAGCAGGGACACCACCCTTTCACATGTTAAACTAGTTTAACTGCAGCCTCTCCCTCTGTGCGGCTTCTATAACCGTGAGGGACACAACACAGATACAGATTAATCATTTCACATCTATAAAAATACATTCAGAGCCACCTCAGGACAGAAACCAGAATCCCCCGTCCAAATTATTCACCGCTCTGTGGGAACCCGGCGACAAAGCAGCTCATACCATGCTGTGACATCAGTGTCTGAACAAGCGATGAAATCCAGCACACAGTGACAACACACACACATCCACCCCTGTGTACATATTGCGAACACACATGTACCCTTCATACACAGTGACGCTTCACATATACCATGCTGTGACAGATCTCTTTACCCCAACAGGGTCACATCTGCCAATGCCGCTTCCTCGCAGGACCCCATGTTCTAACCCAGCCAGACTCCCGTGCCCTCCTCCAGTCCTTAGACGACGCTTAAGGACCGGGACACAGAGCCTGCTAGCACCCCCAGAAATAAGGCGACGCTGTAGATCTGTGATCTTTCTGGGTTAGAATGAATTGTTTTAATCAGAGGCAGATTTATACAGTCACACATAGGTCATGTAGATACACAAAATCACATCATCTTCTAGGGTTGCACCGATACCAGTATCGATAATCAGTGCCGATACCGGGTACTGCAGGAGTACTTGGTATTCGTGCAGTACCCCCGATATTTTTTTCCGATACCGGAAGCCGGCATTGAGCCGGCTTCCGAGGGGCTGGGGCGGCTGTCCGAATGCTCTATCGGCATTCGGACAGGCCCTGCAGCTGCTCACCACATTGTTTCATACTTACCTTCCTGGGCGACGCCGGGAAAGACTTTGCGCGTGCGCTCGTTGGAAGGACCCCAGCCGAGATCACATGGGACCATGTGATCGCGGCTGGGGTCCTTCCAACGAGCGCACGTGCAGAAACTTTCCCGGCGTCGCCCAGGAAGGTAAGTATGAAACAATGCGGTGAGCAGCTGCAGGGCCTGTCCGAATGCCGATAGAGCATTCGGACAGGCACCTGGAGCTCTCCACGATCATACTTCCCTTCCTGGGCGACGCCGGGAAAGTTTCCGCACGTGCGCTCGTTGGAAGGACCCCAGTCGCGATCACGTGGTTCCATGTGATCGCGGCTGGGGTCCTTCCAATGAGCGCAACGCACGAAGACTTTCCTGGCGTCGCCCAGGAAGGTAAGTATCATCACGGAGAGCTCCAGGTGAGCGGGGGGGGGGCGGGGCATATCCATGAGCTGGGGGCGGCAATATCCATGAGCTGGGGCGGCAATATCCATGAGCTGGGGGCGGCAATATCCATGAGCTGGGGGCGGCAATATCCATGAGCTGGGGGCGGCAATATCCATGAGCTGGGGGCAATATCCATAAGCTGGGGGCATTTTTATATGAGGTTTGTTCTTATTGGAAATCGTTCACATGACTTAAAAAAAGTATCGGTACTCGGTCTTAAAAAAGTGGTATTGGTGCATCCCTATCATCTTCCAATGGGACCTAATTATTCTGACACATAATTACACAAACATTGACTTCTTGGAATGATAAATCTAATTCCATTAGGTCAGTTACAGTAAATATTACTTACCATTTCTAACAAGGAAGGACAAACAGTAATTACATTACCTACAGACAGCAGATTACAAACTATTCAGATAGAAACAGATAACAGGTAAACAAAGACTAGACAATGCATGCTTAGATAATGACACATTCTGCACCCAATAGGGCAATGAAAATAATACCGAAAGTCAGGCCTGCACCCCAAACCCATCTCCATGCCCACACACTAAGTCTAAAGTCTAAAGTGCCGCATATCCCACAGGCATACATAAACGCTGAGACGCGTATGCGCCCCACGCATGCGTACGCTGAGGACGCGTGTGCGCCCCACGCATGCGTACGCTGAGGACGCGTGTGCGCCCCACGCATGCGTACGCTGAGGACGCGTGTGCGCCCCACGCATGCGTACGCTGAGGACGCGTGTGCGCCCCACGCATGCGTACGCTGAGGACGCGTGTGCGCCCCACGCATGCGTGCGCTGAGGACGCGTGTGCGCCCCACGCATGCGTGCGCCGAGACGCGTGTGCTCCCCACGCATGCGTGCGCCGAGACGCGTGTGCTCCCCACGCATGCGTGCGCCGAGACGCGTGTGCTCCCCACGCATGCGTGCGCCGAGACGCGTGTGCGCCCCACGCATGCGTGCGCCGAGACGCGTGTGCGCCCCACGCATGCGTGCGCCGAGACGCGTGTGCGCCCCCCCGCATGCGTGCGCCGAGACGCGTGTGCGCCCCACGCATGCGTGCGCCGAGACGCGTGTGCGCCCCACGCATGCGTGCGCCGAGACGCGTGTGCGCCCCACGCATGCGTACGCCGAGACGCGTGTGCGCCCCACGCATGCGTGCGCCGAGACGCGCGTGCAACCTGCACATGGACACGCGCCTGCACACGCCCATGCACACGCCCATGCAATCGGACACGCCCATGCACCCGGACACGCCCATGCACCCTGCACCCGGACACGCCCATGCACCCGGACACGCCCATGTACCCGGACACGCCCATGCACCCTGCACCCTGCGCACGCACCATGCACCCTGCGCACGCACCCTGCGCACGCACCATGCACCCTGCACACGGACACGCACCCTGCACACGGACACGCACCCTGCACACGCACCCTGCACACGGACCCTGCACACGGACACGCACATGCACCCGGACACGCACATGCACCCGGACACGCACCCGGACGCGCACATGCACCCTGCACACGGACCCTGCACACGGACCCTGCACACGGACACGCACATGCACCCTGCACACGGACACGCACCCTGCACACGGACACGCACCCTGCACACGGACCCTGCACACGGACACGGACATCCACCCTGCACACGGACATCCACCCTGCACCCGGACACGCACATGCACATCCACCCTGCACACGGACACGCACATCCACCCTGCACACGGACACGCACATCCACACGGACACGCACATCCACACGGACACGCACATCCACACGGACACGCACATCCACACGGACACGCACATCCACACGGACACGCACATCCACACGGACACGCACATCCACACGGACACGCACATCCACACGGACACGCACATCCACCCTGCACACGGACACGCACATCCACCCTGCACACGGACACGCACATCCACCCTGCACACGGACACGCACATCCACCCTGCACACGGACACGCACATCCACCCTGCACACGGACACGCACATCCACCCTGCACACGGACACGCACATCCACCCTGCACACGGACACGCACATCCACCCTGCACACGGACACGCACATCCACCCTGCACACAGACACGCACATCCACCCTGCACACAGACACGCACATCCACCCTGCACACAGACACGCACATCCACCCTGCACACAGACACGCACATCCACCCTGCACACAGACACGCACATCCACCCTGCACACAGACACGCACATCCACCCTGCACACAGACACGCACATCCACCCTGCACACAGACACGCACATCCACCCTGCACACAGACACGCACATCCACCCTGCACACAGACACGCACATCCACCCTGCACACAGACACGCACATCCACCCTGCACACAGACACGCACATCCACCCTGCACACAGACACGCACATCCACCCTGCACACAGACACGCACATCCACCCTGCACACAGACACGCACATCCACCCTGCACACAGACACGCACATCCACCCTGCACACAGACACGCACATCCACCCTGCACACAGACACGCACATCCACCCTGCACACAGACACGCACATCCACCCTGCACACAGACACGCACATCCACCCTGCACACAGACACGCACATCCACCCTGCACACACGACACGCACATCCACCCTGCACACAGACACGCACATCCACCCTGCACACAGACACGCACATCCACCCTGCACACAGACACGCACATCCACCCTGCACACAGACACGCACATCCACCCTGCACACAGACACGCACATCCACCCTGCACACAGACACGCACATCCACCCTGCACACAGACACGCACATCCACCCTGCACACAGACACGCACATCCACCCTGCACACAGACACGCACATCCACCCTGCACACAGAGACACGCACATCCACCCTGCACACAGACACGCACATCCACCCTGCACACAGACACGCACATCCACCCTGCACACAGACACGCACATCCACCCTGCACACAGACACGCACATCCACCCTGCACACAGACACGCACATCCACCCTGCACAGACACGCACATCCACCCTGCACACAGACACGCACATCCACCCTGCACACAGACACGCTGACACGCATATACACCCTGCATACAGACACGCTGACACGCATATACACCCTGCATACAGACACGCATATACACCCTGCATACAGACACGCTGACACGCATATACACACGCTGACAAGCATATACACCCTGCATACAGACACAATGACACGCATATACACCCTGCATACAGACACAATGACACGCATATACACCCTGCATACAGACACAATGACACGCATATACACCCTGCATACAGACACAATGACACGCATATACACCCTGCATACAGACACAATGACACGCATATACACCCTGCATACAGACACAATGACACGCATATACACCCTGCATACAGACACAATGACACACATATACACCCTGCATACAGACACAATGACACGCATATACACCCTGCATACAGACACAATGACACGCATATACACCCTGCATACAGACACAATGACACGCATATACACCCTGCATACAGAAACACCACACATACACCCTGCATAAATACACACAGTGACCCATGACACACACAGGTACACCCTGGATGCATATGCACAATTATGTGATTACTGCTACCGCTAAATGATTGCTGCAGTATATAGATGCAATTGGAATGTAATTACCGTAGATACTCGTGTATACCGCGAGTTTTTTGAGCAATAAATCAATCTTAAAACTGTAGGGGGTCGCCTTATACACGGGACAGCTGCGAGGGAGTGAAGATCTGATTGCTTCCAGGAGCTGTCTGACACGTACATGCTCTGAAATCCCAATTTAACCCTGAAGAAAAGAACACCTTGCCTACTGTGAAGCATGGCGGGGGGTCAATCATGCTTTGGGGCTGTTTTGCTTCTGCAGGTACAGGGAAGCTTCAGCGTGTGCAAGGTACCATGAATTCTCTCTTCAGTACCAGGAGATATTGGATGACAATGCGATGCAGTCCATCACAAACCTGAGGCTTGGGAGACGTTGGACCTTTCAACAGGACAATGATCCCAAGCATACCTCCAAGTCCACTAGAGCATGGTTGCAGATTAAAGGCTGGAACATTTTGGAGTGGCCATCGCAGTCACCTGACTTAAATCCGATTGAGAACCTCTGGTGGGACTTAAAGAAAGCAGTTGCAGTGCGCAAGCCTAAGAATGTGACTGAACTGGAGGCTTTTGCCCATGACGAATGGGCGAAGATACCCGTAGATGGCTGCAAGACACTTGTGTCAAGCTATGCTTCACGTTTAAAAGCTGTTATAACTGTAAAAGGATGTTGTACTAAGTACTAAGATTGAATGTCACTTGGGGGTTGAATAAAACTGATAATGATGTGAGCACAGAAAAGACATTTGTGGTTATTTCATTATAAATGTTATGTTATATTTGTCTGACCTACACGTGCCTCTTTGATTTAATTGTAAACAAGATGACTGAATGATCAAAATCAATGTCAAACTGGCCAAAACACTCAATTTCAGTGGGGGTTGAATAATTTTGAACACAACTGTATATGCATAGGTTCCTAACACAAATATATATATATATATATATATATCTTATTAAATGCAATAATTAAATCTAAAAAATGTGCCCTTATGCCATACCTGCGCTTACAGATTTTATTTATTTAGTTTCATGTGCAGAACTTTATCATAAGAGAATTATATTCCAAGCAATCAAAACGCTCAATTACATCTATCACCATTCTAAAATAGCCACGATAATGCATTACCTCTCACTCTGCACCCCTGCTCTCTAACAACCATTGGAGGAACGAGGGTGAGAGTGGGGTGGAATAAACATGAAATGAAAACATGGAACAACAGTAACTTAACAGACTTTTGTCGTGTTTTGGAAAATTTATACTTTCATAATTTTGCTCCTAGCGTTATATTCGAGTCTTGAGTAATTCTTATTTCCATAATGAATCTCTACCCCTCGTGTTATACTCGGGTCGCGTTATACTTGAGTATCTACGGTATATGTGTAGATTAGCTTCCTATTCTGTGGCATTGTATAAGTGCAGCCTATAAAAGGCAATCTTGCTTCTGTGCATTAACCTCACACTTAATTTATGCACCTCTGTTGACAGATATCTTGTATCTGAGGTTATCAGAGAAGTGGGAATCATGGCTCAAACCATCAATAGATGTTGCTATTTACTGAATTAAACTTTGCCCGTGTATATTGGCTCAAAGAGACAACTACATGTAATGAGACTTGCATTTGATTGTGAGTGTTTTTAACCTTCATATGGTCGATCGGGGTACAATGACTGGACGTTTTTATACTTTCAATAAAAGTTATATTTAGGGATGCACCGATACCACTTTTTTAAGACTGAGTACCGATACTTTCGTTCAAGTACTCACCGATACCAAGTACCGATACTTTTATTTTATGTCATGTGACGCTTTCCAATAAGAACAGACCATATAAAGCCCCCAGGTCTCATAGATATGCCCCCCCAGCTCATGGATATGCCCCCCCAGCTCGTGGATAATGCCCCCCAGCTCGTGGATACTGCCCCCTCCCCCCTCCGCTCATACTTACCTTCCTTTAGAGACGCCGGGAAAGTCTTCGCGCACACGCGCGCTCCTTGGAAGGTCCCCAGCCGCGACCACGTGGGACCATGTGATAGCGGCTGGGGTCCTTCCAACGAGCGGAAACTTTCCCGGCGTCGCTCAGGAAGGTAAGTATGAGCGGAGAGCAGCTGCAGGGCCTGTCCAAATGCTCTATCGGCATTCGGACAGGCCCTGCAGCTGCTCTCCTCACTTTGTTTATACTTACCTTCCTTAGCGGCACCGGGAAAGTTCCCGCGCGTGCGCTCGTTGGAAGGACCCCAGCCGCGATCACATGGTCCCACGTGGTCGCAGGTGGGGACCTTCCAAGGAGCGCGCGCGAAGACTTTCCCGGCGGCGCCCAGGAAGGAAAGTATAAACAATGCGGAGAGCAGCTGCAGGGCCTGTCCGAATGCCGATAGAGCATTTGGACAGCCGCCGCAGCCCCTCGGATGCCAGCAAGCCGGCTCAATGCCGGCTTCCGGTATCGGAAAAAAATATATCGGGGGTACTGCACGAGTACCAAGTACTCCTGCAGTACCCGGTATCGGCACCGATATCGATACTAGTATCGGTATCGGTGCAACCCTAGTTATATTTTAAATATCACTGACAGAACACGATGTCGCTGTGCGACTTGAGGGGGCTGTGCGCTAGCCTCCTGCCTACAGACTATGGCCCGTGAAAGAGACTATTGGGGGAACTGGTGGACCTTTTAAATATATTTTGGTTTTCACTATATATCTGCCAGTTAACTAAAGATTTCTGATGTCTGTGTTATTCCCTTGTCGATTTAGTGTATAGTCTCTTGCTGTGTTTTGTGCATACATTCCCTCAATTATCAAGTACAGCTTGGAAAGAAGACGAGACAGAGGAGATATGATAGAAACATTTAAATACGTAAAGGGAATCCACAAGGTAGAGGAAGGGAGTATATTTAAAAGGAAACAAAGTAGCAAAACAAGAGGACATAGTCTTAGATTAGAGGGGCAAAGGTTTAAAAGTAACATGAGGAAGCATTATTTTACTGAGGGTGGTGGATACATGGAACAGCCTTCCAGTAGAAGTGGTTGAGGCCAAAACAGTGACTGAATTTAAGCAGGCATGGGATAGGCATAAGGCTATCCTAAACAAAAGATAAATCCAGGTAAAGTATCCATGTAATTGGGCAGACTAGATAGGCCGAAAGAAATATGTCGGCAGATAAGAACCTATGTTTCTATCTAACCCTTTCCTGTATAGTGTAGATCTCTATTAGTACCAGCTCTCTATTGTGTAAATTCTCTCTGTAAGAAATTCCTTTTGTTTAACCTGCTTTCTCCTTCCCCCATTGTCCATTGTTTGAAGGTCCAGTGTAGTTATCTGATCTGTGCAGCTATCTGCTTGATTGTATGCAAAGGTGTTGGTGATGAAGTGTATCTCTGTGCCTGTGTAATAAACAGTCAGTTCTAATCTGACCAAGCTTGATGTCATGGTTCATGATTTGGGGTACCAGAAATCTTCTGCCCGCTGTGCCAAGGAAAGGCTCCAGGTCTACAGCTTCGGCTTATTTCTGGGGACGCTAGCCAGGCTCTCTACATGCACCAGGCCTTAAGCTGCGGCTAAGGTACTAGAGAAAGGTGTGAGAGTCACGAGGACAAACTGGGTGTCCAGCGAGGAAGCAGCATTTGGCAGATGTGGCCCTGTCCGGGCACAGAGATCTGTTACAATCACTATTATACTTTACCTGAATAATATACTATATAGAGTGTGCATGCTATACACACTATGATTGCAGGAGTGGTACGCCTTCAGGACTTCTCCCAAGATGCTTCCTTTCTATGGAATTCCCTCCCCTGCAAACATCAGACTCTCCCCGTCTCTCCAGTCCTTCAAGAAGTCTCTGAAAACTCATTACTTTAGACAAGCCCAACAGCTCACTCCCTAATCCCCCTCTGTTCATTTTCTGCTGCATCTTCACACCCAGCCCACATGCACTCCGCTATTTTTACACTCTATTAATTGTCACCTAGTGTGGTACACCTCTTAGATTGCAAGCTCTTGAGCAGCGTCCGCTCACCTAGTGCACTGTGCATTTAACCTGTATGTATATTTGTTATTCTGCCTCACCCATTGTACAGCGCTACAGAACTTGTAACTGTATGTACTATAGAGTGTGAATGCTATACACACAATGACTGCAGGAGTATTACTGTGTATCCTATATAGAGTGTGCATGTTATACACACAGTGAATGCAGGATTACTGTGTATCCTATATAGAGTGTGCATGTTATACACACAGTGAATGCAGGAGTATTACTGTATATCCTATATAGAGTGTGCATGTTATACACACAGTGAATGCAGGAGTATTACTGTATATCCTATATAGAGTGTGCATGCTAAACACACAGTGAATGCAGGAGTATTACTGTGTATCCTATATAGAGTGTGCATGTTATACACACAGTGAATGCAGGATTACTGTGTATCCTATATAGAGTGTGCATGTTATACACACAGTGAATGCAGGAGTATTACTGTATATCCTATATAGAGTGTGCATGTTATACACACAGTGAATGCAGGAGTATTACTGTATATCTATATAGAGTGTGCATGTTATACACACAGTGAATGCAGGAGTATTACTGTATATCCTATATAGAGTGTGCATGTTATACACACAGTGAATGCAGGAGTATTACTGTATATCCTATATAGAGTGTGCATGTTATACACACAGTGAATGCAGGAGTATTACTGTATATCCTATATAGAGTGTGCATGTTATACACACAGTGAATGCAGGAGTATTACTGTATATCCTATATAGAGTGTGCATGTTATACACACAGTGAATGCAGGAGTATTACTGTATATACTATATAGAGTGTGCATGTTATACACACAGTGAATGCAGGAGTATTACTGTATATACTATATAGAGTGTGCATGTTATACACACAGTGAATGCAGGAGTATTACTGTGTATCCTATATAGAGTGTGCATGCTATACACACAGTGAATGCAGGAGTATTACTGTATATCCTAGAGTGTGCATGTTATACACACAGTGAATGCAGGAGTATTACTGTGTATCCTATATATAGTGTGCATGCTATACACACAGTGAATGCAGTATGAGGTGGTATTCTTGCTTTTTGATGAGGTAATACTGTGATTATAAGTGCCCCTGCCAGTCACTGTGACCTCCTCCTCACCAGGAACTCACCTCTACATACCTGGGATCAGCAGCAAACACTGTCGCAGGAAGAACACGTCACGCAGAAAGCACGTGCGAGGCTTAAGTGTGAAAAGCTTCCGATAGGTGAATGGGGTCCATGTTAAGGGCTGGCAGATTGCGTGGGCGGCCATGTTTGTTATTGGCAGGAGCAGTACTAAACACATTTAAGTGACCGTTAGAGGAAGCTAGAAGTGTAACTGGAAACCAGGCTTCAATAATTCAGCTTGTCTGAGTGAACGGGACATGTAAATGGATAGCCAGGCTATTTTGCAGCAAATTAAGATGGAACAACACCAGAGCCCTGGGCTATGTATACATACTGTGTGTAAGGGGTCCTGTGCTATGTATACATACTGTGTGTAAGGGGTCCTGTGCTATGTATACATACTGTGTGTAAGGGGCCCTGTGCTATGTATACATACTGTGTGTAAGGGGTCCTGTGCTATGTATACATACTGTGTGTAAGGGACCCTGTGCTATGTATACATACTGTGTGTAAGGGACCCTGTGCTATGTATACATACTGTGTGTAAGGGACCCTGTGCTATGTATACATACTGTGTGTAAGGGACCCTGTGCTATATATACATACTGTGTGTAAGGGGCCCTGTGCTATGTATACATACTGTGTGTAAGGGGCCCTGTGCTATGTATACATACTGTGTGTAAGGGGCCCTGTGCTATGTATACATACTGTGTGTAAGGGGCCCTGTGCTATGTATACATACTGTGTGTAAGGGGCCCTGTGCTATGTATACATACTGTGTGTAAGGGGCCCTGTGCTATGTATACATACTGTGTGTAAGGGGCCCTGTGGCCCTGTGCTATGTATACATACTGTGTGTAAGGGGCCCTGTGCTATGTATACATACTGTGTGTAAGGGGCCCTGTGGCCCTGTGCTATGTATACATACTGTGTGTAAGGGGCCCTGTGCTATGTATACATACTGTGTGTAAGGGGCCCTGTGCTATGTATACATACTGTGTGTAAGGGGCCCTGTGCTATATATACATACTGTGTGTAAGGGGCCCTGTGCTATATATACATACTGTGTGTAAGGGGCCCTGTGCTATGTATACATACTGTGTGTAAAGGGCCCTGTGCTATGTATACATACTGTGTGTAAGGGTTGGTGGGGATGCAGATAGACCTCGAGGATGGGTTTCTCAGTCTATTCACAAAGTGATGCTGTCTAGGGCTGCCAGATCAGCCATGCTTTCCTGGATGCATATTAATATTTTATGCAGAGGGGGAGCAGAGAAAAGTGCTGCCCTGCAACATGTATAATTAATATGTTGCAGGATGGAAATCAGGGCGTGTCACCTGGGATTTCTTTTCAATTCCTTACCCGCAGCGCATGGATTATACATGCTGCGGGGTTGCATTTTTCATGCGCTGCCCATCAGCATGAGTTAATTATGGGTCCTGGGAAACCTGGCCGAGCTGGAAACCCAATGCTGTGTCATTTCTCCCTTTAGGCAGGTTTACACTCCTTTACACCCCCTTTTTATTTGAGGTCACCACATTTGTGCAACCCAAGACTGCGGTACCATTTACAACCAACATAAGAACAGACCTGACGGGAGGAGCCCCCCATAGAGGCTTACCTGCGTATAAAATGAACCAATTGGTTCTTTGTTTGTGAGTGGTTTTCCTTTCACCTTCTTTTTAACATTTCAACAATATAATAGCAGTACTGCGCGATTATTTGTCATTTGTCATTACATTGTAGTGCATATGTTGGATCCTACTAACATCTTGAAACCTGCATTTTGTAGCAATACGAATCCATATATTGTCTGCGCTCCCAACAAATACGTTTGTATTTTTCTCTATAAGGTTTACACTCCGAACAACATAAAAGCGGGTAAAAATTTTAAAATAGTCAACTCTGGGCAGTCTACAAATTTAAACAACACCCCCCCCCCCACACACACACACACATAGAGCTTTTATGTTTGCTGTTTTTACGGGATCAGTCCTAGGGTTTAGCGGTACCTCATGGCCAGCAGCATGATGCTAAACGTAGCTTCTTATTCACTCAGCACCATTAACAACAATATGAACAATTAGACATTTAATGACAAACGCAAAGGACTTAAAACCTATTTATCTTTTTGAGAAAGGATTTTACCAGGAAGGATATGTAGCGCTGTTTTAAGATTATGTTGCTGCATTTACATGGTTTGGTCACCAGAGGGAGACAGGCGCAATATGAACTATACTGGACCCAAACGGAACTACAAATTCCATCGTGCTTTGCGGGGGAGACAGGAAGTGGGTGGGAGAGCGAGAAGGACATCCGCAGCCTCGTTTGAAGGAGAGCCAGTGTGAGCCGAGCGACGAAAGGTAGAAGACGCACGTGAGACTGCCAGGGATCGAGACCAGGCCGGAGAGCAGGCCCTGCCTCGTGTGTGCTGCGGATCAGAGACAGTGACTTGGCGGAGACCTATCTATATATCACTGAGAGGTTTTGCACAGAGACATAGTTCCGGTTTGGACCCCGAGTAAGGAGACCGCGATGATCCATTGGGAGTGCAGGCGGTAGGCCGTAGTTCTCGTTGCGGAGATCGGACAAGCAGGAGAAGCGGATCCGGTGGCACAGAGTTCCAGTGCAATCCAGCGGAGAGACGTCCTTGATCGGGCAGCGGAACAGATTGTCTAACGGATGGGTGAGAGGCCTTCCAGGCCACAGTTCCAAGTTTAACGAAGCACGCTGCATTATTGTTTAAATCTACAGGGCCCCAACGTGACTAGTAGAAGATTTGCTCATTCCATTCACTGGCCAGTTGAATATAGTACCCGGGTACCTGAGATCACACACACACACCTTTTTGAGACATTACTTTCACGGGACTTACACTCCAGAAACGAAGGGGTTAAACTTTTCTTTTGCCGCTGCATGTTTTTCCCGCATTACGAAGTCCTGTCATTCATATACCGTGTTTACATTATATATGCCGCTTTATTGGAATCAGTAAAGTATATAATCTATAAAATCCACAACAGTGCTGGTGTATATTTATTCCCTAGTGCGGTGAGACTAACCCGAGGTTAAATTCAGCGGCTCCTCCGGGAGTGAGCGCTACAGATACATTGAGATTTCTCTCGTTTTCAAGTATGTCCTGGGTGGCGAGTATGTACCATTAGGTGTCTTGCCCAAGGACACTTACTGGAGAGGTGCTCTGGCCAGGATTCGAACCTGTGTCTCCACGGTTATAGAGCAGTGATGTTACCTCTACTCTACCAATACATAAATTCACTGTGAATGAACCCCAGATTGAGTGGAGCTCAGGGATGAAGACGATGCGTTGGACATGTCTTCCACATTGTATTAACGGAAACTGGAGGACATTAATATATAAATAACCTTGGATTGGTTAGGAGAGCAATGATAGATTGTATATAGTTTTGAAAACACCTAACAACGAGGAGTAGGGGGTATCCCTTATCAGTTGTAGAAAACACCAGCTGTAGGTGGTAGAGAATTAAAAAGCAATTTTATTGAGATTATTTAAAAACGCCGCGTCAATGTGAGGTAGAAAAAACAATAATCCAGAATACCAGCAAAGCAGATATAGATTCTGTGATAATCAAAAAAAGAGAAAAAAGAAAAAGAAACAAATACAAATTGCAATACCCAAGCCCTAAAGTAAAGAATCTCCTCAAGACAGAAAACCGGCCTTCAAGGGACCGATTGAGATAGGACAGAGAGGAAGTCACTTAGGGTAAATTGCAAAAAAGAAGAAAATAAATAGCAAGCAATGCTCAGAGTGGGGTGTAGCGTTCATGAACCCCAATGTCTGAGTAAAATGGACAAAGGCCGAAACAATGTCGCTACACTAATCCATATGGCATGGATAGACAGGCATATAGACAGGTGGGCATCGTGAGGACAAGATGCTAGTATTCGCCTGCGATAGGCACAAGAAAGCAGAATGCTTCAACGCATTTCACCGGCCTAAAGCGCCAGCTACATCAGGAAGGGGCCCGTCAGCTACTGGTAAATGGGGGGGGGCAGGAGCAACTAATGAGGGTAGCCACTATCAAGGCTTTAAATAGATCTGGGAAGGCCAACCACGGGATACCGAAACTGAAAGGAGATGTTACATCATCAAGATGCACAATGCGCATGCGCGCATAACCAATGGGGACTCTCATTGATAACAAAGGCGGGTAATTGGTTTCAATACTGGACAGGAGCGCCAAGAAGTGCACCCTTCACTCTCGGTGGAGCCCTTGATAAGCCGCAGATTCTTACACCTCCTGCAGCAACACCAGCTTCTGGATGGTTGGAAGGTCCTACACCCCACCGTCTGTCAGGGTTGCACGTAACGAAGGTAGTGTTGGAACCAATATGCAAGACGTACCTTGTCATGAAACGGCAGGAGAGCTGAGCGATATCTGCCAGACAGGAATTGCAGGTGCACCGCAGGCAGCGTAGTCGTTATTCCAGGCAGAGGTCAGAGGATTAAAGCAGGCAGCGTAAACGTTATTCCAGGCAGAGGTCGAAGGATTAAAGCAGGCAGCGTAATCGGTATTCCAGGCAGAGGTCGAAGGAGTAAAGCAGGCAGCGTAGTCGTATTACAGGCAAAAGTCAGGATCACGGTCAATAGTAAACAAAGATTCTCTCGCAACAGACTAGAATAAACTAGTACCGAACTCTTGGACAAGCGACTCTTTATGGGGAACCTCGGGGCAGTCTCTGATGACGTGTGCGCCGCCGTCAGCTGTTCTAAGCGTTCCGGCATCTGGCGTTCACTGTTAGCCCGGAAAGGCGCGCGCATGCGCGGTCCACTCCGCATCCTGGCCACGAGGGAGGAGGAACGATGGACGCCACGAGCGCCGTAATGCCCGCCAACGCCCGGACCGGAGCACCATCCAGGGGTCGCGGTAGGAAACCCTGACAGAGCCCCCCAACAAGGCGACCCCTCCGGGGGCGCGTCGGATGAGCCACGTGAAAAGCTTCAACAAGATCAGGAGCGTGGACGTCAGCGGCAGAAACCCAGGAGTCCTCCTCAGGACCATAGCCAGTCCAGTGAACTAGATATTCCAGGCGACGACGTCGAAAACGAGAATCCAATATCTCTTGTACTTCTACTCATCCTCGGACACAGCCACCACAGGACCTGGACGAGAAGGGGTGCGACCAGGGAACGGATCCGGATTCGACGGATGAAGGAGAGATACATGGAACACCGGGTGGACTTTGTACTCAACGGGCAGACGTAGCCTTACTGCCGAAGATGACACAACTCTGTCAATCGGAAAGGGACCCAAAAAGCGAGGCCCCAATTTTCGTGAAGGACAAGAAAAACGAGTATGGATACGAGTTAGGTCAGTCAAGGGTTTAACTATCTTGGAGAAGTTTTTTACGAATTTCCTATAAAAATTGCAAAAACCCAAAAAACACTGGACCCCTTTTCTGTTAGCAGGAGCTGGCCAATCGGTAACTGCCTCTATCTTGGCGGGATCCATCTGTATATGCCCGGGGGTGATAATGAATCCAAGAAAATCAATACGTTGCGTATCAAATAAACATTTTTCTAACTTGACATACAGTTTGTGTTTCAATAGACGTAACAGTACCGTTCTCACATGTGTCTTATGTATTTCGGCGGTATCAGAATAAATCAATATATCGTCTAAGTATATTATTACATAACAATCCAGTATGTCCTTAAAGATATCGTTAAGAAATCTCTGAAACGTGGCAGGAGCATTGCAGAGACCATATGGCATTACTAGATACTCGAAGTGTCCGTACCTGGACCTGAAGGCTGTCTTCCACTCGTCTCCGTCTCGTATTCTCAATAAATTGTACGCACCACGTAAATCAAGTTTCGTAAATATAGATGAGGTTCTTAATCGGTCCATGAGTTCTGATATTAAGGCAAAGGATATTTGTTTTTCATCGTGATATTATTTAAGGCACGATAGTCCACACAAGGGCGGAGCCCTCCGTCTTTCTTTCTACGAAGAATATGGGAGCTCCTGCTGGAGACGTTGAGGGACGTATAAAACCTTTCTTTAAGTTTTCCGAAATATATTCTTTGAGGGTCTCTAATTCTGGTTCGGACAATGGGTATATTCTTCCGTGAGGAATGGGAGCACCGGGTAAAAGATCTATCGGACAATCATAAGCTCTAGAAGGTGGTAGAAGGTGGTAGAAGGTGGTAGAAAAACGAGTATGGATACGAGTTAGGTCAGTCAAGGGTTTAACTATCTTGGAGAAGTTTTTTACGAATTTCCTATAAAAATTGCAAAAACCCAAAAAAACACTGGACCCCTTTTCTGTTAGCAGGAGCTGGCCAATCGGTAACTGCCTCTATCTTGGCGGATCCATCTGTATATGCCCGGGGTGATAATGAATCCAAGAAAATCAATACGTTGCGTATCAAATAAACATTTTTCTAACTTGACATACAGTTTGTGTTTCAATAGACGTAACAGTACCGTTCTCACATGTGTCTTATGTATTTCGGCGGTATCAGAATAAATCAATATATCGTCTAAGTATATTATTACATAACAATCCAGTATGTCCTGAAAGATATCGTTAAGAAATCTCTGAAACGTGGCAGGAGCATTGCAGAGACCATATGGCATTACTAGATACTCGAAGTGTCCGTACCTGGACCTGAAGGCTGTCTTCCACTCGTCTCCGTCTCGTATTCTCAATAAATTGTACGCACCACGTAAATCAAGTTTCGTAAATATAGATGAGGTTCTTAATCGGTCCATGAGTTCTGATATTAAAGGCAAAGGATATTTGTTTTTCATCGTGATATTAGTTAAGGCACGATAGTCCACACAAGGGCGGAGCCCTCCGTCTTTCTTTCCTACGAAGAATATGGGAGCTCCTGCTGGAGACGTTGAGGGACGTATAAAACCTTTCTTTAAGTTTTCCGAAATATATTCTTTGAGGGTCTCTAATTCTGGTTCGGACAATGGGTATATTCTTCCGTGAGGAATGGTAAAAGATCTATTGGACAATCATAAGCTCTAGAAGGTGGTAGGTCGTCTGCTCCTTTCTTTTCGAACACACTATGTAAGTCCTGATAAGCTTTAGGTATGTCTGCACACATGGCTGCGGTATGTGTCTGTAGTTGAAGGCCTTCGGAGGTTGTAGAGCAATCCGTCTGATTGAAGGTAACGGTGCTCCTAGTCCAATCAATAGTAGGATTGTGTCTTCTCAGCCAATTAAGACCAAGGACGGCTGGAAACACTGGGGAGGGCACGATATCGAAGAGGAGTGTGTCTTGAAATTGCTCTCCGATGGTGACTAGTAGAGGTATAGTCTCTTTGGTCACGGGACCGGATTGGGGAGTGCTCCCGTCCAACAACTGGATGGGATAAGGCTGTTTTTTCGGAGAAGTAGGGATTCCAAGGGTCTGTATTACCTCAGTATCCAGGAAACAGCTGCTGGCCCCGGAATCAATCATGGCGTTGATCGTGGTTGTATGGTCGTCCCACTGCAATGACAAGGGTACTATGAGGTGGGTGGACATGGGAGTACAGATGCCTTTGATGGATGCAAAAGCAGGAAGGGCTAGAGGCTTACCGATCCGGGCTTTGGGTTTTTCGCGGCATTCCCGTACTTGATGCCCTGCACGGCCACAATACATACAGAGGCCCAAAGAGCGCCTTCTGGATCTCTCTGCTTCCGTCAAAGGCCCTCTAGCTGCTCCGACTTGCATGGGTTCGTCGCCACTATCGGTTGGCTGTGACGACATGTAAGGAGGTGGAATGGTCGGTTTTCTTGTAGGTGTGGCTGGATGGGTGCTAGCGCGTTCAGCGCGCCTTTCTCTTATTCTTCGGTCTATATCAATGCATAAGGACATAGTTTTGTCCAATGATGAAGGGAGCCCGGTTCTCGCGAGCTCGTCTTTTAGTACTTCGGACAGTCCTTTCCTGAATTGAGCTATGAGAGCCGGTTCATTCCATTCTGACTCAAGAGCCAAGTGTTTGAAATCAGTGATGTATTCTTCCACATCATTTCTCCCTTGTTTCAGGTTGTCAAGAGCCTGAGCCGCGTTTGTTGTCCGGTGAGGGTCGTCATACATTTCCTCCATGGCTTCATAGAAAGTGCTCCAACTGTTTAACACGGGATTGTGGGTTCGTAACAGATGATGAGCCCATCGTTGAGGCCGACCGGTCAGTAACGATATCACGGATCTGACTCGTGCGAAGTCAGTATTATAGGTCCGTCTTTGGAGGGAGAACATTATCTGACAAGACGTTATAAAGCAACGGAATTGTTTTCTATCACCGTCGAATTTCTCGGGTGGTGATACGTAGGGTTCTGGACCTGTAGCAGCGTTATCCAACGGGGGTGTTGGAGGCTCGACCATAGACCGTGAGGTACCGCTGCTTGTCAGTCCTTGTTCCAGACGCTCTTGATGTACCTGCATCGCTGTTTGGTTAGCTTCCAAGGCCTGTACGGATTGAGTCAGTATATGGAGCTGTTGAGCGATGGCGGCTAAAGTCTCTGGTACACTTGCTGGTTCCATGATTGACTAGTTTATTATGTCAGGGTTGCACGTAACGAAGGTAGTGTTGGAACCAATATGCAAGACGTACCTTGTCATGAAACGGCAGGAGAGCTGAGCGATATCTGCCAGACAGGAATTGCAGGTGCACCGCAGGCAGCGTAGTCGTTATTCCAGGCAGAGGTCAGAGGATTAAAGCAGGCAGCGTAAACGTTATTCCAGGCAGAGGTCGAAGGATTAAAGCAGGCAGCGTAATCGGTATTCCAGGCAGAGGTCGAAGGAGTAAAGCAGGCAGCGTAGTCGTATTACAGGCAAAAGTCAGGATCACGGTCAATAGTAAACAAAGATTCTCTCGCAACAGACTAGAATAAACTAGTACCGAACTCTTGGACAAGCGACTCTTTATGGGGAACCTCCGGGGCAGTCTCTGATGACGTGTGCGCCGCCGTCAGCTGTTCTAAGCGTTCCGGCGTCTGGCGTTCACTGTTAGCCCGGAAAGGCGCGCGCATGCGCGGTCCACTCCGCATCCTGGCCACGAGGGAGGAGGAACGATGGACGCCACGAGCGCCGTAATGCCCGCCAACGCCCGGGACCGGAGCACCATCCAGGGGTCGCGGTAGGAAACCCTGACACCGTCAAAGACTACAGGTATACTTATTATTCCCCAGCAGCCAAGTCTAAGGCTAGCATTAGACGAACGCAGTCATCACGTCTGTGTTGCCGCACAATTTAACGTCCGTCGTAGTATTGATTTGTGATCAATAGAGACCCACACAGGAAGGGGGCAACGGATGCCATTTAGGCCTCGACGTAAAAGCGCTATGACGGACGCCCAGAGTGCGCCACGTCCGCTTAGCGTCTTGTGTGCGTGATGGGACTACGTCAGACGCAAAACATTTGCGACGTCCATCACATTGACGCTCAGAAGCTTCTTTTTGGTCTGGCTAGCTGTACCTGTCTTCCTGTTGTGGATTAACAAATTACTTTTGTTTCCCATATTTCCCTTTTTTTTCTACATCCGTCAAAAATAACTGACCGTGTGGTGTCTACAGTATCTTCCGTCAGTACGTACGTCTGCTATGCACACACGCAGAGTGCGCTCAGACTGCGTTCGTCTAACATTAGCCTTACTCGAGACTGGATACTTTCCTATTGTCACACAATCAGCTGCACTATCTATCACTTACTCAGACCATGCCCCTGTCTTAATGAGTGTTACAGTCACTTCTATGCCGTCTAGGTCCCGTACATGGTGAATAAACAAATCGCTCCTATGATGTCCTAATACTTGAGACGGTTCAAGACACTATAGATCAATATTTTCAAGGTAATTGTACCCATGAGATTCCCTTGCCTGTGGTATCTATGAGCGTATCACAGAGCTCCACAGCAATAAAACTCACAGTAATGTGCAGTGTATATGAGCGTGTCACACAGCTCCACAACAATAAAACTCACAGTAATGTGCAGTGTGTATGAGCGTATCACAGAGTTCCACAGCAATAAAACTCAGTAATGTGCAGTGTGTATGAGCGTATCACAGAGCTCCACAGCAATAAAGCTCACAATAATGCGCGATGTGTAGGAACGTATCACAGAGCTCCATAGCAATAAAACTCACGGTAATGCACGGTGTGTACGAGTGTATCATAGAGCTTCACAGCAGTAAAACTCATAGTAATCTGCAGTGTGTATCATGGAGCTCTACAGCAATAAAACTCGCAATTATGTGAGACACATATACGCTGAGGTTTATTCAAATAATTAGAATTTATGTTTAAAAAGAAATATGAAAATGTATAAAATAATTTGTTTAAAACAAAAATTGCTGATTGAGAAATATTATCCAATCTATCCTGGTGTTAGTGAATAGGGATGAGCCGAACACCCCCGTGTTCGGTTCGCATTCGAACTCGAACAATTTCAAAAGTTCGAGTTCGGACGAGAACACGATCCGATCTCAATGCAAGTCAATGGGACCCGAACGTTCGATTTTTAGAGTGACCTCCAAGAGGGCATATATGCTAGATATTTGCCAAAAAATCTGTATGGGGGTCCGGGTAGTGCCCTGGGGGACAGGAAACAAGGACAAAAAGTAAAAAAACGTTTTTAAAGGGACAGTGAGTTTTCCATGAAATAAGGGTTAAAAATAAAAACGAAACATTCCTTCAAATATCGTGCCTAGGAGGTCCCCATAACCTGTCCGTGAAGTGGCGGATTTGTAGGATGTATAGAAACATTTAAAAACAAAAAAAATGACATTTCAAATGACGGTAAATGGTTTTCCTTTAATCTATTCATAAACAACTGCTTGGGGCGGCAGCCTGTATGAAAAGAGGAGACGATTTAGGACACGCAGAACAAGTTCAGTGATTTTTTTGGGCTAAATTATGGTGAAACTTATGCAGGTTTTGGATGAAAGTAACAATAGGTGCATTAAAATTGGGCCTTTAGTGTTCGGCAACAGTGCCGTCACACCGTAACCCCTCTGTGGTATTGTGGAAGAGTACAGGGTTGGACCCTGCGGTCAAATATTAAAATGAAATGAATCTGGGACAGGCGTCAGTGCACCCCAATATTTCGACTTTGGTGGCAGCAAGTGCCTTCACACCGTAACCCCTCTGTGGAATTGTGGAAGAGTGCAGTGGTGGACCCTGCGGTCCAATATTAAACTGATATGAATCTGGTATACGTGTCAGTGGCAGTGCACCCAAATATTGTGCCTTTGGTGGCAGCAAGTGCCTTCACACTGTAAGTAACCCCTCTGTGGTATTGTGGAAGAGTGCAGGGTTGGACCCTGCGTTCAAATATTAAAATGATATGAATCTGGTACAGGCATCAGTGCACCCAAATATTTTGCCTTTGGTGCCAGCAAGTGCCTTCACACCGTAACCCCTCTGAGGTATTGTGGAAGAGTGCAGGGGTGGACTCTGCATTCAAATATTAAAATGATTGGATTCTGAGACACGCGTCAGTGCACCAAAATATTGGGCCTTTGGTGCCAGCTAGTGCCTTCACACCATAACCCCTCTGAGGTATTGTGGAAGAGTGCAGGGGTGGACTCTGCATTCAAATATTAAAACATTTGGAATCTGGTCAGTGGTGTATTTAGGTTTTGTGCTGCCCTAGGCCTGACTAAACTCGTGCACCCCCTAATTTAAATTTGAGGCACCCCCTCCTGTCAAGGGCACACCTCTTCCTGGTTAATCCCCACCCTTCCTCTTTAAGCTCCACCTTTTCCTCTTAGAGCTCCGCCTTTTCCTCTCTTTATATTAATAGTGGATACCAAGTGCCTACTTGTATATTTTGTATACCATTTCAAATGTATCTATTGAGATAAATAAAATTATGAAATGTTTAAATTCAAGCATTTTTACAAAGAACAGCCATGCATGTCAAGTATACTGGAACACAGCCGCTCTAATTGGTTGAACAATAAAATCCACAGAAACGTGCACTGCATATGAACGTATCACAGAGCTGCACAGCAATAAAACTCACAGTAATGTGCAGTGTGTATGAGTGTATCCCAGAGCTCCAGGGCAATAAAACTCACAGTACTATGCAGTGTGTATCACAGAACCCACAGCAATAAAACTCCCAGCAATGCAATGTGTGGTGTGTGTCAGCGTATCAGAATCCACAGCAATAAAACTCCCAGCAATGCAATGTGTGGTGTGTATGAGTGCATCAGAATCCACTGCAATAAAACTCCCAGCAAACCGAGTGTATATGAGCACACAGCAATTATTTATTCTACATTTACCGGCCTCTGTCCGCGGTAGGGCTGTGTGCAGAGTCAGCAGGGACTGTGTACAGACTCAGCAGGAGGTCCCTCCAGGCCACGTTAGGATCACGGCTGTGCCTGTGCGTGGAGCCATCTTGTCAGCATTGGGGTGCCACTGCCAGAGGGTGCACCGTGGCTTTGATTCCCTTCCCGGTGGGTGTTCAGTCCAGAATAGAGTGACAGTCCATGTTAACGAAAGGGCGGGCAGCTGCGTGAATGTGTGTCACGTGGTTCAGACAGTCAGGTGGTACTGAGACTCAGTACCACCTGACTGGCCGGACCGAGTGTGACCTGCACGCAAGCAGCCTCACCAGGAGCCAGGCAGCTCAATGACAAATTTCTATCACTGCAGTGCTGGTTAAGGAAAGGTCCACTTTAAACAGCAGTAAGCAGACAGGGCTTCATATTCTGCTGATAACCCCCCCCTTTACCTGCCGTTTACTGTCATCTTCTCTCTCTGGACACAAATCACATCCCCCTCCCCTCTCCTAGAGCTGCTGCGGGGCAGGGGAGGAGCTATGGAGGGAGGAGAGGGGGATTTTTATTCTATTCGATTTTATTCCGTATGCAAACGCCATGCTCCGCTGCTCGTTGATTGAGAACACAGCTCAAAGCTGACACACAGTGACAGTGGCACCTCCTAGTACCCCCTAATGACACCCCAATAATCACTGGTACCTGGGGCGGCCCGCCCTCCGCCACTCCTCTAAGTACACCACTGCTCTGGTGATATGCTCACACACAAGTTTGGCGAACTGCCAGGAAGTACGGTGCTGTTTGAAGGCAGTGCAAATCCCCATAGAGAAGTAATGGTTAATCTATTCAGAAAACACCAAACAGCAGAGAAATGTCAGTGAAATGCCCTGATGTTCGGTGGTTTCAATCAGCATGTTTATTCAGGCGAACCCCATAGGTTTCAATGTTAAAAATATTCCCGTTTTTGGGGGCGTGGCCAGCTACTCAAGAGAGAGGACGTGTCTCGCCGGAGCTCCGCATGCCCGCTATTATACTGGGGATCCTAGCAGATTTTTTAAGAGGAGATTACCCAATATATGATCCCCGAGAAGCTGGCCATCGGTACACACGCAGTCCGGAGCCCGCTTGGTTCCCCCCTCCGGACCAGAGAAACCCCGCTGACAGTTGCTGCCTCATGGTGGCAGCGGTGGCCATCTTGCGGCCTGCACCTTGACTCTGGTGGCGTCTGACCTCCCTGGTCCTACCACCTTGTCCCGGACTCTGAATATCCTACTGGTTGTGGAGATGGAGGGCCCACGTCTCCTGGCTGAATTTGCTGACTGCTCTGTGGGGGACATGGACGGACCTGGGGAGCGCCGGAGTGGCAGATCGGCATCCCTAATAGGAGGTGAGGATGCCATGACCTGCGGCCTGGACGCATGCCTGCAACTGCTGGAAGGGGAGGACGATGAGGCCCCGCTTACCAGGGGGTTTTGGCACCGGATGCTGGCGACGCTGAGAGGCTGCTGTGAGACGGAGACCCTGGGGGCAAGGGAGCTGGGGGCTACCTCAGAACCGGCTACTACTAGAGGCATCGATGGCGGCGATTTAGAAGGGGTGCAGACCCGGATGTTACGGCCACCTAAGTCACTGGCTCCGAATGTTGGCATTGTGGAGGAGACCTGCGTGCATCAGCGGGTAGCTGGGCTGGCGGTTCCCACCGTAAGGCCTCTGATGGATGATTTCCCTCGGCAGGTGGTGAGGATGAATCGGAAGCGTTCGAAGAGATTCCACATGGCCCTGCCGCACGCTAGTAACGTAGGAGTTAGCAGAGCGGCGCGTGCCTTGCGAGGACCTGACGACCTTCTCTGTGGCTCTAAGCTGGTGGTAACCAGATACCTCGGCCTGGTGATATCGATGAGGGCTGTGAGACCTGGCCTGCCTTGCAGCGCCCTGCCTGCTGTAATAGAAATCCCATTCCTGGACAACGGCTGAGGAGATCCTTTCACTGTATTTTTTTTTTTTTTCTTTAGCTGCCTTTTCCGCTGATTACCCTGCCTTCTCCTGGTGCCCCCGCTCCTGTCTGCAGAGTGCTTTTTCGTTTCTTTTATGTGACGTGATTTGTGAAGACACACATTCCCCCTTCAGCTGAGACCCCCCTTTGCGATGACACTTGACTTTTCTGTTTTGTTTTTTCTAGGGTTGCACCGATACCGATACTAGTATCGATATCGGTGCCGATACCGGGTACTGCAGGAGTACTTGGTACTCGTGCAGTACCCCCGATATTTTTTTCCGATACCGGAAGCCGGCATTGAGCCGGCTTGCCGGTATCCGAGGGGCTGCGGCGGCTGTCTGAATGCTCTATCGGCATTCGTACAGCCGCCCCTGGAGCTGCTCTCCGCCCTGTGTTTAATACTTACCTTCCTTCAGCGCCGCCGGGAAAGTCTTCGTGCGCGCGCTCCTTGGAAGGACCCCAGCCGCGACCACGTGGGACCATGTGATCGCGGCTGGGGTCCTTCCAACGAGCGCGCGCGCGGGAACTTTCCCGGCGTCGCTGAAGGAAGGTAAGTATTAAACAAAGTGAGCAGCTGCAGGGCCTGTCCGAATGCAGATAGAGCATTCGGACAGGCCCTGCAGCTGCTCTCCGCTCATACTTACCTTCCTTCAGCGACGCCGGGAAAGTTCCCGCGCGTGCGCTCGTTGGAAGGACCCCAGCCTCGATCACATGGTCCCACGTGGTCGCGGCTGGGGTCCTTCCAAGGAGCGCGCGCGCACGAAGACTTTCCTGGCGGTGCTGAAGGAAGGTAAGTATGCGCGGAGAGTGGGGGGCATATCCATGAGCCTGGGGGCATTATCCATGAGCAGGGGGGCATATCCATGAGCCTGGGGGCATTATCCATGAGCAGGGGGGCATATCCATGAGCCTGGGGGGCATATCCATGAGCAAGGGGGGCATATCCATGAGCAAGGGGGCATATCCATGAGCAAGGGGGCATATCCATGAGCAGGGGGGCATATCCATGAGCAAGGGGGGCATATCCATGAGCAAGGGGGGCATATCCATGAGCAGGGGGGCATATCCATGAGCAAGGGGGCATATCCATGAGCAGGGGGGCATATCCATGAGCAGGGGGGCATATCCATGAGCAAGGGGGGCATATCCATGAGCAGACGGGGGCATATCCATGAGCAGGGGGGCATATCCATGAGCAGGGGGGCATATCCATGAGCAAGGGGGCATATCCATGAGCTGGGGGGCATTATCCATGAGCAGGGGGGCATATCCATGAGCAAGGGGGGGCATATCCATGAGCAGGGGGGCATATCCATGAGCGGGGGGGGCATATCCATGAGCAGGGGGGCATATCCATGAGCAAGGGGGGCATATCCATGAGCAGGGGGGCATATCCATGAGCAGGGGGGCATATCCATGAGCAAGGGGGGCATATCCATGAGCAGGGGGGCATATCCATGAGCAGGGGGGCATATCCATGAGCAAGGGGGGCATATCCATGAGCAGGGGGGCATATCCATGAGCAAGGGGGGCATATCCATGAGCAAGGGGGGCATATCCATGAGCAGGGGGGCATATCCATGAGCTGGGGGGCAATTATCCATGAGCTGGGGTCAGGATATCCATGAGCTGGGGGGGCAGGATATCCATGAGCTGGGGGGGCAGGATATCCATGAGCTGGGGCAATATCCATGAGACCTGGGGGCTTTATAGAAGGTCTGTTCTTATTGGAAAGCGTCACATGACATAAAATAAAAGTATCGGTAATTGGTATCGGTGAGTACTTGAACAAAAGTATCTGTACTCGTACTCGGTCTTAAAAAAGTGGTATCGGTGCATCCCTAGTTTTTTCTGTTCTCCCTCTCCGTCCCTAACTGATGCCTACCTTTGCAAGCATATCTGCATTATTGATAAAACCCCTTGCTGTGCTCTTTCTGAGAGATCCCCATATCCCCCCCACCCCGCTGCTTTCTACTTTTGCTGACATTTTGCCCTCCCCCTTAAATACCTGCCATACTTAGCTGACCCTTTTTTTTTTTTTTTCTCTTTCATATGCTGGGGTGCTATGTGTTTTTGCTGACCTGCCTGTTGCTGACCCATGCTTTCCTGAGATGACACCCCATGCAGAGATTTTCCCCATTTTTATGCTGATTTATGCTGGCTACAAGCTGACAATATTATTATTTTTTTTTTTTTTTTATATTTTTATGACCCTCTCACCTCTAGTATACGCCTTGAGGACTCTTTTTGATTTGATTCATGCATGTGTTTTTCCCATATTGTTCCCCCCCCCTTATTTTTTCCCTTTTACCCCCACACTCTTTGCGTTGTTGGTTGAGGATTCTTTGAATATTATTTTCTGATGCTTAGTTTTTGCTACCTGACTATAATATTTCTCTATGTGACTTATCAGAAGTTTTGTTGCTTCTCTATAGATGAGACCCCCCATCTGGGGATGTTTTTTGCTGTCCTATTGTTACTTTTCGATGACTTTATAGATGTCCATATATTGTTTTTCTTTATGCTGAGTTATTACAGATGACTATGTGCGGCCCTGCGAGGCCCTAACTTTACGTCTATTTGTATGATGACATATTTCAAAATAAAAAATTTGAATTTAAAAAAAAAAAAATATTCCCGTTTTTTATGCAATATCTAATAAACCATTTATTATTTTAATCTGCAGTAAAGAGTCTTTATTTATTTATAGATTTTTAATTTTTTTTGTACCTTTTAGTGATTTTTCAGAATTGTTTGGGCTAAATTCCCCCCTTTTTTTTAATAGCGGTTCTTCTTTTTCTGTAACAGAACTTTTTATTATCAATCATAGGATCTTATATGTAAATTCCAGACATTTTCGTTCAGTAGTTCTTTTGAAAACAGCAGGCCATGGGTTTGCGGTGGCAGCATACAGCGGCCGACTCCATCCACTCCAGGGACCCTGCGGTGAATGGTGAATTCACTGCAGGGTGGGGAAATTTTATTCCCCGAAGTGCAGGGAACTACAGAACACCAAAATGTTGGCGTCATTTCGGTGCTCTGTGAGTAACCCAATTAGTGGTGAGGTTTTTTGTTGCCCCCTGGAAAGTGAAAGCCTAGGCCTTGCATACCCAGGACATACTTGAAAATTAGTGACATCTCAATGTTTCCTTCCTGGTAAAATAGTTTTCAAAAGTAAAAAAAAAAAAAAATTTTTTTTTTTTTTAGGGGTAGGGCCACCCAGCGGGTCGCCGCCCCCTGGAAAGTGCCGCCCTAGGCCTGGGCCTTGTTGGCCTAGGCCAAAATACACCAGTGAATCTGGTACACGCGTCAGTGTCAGTGCACCAAATATTGGGCATTTGGTGGCAGCAAGTGCCTTCACACCGTAACCCCTCTGAGGTATTGTGGAAGAGTGCAGAGGTGGACTCTGCATTCAAATATTAAAATGATTGGAATCTGGTACATGCCTCAGTGCACCCAAATATTGGGCCTTTGGTGCCAGCTAGTGCCTTCACACCGTAACCCCTCTGAGGTATTGTGGAAGAGTGCAGTGGTGGAGGTTTTGTGAATGCAGAAGAAATCCCCGATCTATTCAGTTACATCAGCATCTGGGGAGTGATAGCTGCTGATCCAGGGCTGATTCATTTTTATAAATGTCAGGCGGTCTACAGAGTCGGTGGACAGATGCACTCTTTTGTCTGTGACAAAACCTCCAGCGGCTCTGAACGGTCTTTCAGAAAGCACGCTGGATGAAGGGCAAAGTTCTGGCCAGTGATCCAATCTCAACACCCAATAAGCCAGTGGATCAACTGCTGTAAAGGTATCCAGGTCTGCCCTTGCCCCTAGGTAGTCCTGCACCATATGGTGAAGACGCTGGCAATGGGTGCCAACATTTGTGTCCCTGGGCATCGTGGACTAAAAAAATTTAAAAAGGCATCAGTCAAGCGGCCCCGGCATTGACCGTTCTTCCTCTGATCATCCGCAGCCTCAGAAGCACCTGTGTCATCACTTAGTAACCTACAAGTGCCTGGAAAGGTGTTACACAAGTGTCGCTTTAGATTGTCCGCAAGTTGTTTCATCCTGTCCTCCCTCTGTGCGGGCAGGATGAGCTCTGCAACTTTACCCTTGTATCGTGGATCAAGAAGGCTTGCCAACCAGTAATGATCCCTCTCCTTGATAACACGAATCCTGGGGTCCTTTAGCAGGCTTTGCAGGATAAGGGAGCCCATGCAGTGTAGGTTGGAGGTGGCATTAGCTTCCGAGTCTTCCTGGTCAATGAGGAGGACCCCATCGTGCACTCCCTCCTCCCAGCCATGTACTAGTCCTTGGGTTTCTGGGCACACAAAACCCTCCCTTGAGGAATCCCCACCTTCAATGCCCCTACTACTTAAATATTCCTCATCCTCCTCCTGTCTGATCTGAGGACCCGCAGGAATGCTGTCTGCGTAAAGACTGAGGCCTTGAGAGCTAGGGAACGCCTCCTCTTCCTCCCGCTGCTCTGCCTTTATTGCCACATCTATAATTCCCCGCAGAGTGCGCTCCAGCAGGAACACTAAAGGAATTGTGTCACTGATGCATGCACTGTCCCTGCTCACCATCCTCGTTGCCTCCTCAAATGGTGACAGTACAGTGTATGCATCCTTGATCATCAGCCACTGCGGGGGGGGAAACAAGTTGACCTGAACCTGTCCTTGTGCCATACTCACACAGGTACTCATTGATGGCCCTCTGCTGCTTGTGCAGACACTGCAGCATTGCCAATGTCGAGTTCCACCTGGTTGGCATGTCACAGATCAGACGGTTTGTGGGAAGGTGGAATTCTCTTTGAATTTCTGCCAGGCGAACACTTGCTGGGAATGACCATCTGAAGTGGCTGCAGACTTTTCTGGCCTGGTTGAGAAGCTCTGCCAGCCCTGGGTACCTGGTTAGGAAACACTGTACCACTAGATTTTGGAAGTGTGCTAGGCATGGTACATGCGTCAATTTACCCTTGCGTAGGGCGGAGAGAAGGTTGCTGCCATTATCACAGACGACAATTCCCAGCTGAAGCTGGCGAGTTGTTAACCATCTCTGCGCCTGCAGAGCTGACAGAATTTATGGCCCGGTGTGGCTCCTGTCCCCTAAAGAAACCAGCTCAAGCACAATTTGGCATCTTTTTGCTTAAGCCATTGCGTAGCCCCTGCCACACGTCGGTTTAACTGCCACTTCGCCAGAGACAGAGAAGGAGGAGGAGGAAGAGCTGGTGGAGCAGACAGACCTCATATAAGCAGCTTTCTGGATTCGTGGTGGATGAACAAGCTCCAGCACAGAGCCCCGTCCTGGATCCCTCCCAGCTACAAGCAGAGTTACCCAGTGTGCCATGAAGGAAATGTAACGGCCCTGTCCATGCTTGCTGGACCACGTGTCTAAAGTCATGTGCACCTTGCTGCTGACTGCCTTTCCCAATGAGTCCATAACATTGTCTTCCATGTTCTGGTATAGTGCTGGACTGGCCTTCCGTGAAAAGAAATGGCGTTTTGGAACCTGCCACTGTGGTACAGCACATTCGGCAAATTCACGAAAGGACCAGAGTCCACCAGCTGGAAAGGCAGCAGCTGTAATGCGAGTAATTTTGCTAAGCTGGCATTTAGACGCTGTGCTTGGGGATGGTTGGGACTATATTTTTTCTTACGCTGCAGCAGCTGGAGCAATGTAATCTGACTGCGTAAATCTTCAGCTGATGGGATGCTGTCACATTCTGAGGAAGGACCTTGTACACCCAGTACTGTAGCATCATCCCTGCCAGTGGAGGTTGTAGGCAATGACATGGCAGAACATATAGTGGGGGTAGAGACAGATGAGGAGGAGGAGGACCTATGCAAAGTGTTGTGCCAACAGGATGCGTGACAGGTAGTCATATGTCGCCTCAAGCTTTTGGTACCCAAGTGTCTGATGTCTTTCCCACGCTTGATCCTCTTCCAACATAGCTTACAAATAGCAACGCTGCAGTCTGCTGCACATGTCGTGAAGAACTCACAGACAGCAGAGATCCTGGACGTGTGCTGCGACAGCGCTCTGCACCTGAGCAGCTCTGACACCTGATGCCTTGGACTGGCTACGGTTGCTCATAGAGGACGTTCTGCCTCGTTTTTGTTGTGCCTCCTCCTCCTCCCTTGACTCCGATGTTCGATCAGGCACCCAGGTGGAGTCAGTGACATCATCATTGTCATCAACCCCTATCTCCTCGTCACTGGAGCCAACCTTGCAATATGCTGCAGCTGCTGGGGGAACATGAGTGCCAGTTCTTTGTGTGTCACTGGCACCCCCTCCATCTAGGCTGATTATACTCCCTTCCTCAACCTCAGAGTTTGAATCAGAGCACTGTAGTTGCTGCGCATCCTCAAGCAGCATGTCACTGTCATTGTAGTCAAACAATTCAGCTGACTCCTCCGTGTATGATGGTGAGGCTACGGCAGGAGTAGCTGTGGACATGGAGGCTGAATTAGATGTTTTGGCAGCTGAGGTGGACTGTAAACCACTACAAGCCTGGTTGGTAGAGGATGAGGATGGCCTGGTTAGCCAATCCACCAAATCCTCTTTATGTTGCTGCTGCTTAAGACGGCCAGCACCAGTTAGAAAGGACAAGTGTGCCCCTGCAGAGGATGCGCCATGTCCACGACGACCAGGGGCACAGCCTTCCGACACAGAGGCTGATTTGCCCTCTTATCTCTGTCTGGGAGCGTCTGCCTGTCCTTCTTGGTCTTTCTGACATGGTGAGTGATATATAGATTAAAGATATTCAGAACTCTGATATAAGTCGGCGATTTTACTGATATTTTCCCTGCAAGGCTGCCGATGTCCTCTACTCTCTCTCTGATTCACTTCCTCTCCTGCAGGCTGCAACACCCTGATAGCTGGCAACAGCCAGATTCAACTCTCAATAGATAAACAGATGAACTCTGATTAAACTGTGTTATTGTATGGTATCTAGAATTAGATCAAAGATATACAGATTTTCCAGAACAATGCTATAAGTCAGTGATACACACTGTCCTGATAGCCTGGCTGTGCCAAAACAAATTCAAATTTGCTGAACTCTGGTAGAACTCACTAATACACACTGTCCCTGATAGCCTGGTAGTGTCAAGACAGATTCAAATTCCCAGAAATCTCCTACAACTCACTGCAACACACTGTGCCTGATAGCCAGGCAGTGCTAAGACCGATTAAAATTGCCAGAAATCCCCTACAACTCACTGATACACACTGTCCCTGATAGCCTGGCAGTGCCAAGACAGATTCAAATTCCCAGAAATCTCCTACAACTCACTGCAACACACTGTCCCTGATAGCCTGGCAGTGCCAAGACAGATTCAAATTCCCAGAAATCTCCTACAACTCACTGATACACACTGTCCCTGATAGCCTGGCAGTGCCAAGACAGATTCAAATTTGCTGAACTCTGGTAGAACTCACTGATACACACTGTCCCTGATAGCCTGGTATTGCCAAGACAGATTCAAATTCCCAGAAATCTCCTACAACTCACTGATAGCCTGGCAGTGCCAAGACAGATTCAAATTCCCAGAAATATCCTACAACTCACTGCAACACACTGTCCCTGATAGCCTGGCAGTGTCAAGACAGATTCAAATTTGCTGAACTCTGGTAGAACTCACTGATACACACTGTCCCTGATAGCCTCGTAGTGCCAAGACAGATTCAAATTCCCAGAAATCTCCTACAACTCACTGATACACACTGTCCCTGATAGCCTGGCAGTGCCAAGACAGATTCAAATTCCCAGAAATCTCCTACAACTCACTGAAACACACGGTCCCTGATAGCCTGGCAGTGCCAACACAGATTCTAATTCCCAGAAATCTCCTACAACGTCACTGATACACCCTGACAGAACAATCTCCTCTCCTCTCTGATTCACTCCTGCAAACACACACGCTGGGGCTGCAGGCAGGGAAGCCTTATATAGTGTGCTGCGGGACTTAGCTCTGTGAGCCCATGATTGGGCAAAATTTGCCCAATCAGGACTCTGAGCCGTGATTGGCATAGTCTTGCACCTGACCTGTGGTCAGGTGCAAGGCTGTAGCCAATTACAAGCTTCAGGCCAGTGGAAAAGTGCATTGTGGTCCATTGTGGTGCATTGTGGGCGAACATGCGGCGAACACGCGGAAATGTTCTGAGTTCGCCGAACGGGCGATGTTCGAATCGAACTCCGAACTGATCCGAACCGAACGCTCATCCCTATTAGTGAATAATCCCTTGTCTGTATTTTTGTGACGGGGCCTGTGAACAGATGAGTTTGGCATCCCTTCCCTGGAGGAACAAGTCAATATATATCATACAAACAATCTTGTGTGATTTTTTTTAATGTAAGTTAAATGATTAGATTTTGTTTTGATAAAATGGCCATTAAGCAGAGGGATCAGTCTGTAGGGAGTCTCCAGATGGAACGCACAATGGAGCGCACATTAGACACACGCACGGCACTAAGTGACTGCAGCTGTAATGCGGCTCATATGCAGAAGTGACGCCTTTCTGCAAGGCACCAGCCGTTTTAGTATATGAGTATTTGTATATACTTATACCTGCCTGGCTCCTGGACCTGTAGAGCAGTGGACTCTCTCGATTGTAGACATAGACACAAATTCAATCATATGCTGATGTTGGGTCCCGTTCAGACATGGCTCTAGGTCTTTTTGTGTCCTTTATCAGCAGAAAGCAAAGCAGGCTCTTCCAACATTTATCTCTTGTGGTCAACATCAAATAATGTTTGCATCACACCGGTACAAAGCAGTTATACATTTATTGAGATGACTTGACTAGCAAGAAAAATCACAATGCCAGCATTTTATTATAATATTGTATATAACAATCCTCTTTCCATGTTTATTGCCCATGAAAAGACAACACAAGGCACAAAAACTGTCCTAATCAGTTCCAGCCTGGAAGAACAGGAGCCGGGCCATGATACGGGCTTTAATTTAGGTAAACCCTATGTGTAGAGACCTCCTATCTGATTGGAAGATATTTGTGTACACAGAGTTCCTCTTTTTTTTTTTCTTTAGCATTTTCTAAATCTGGTCCTCCCACTCTTGTAGGACGATGACCTCCAAGACCCTTCATCATTCATGACAGGGTGGCCGGAGAACAAGAAGCGTTTAGTGCTATCTCCGAAATGGTAAGACCAGTAGTTAGAGGGACGCTCTGCTCATCCTGACCAATTTATAGTTTTAAAGTGCTCGGGATATGAAAAGTGCCCCCCTTCTCCCAGCTCTGATCTAGTGAAACTGTGGGATGAAATAGAGGCGTTTCCTCCACCCCACCGAACGTCACCAGCAGCCAGGACTTTGAGTTTTCCAGCTGCCAGTCACCAAATCGGTCACTACTGATGTCAATGTACAGCAATGTCACCCTCTTTGTCACCAATTGTGGTAGCGAGTGGTCTCAGAGTGGTGGCCTACGGTTCGGATCTGCTCATGCACATGCACCTCCAAGCCATCATTCTGCACAGGCGCTACGGAACTTGTGTCCGTAAAGTGCGCAAGTCCCGTTGCGTTGTGCAATTTGCGACTCATATGCTTCACAAGTTGTAGGAGTGCAAATTGCACAGAAAGTGTCAGGGACCTTTGGTAGTCCCTGAGCCGAAGAGGAAGAGTTGCATGTAGCGAGGGAGACAAAGGTGAGTAAAATCACCTACAAGAGAGAAAAAAATAATGGAATTAATTGGACAGAGACTGAGCATCGGACCAATTATCTAAGGGCAAAAAAAGTGAATGCTATTTTTCAGTAGAATTTCCATTTAATTTGTCGTTGGGACTGACTACCCCAAGCCGACATATGGTAAGAAGTCGAACACTGACTATTGGCTGGTTTTAAGAGACTGATAAGTGGGAATATTGAAACCAGGATATGACCATTCCCTTACTAGGTTTAAAAGTGTCTATTTCTTCCGGTGAAGTTTACATAAAGGTGTCCGACATGGCTAGTATTTGTATTGTGTAATGCTCGGAGTTTCAGTATTTTAAAAACAGTTCGGTAGTTAATGGGATTGTCAAGGAGATCAACGTCTCACCATTTTGGAGCGTGTAATGATGTCCATGCACAAAGACCAAAGCAACTACTTGGAATCTACATAGCATGAGCATAAATCATGCACCTCTGATGCTCCTTGCAGGTGGATTGCCTCCCTAATGCTTATACATGTCCACTATGCCATCTACCCACCTTAATAAATCCACCAGCGCTAGTGTATTACGTCATGGTTTCTTAATCTATATGCAGCACCTTCCATTGAAATGATTGACAGGCCGTGTTTACAATTCTTGTTCGTTAATGATTTCTCATGAAATTATATTATCTTAATGTTTTGATAGAGCGCATGTCATCTTTTTCTTATGGGTTGGTGGATGATGTCATCCTCAAATCTATGCCTAGACATCAAAAATACTGTAGTGCCATGAAATGGAACATGTACGAATGCAAATAATTGTGTTTCAAAAGGAGTTACGTGGATGGAACGCAGATGAATGACACACAAAAGCCAAGTGGAAAGCTTTGTGTAGAGTGTCTCTATCCCTTCAGTTATTCTCCTAATCCCATCACGTTTTCACATTTGCTTGGAGCTTGAAGATTTCAGTTTGCGATTCCTAATCTGCCGTAGTCGCAGGATGAGTTCCTTGGGGAGTTTACCCCCCTTGGCCAGCAGCTCCCTCAGGCGTTGTTTTGGTGTCTTGGAGATATAAAAGTCACAGATGGTAGCACGGTCCTCGTAGGAGACGTGGCATGACTTGGTGGAAGGATGGTATCCCTCGGCTTTGGCGGTAACTTCGTAGTCGCCTGGGTTGAGGAGACGCCAGTAATCCCCGTCAGATGCTGTCAAAGAAGAAAATACAGATTACTGAGAACCTCATATTCTTCTACATATTCCCCTAATCACCTCATTATAACTTCATTATGAAGATCAGTATCATGGAAACAGATTCCTTATTTGTTTTCTCCCTATGATTTACTTAAAATGGATTAGTCTGCTCTCCCTGTCTAACTCTCAGTTAGTTTGTTCCAGCCCCATTTCCTGCTCCAGTCAGCTGACAATCCCCCAGTCTAACCATAGAGGTATGTGAGTAAAGATCCGGTTCTGAACTCGGAGATTGCATCCTGTTTTTTTACCTTCCTCCCATAACAAAGCATACTAAGAGAAGCCCTCTCTTCCCACAAGACACCTTTTATTTGCTGTTACGTTCCCAATAAAGTGAAGAGTATATAAAGGACTTCTCTTCTTGCATATGACCCTGCGGTTCCAGAACAGCCAGGCCACAATATTACACTTTTTATACAAAATTATCAAGTTACTACACAATCACGTCCCTTGTAATTCATTCCGTGCAGCAGGTGACCTCTGTCTGTCTTTTTTCCACTTGCACCTCCAAGTCTCGCCTCCAAGACTTCTCAAGGGCAGCTCTGGTCCTAAGGAATGAGCTACCTCTGCCCTACCAAACTCTTCTCTAATCTTCAGGTCTTCAAGAAATCCCTCAAAGCCTGTCTCTTCATGATGCTGACCTATCCCTCTCCTTGCCTAGCCCCACATCATGACTGAGGCCCTCCTCACTCCCGCCATTTCTGAAACACTAGTGCTAATGGTCTTGACAAGCATTAAAACTTCTTGTCTTCCCCCACGCCAACTCCTCTAGATTGTAAGCTCCTATGAGCAGGGCCTTTTGCACCTCTTGTGTCTGTTCCTATGCTTTTCATAATTTTGTCTCATTCCCACTGATGTTGAGGAGTGAAGGACAACAATACATTGAACAAGGATAGGCTAAAGGAATGGGCAGGCAAGTGGCCGCTTATTTAATACAGGCACATGTTATCCTATGGATTTTGGAAACACAAGATTATCAACCAATTTATGGTTTTACCCTTTCGTAACCATGGTCAAGTATACTCCATGTTCAAATGCACCTTCTGGATCCTAACATTGGGTGAACTCGATCCGGTCATATTCTACTGTAGGGCAAGGCAAAGGAATTTTATTTAAGGCAAACAAAACTTGACTGCAAATGGTCTCCAGAATGTGCCTCTAAATTTATAGCACCTTGGATATGTTTATCCAACACGCAGAAGCTGTTTGAACAGCTTGGAGATCCGTTTTTCTTTTATAGAAAGATAAAGCTCCAGCTCCATTACTGTACATGTAATAGCACTTTATGCCCTCTGCCTGTCAAATAAGCTTACTGACTCTAGAATGTGTGTATGACAGGTACATTGATTTTGACACTGGAAAGTCGTTTTCCATAAATCCACTGGGTCCTGGCAGGAGTGTTATAGAAAACAACTTGGTAATGAAGGGGATAAGGGAGATTGAGTTGGGGTCAGCAGTAGAGGTGTGCACGGCTGAAAAATTTGTTTAGTTTTAAAATAATTTAGTTTTCAGAATTTCATTTTGTATTTTGGAGCTTATTTTGTTTAATTTTGTATCGATTTGAAATTTGATATTGATTCGATAGTTGATATATCAGTTCGATAGTTGTTCTATCAATTTGAATTTCGGATCACTAAATAAGACCCCAATTAGTCATATTTTGCTGTTAAAAGGCAAGCTAGGGTTAAATATTGAGCTGTCTTACAGATTTAGTACCAGAGGCCAATTAACAGGGACAGGCTGCTTGTGGAAAAGTAAAACAAAATTAATTAATTTCATAAAGTCGTTTGCTGACTGTAGTACTTGTATTGTATGTATTGTAAGTTAAGATCAATTTGATATCGATTCGGTAGTTGATATTGATTTGAATTTCGGATTACTAAATAAAACCTCAATTAATCAGATTTTTCTTTTATGATGAAACCGTATAACTAATTAAATTAGTTATATACTGTTTCGTTTTGTTTCGAATTCGGATCAAATCGATTCGTTATTTCGGAAGTACTTCCGAATACGAATTAACAAAATTCGTTACGCATTCCATTTCGTAACAAAACAAATGCACACCTCTAGTTAGCAGTGATTTAGAATGATCCATGAATAACTAGTGACAATAGTCAACAGGTGTGAAACAGTGCAGTCATTAAAAAAACAAAAGTATTGATCTATGGGATAAAAACCAAATAAGATAATTTTATGTTTTCTATTAAGCAGTGGTAAAACCACTTCTGATAAGCGCAGCGCTTTGGGATATTGTGGAGCTGGAGAAATTGCAGAGTCAAGTTTCGAAGCTAATAAAGGGAACAAAAGGTTTTAATTATGAATTACAATCCGGGTTAATATAAAGAGCTCTCTAGTGACCTGCTCATTAACAGCCATATGGTAATCTAGGGATACCTGAGGAAAGGAGCTTTTCAATACCTCATGTGTTTTTTTTTATTTCTCTTTTTACTTCTAAACATCAGCCCCAGGATGTATTTGGGGTTGAACTATATGGACGCAAGTCTTTTTTTGAAGCCATGATTTTATGCTACGATGTTAGAATACCTGTGCGGATGTCGTGGTTGAGACCATCCACAACAATGATGGCTTCAGCAATGCCTTTCTCTGTGTCTTTGTCCCGTACCACACCTTTGATTCCACGATGAACCTGCAATAATAGAACATGATTGTTACATTTTATATGCATACTGTACTGTGACGTGCGTCACTTTGGACTTGGGGTACATGGGCCTAGAAATGTATTTGAGATGTGCGGGCCTGAAGTTTCATATTGTTTCCCTGCCTTTTCCTTTGTTAAAGTCACCCTGTATCTACAATTGTAGATGCAGGGTGTTTGTGTTTTCTGTGCCCTATTCCCTGATTTCTGTGTTATACTAATATTCCCTTATGTATGTATTTATTGTGGAGTCTCCTGTGGTATATCTGTAACTGTATATGCTGTGCTGTCCTTTTCCTTTGTGTATTTGTGAGTAATTGTTTACTTTGTTTTCACATGCTTCCATCACCCTACCCCTTCCCCCAGCAACGAGCTTGAACCAGATCACTGTGCCACTTCTAAACCTTTGTTTCAATGATGAGCGTGTTTCCATTGTCTTTTTATACCTTACCCCCCCCATGTGTGTGTTTTTTCCTATTGTGAACTGTATAATAAAGTCAGTCTCAGTTTGGTTTCCACTCTGCGTGGATCTCCAGTTATTGCCTGGGTTCTGGCCCAGAATCAGTACTCCTGCGGGTGAATTTGTTATATTGTGAAATAATTCCACATTATGATTGTTTTTGTTATGATATAGAACTCAGGGCTCGATTTTAATTTGGCCCAATGGCTGTATTCGGGACCTTTTTTCTGCCCATTTTTTGCCCATTTTTTTCTGTTCAAGAGATACCAGTGTTTCGATTCCCAATAAGAATTTGGTTTGAATTCTGGCTTTGGTGGCTAGACTTTTTAATGTAAATATCAGCTATTTCGATTCAATTAGAATCTTTCAATTTGCTGTTTTTCGAAAAAGTTCAAATTCTAAAAAGTTTGTCTTTCAGGTATGGAAATAGATGGAATAAGGATGAAATCTCTTTTTAAACATCAGATTTTTCTAATTGATAAGCTTTAAAGGCACAAATATGTACGATGCTGCCCGAAAATAAGCTTTTCGGAAGATTTTTTCTGGGCAAATTTTTTTCAGTCCTGCGGCATTTTTCAACTAGATGCACGGGCTTGGTTTTTTCAACTGGATCAGCCAATATTTTGAAAAGCTGCCAATATTTTCCTTGAAAAATCAGCCGATAGAATTAAATCGAGCACTTTATAGGGAATGCCGTCTGAAAATGATGTCATCGCGTGCGACGTCATTACGTTGGGAGGGTCCATAAAAGCAACGTCTGTCTTCTAGGAAGTCAGAACACCGCGGGACCCTGGAGGAGAGAGGTGAGTATCTCGGGAGCTCCCGCCAAGCGGATGACGTCTGGGGAACATCCTCAACTGTCATTCGACAGTCTGATTAAACCTGTCGAATGAAACCACTGAACATCAGGGCATTTCACTGACATTTCTCTGCTCTTCGGTGTCTGAATAGATTAACCATTGTTTCTCTATGGGGATTCCATTGCCGTCGAACAGCACCATATTTGCTGGCAATTCGCCAAATTTTTGCCAAATGCCTGCTTTTTGAATAGCTGAATGGCACCAAAAATGCACCGTACGGGGAGATTCCCTGTTCGGTGCCATTTCAGGGCCAGATCGGCTCTCTGTGAATAACCCTGTATGTTGCCATGTTACAATCTTGTCTTGGTTCACTTTATCCATTGGAACAAATGTGGAAGGAATTGTATAGCATAATACATAGTGTTTGCCAAATATCGAAATAAATCCTTATCCAATATGTCACCCCTCCCCTCCTTGTCACACCCATCTATAAAGTGACCTGCTCCATGTAGACCAGGAGGGATTCCTTGTTATTTTCCCATTCTGTCGGTAGTTCCACCTCATGTGGGAATTTGTCGCAGGACAGCTCCACGGTAACCTCAAAGCAGTTGGTATGAAGGTAGCTGAAATCATTCATGCCTGAATTGGAGAAACGAGAGAAATCCAAGTTTAGTTACACTATCATAGCGGAAAACATTGCTAGAAATACAATGACAGGAGAAGAAAACATGGTGGACATTAGTCCTGTAGAGTAGTTCGGAAAGGATGAAAGGGACCTCAATGGATATTACTACATTTGATATTAGACAAAGTCCACTAAACGTTGCCCGAGATTTTACAAAACCAATCTGTGATTCTGCACGATCCTTTCCAGTCCTAGTGATTTGGAGAAGATAGTAAACTAACAATGACTTTGGACATCTTCAGATGTTTGTAATTTATATAAACACACTCACTTCCAGCCACAGTGTGCCAGTCTGCTCCATTGATGATGTTGCCCTGTTTCATGAAGTTGTCGGTGTGACAGATCCTGTAGTTGTCTTCTACCATGATGCGGTGACTAGTGGCATAGGCTGTGGCCAACCAGCGAAACATGGAGTCATCTGCAGTTGGTGTCAGCTCCTTGGCCATCCAGTAGGAACGGGTCATGTCAAAGGGATATGAAACCACCAGCTCTCCACCGTGCATGTTGGCACTGAGAACAAAGGGGATTTTCTGCATCCATTCTATTACTGCACGTGTCTCAGGGGCAACCTACAAAGCAGCAAACATTATAGTTGGTATCTAAAAAATATGCATCATGCATCACGAAAGTAGTAAATATGGAAAAAAAGTGTACATGGAAGATAACCATGCCTAAATAACATGGACTTCAATATGGTCAGCTAGAGATTTATGCCTTCACAGACATGAATGTCACAAATTGCTCTACTGGAAACACGTTGACATAACGTTCTTCTTCACAAGTACTTTGCTATGATGAGGCATATATTTTGAGCCTTGTTACTCACCGTTGCATTGGGCAGGGTGTAGTATTCTGGAATGGGAAGGTAATGGTTGGGGTAGTCATGTGGCACCTTCTCATTATCCTCAGCTTCCCATAGAGGTGTGTTAAGATCTGCAAAGTTGTGGTTTAGGTCAATGCCTTGGTAAGTGTAACGACCAATGGCCCATCCAGATAACTCAGAGCCCTGGGGAGAGGACATGGAAGACAAGTTCTCATTGTCTCAATGTTGTCTAAACATATACACATAGCAAGATAAAGGTGAAAAAATCTTATTTTTTTTACATACACTGATCAGCCACAATATTATAACCACCTGCCTAGTATTGTGTCACGTGTGTGCTGGCTCCTTTCTATCATGGCCAGCATTAGTTTTTTTGGCAATCTGAGCTACAGCTCTTCTGTGTGATTGAACAAGACGGACACAGCCTGCACTCTCCCTGTGAATCAGTGAGTCTTGGGCACCCGTGACCATGATGCCAGTTCACTGGTTGTCCTTCTTTACACCACTTTTGGTAGATACTAACCACTACATATGGGAAACACCCCACAAGACATGCCGTTTTGGAGATGCTCTGACCCAGTCATCTAGCCATCACTATCACTTTTTTTTTTAGAAAGTATTTTACCAGGAAGGATACATTGAGATTTCTCTCGTTTTCAAGTTTGTCCTGGGTGGCGAGTATGTACCGTCAGGTGTCTTGCCCAAGGACACTTACTGGAGAGGTAGGTGCTCTGGCCGGGACTCGAGCCTGTGTCACCACAGTTACAGAGCAGTGACATTACCTCTACTCCACCCAGCCGGTACACCCTTGTCACATTCACTCTTTTTACTTGTCTATTTCTCCTGTTTTCAACACATGAAATTCAAGAAGTGACTGTTCACTTGTTACTAATATATCCCACCTCGCAACAATATATCCCACCCTTTGACAGGTGCCATTGTAATAATATAATCAATGTTCTTCATCTAAACTGTCGGTAGTTTAATGTTTTGGCTTACCAGTTTATTTATACTCAGTGGTGTACTAAGGGGGGGACGTGGGGTCAGGCCCCCCGGGTGACAGCTGGGCAGGTCTGTTGCTATCACAATCTCTGAATACTTTAATGTTGGCGTACAGAGCTACATCGACAAAAAATCATATCTCTCAATATTTATAAAACCTAGAAGATGAGCTCAGAGCTTACGTTTTTTAACTAAGCTTTGTCCAAAACAGTTCCTGAACAATAATAGAGATGTGTCGGATTATTGTGGAATCTCCCCCTTCTCCCTGGCATCTGTGTGTTTATATTTGACAGGGTGTCATGGATAGGTTGATGGGGTAATAGAAAATTACCAGGTTATATGCCCTTTCATAGCCATCTGGATTCATGGATGGTAAGAGGTGGATACGTGTTTCAGTCACCAGGCGCACAACACGTGGATTTCCCTTCTTGTACTCATAGCAGAAATACTCCATCAGGTTCAGCATGAGCTCCCGTCCAACCACCTCATTTCCGTGCATTCCTGCCACATATCGGAATTCAGGCTCCCCTAGACATAGAACATGGACTTAACAGAACTGAACTGAAATAATAACGAACAGTCCCAACACATTGCAAATTACTAAGAAAACATATATTAAAGGAGACGTGCTGTAGGAGTTTCAAGTAGCTCTTTCTTGTAGACTGGTTACTCTTAGAACAAGTTTTTAGAAAACCTTTTGAATTAGATTGCACAAAAATAAAATCTACCATCTATCAAATAGTGCTCCCTCTTAAAGCAACATTGTATCTTCACTACCTCAAAACCGAGACTCAAAGACCTTTAGTGGACTTGTAGAAGGGCACATAGGTTTTGGAATACTGCACCAGCCAGGGTTCCCACAGCTGAGGGTCTCCAGAAATGACTTAGACAACAAAGGAAGAAGAAAGACCAGTCGCAGGAGGCTTAACTTTAGCAGGAGCTTTATTACTCCTACAATAAAGCTCCTCCTAAAGCCAAACCTTGTGCGACCGGTCTTTGTTCTTCCTTTGTTGTCCAAGACCTTTACTAGTCCACCGTTCAAACAATATCATAGCTTCATTTTCATTAGTCCAACAGTCTTCCACTGACACTAAGCCTACAGCTTCCCACTTTTCTTCAGCTAGTCTGACTTTTTATCTTCTTTGACAGACATCATACTAGTTCACTCTTTCGTAGTCATGGACCTTGCCTCGGACCACATCCTTTCAGAAAGGATCGTCTATTTCTAGAAGGACTCACTTCATGCCCCATATTTGTAGATTCACAAGCCATGAAACATCAGGTCTTTTACACTTATCTACAGTATGTACCTTCACCGTCTCTTGGCTAAATAACATTGCTTTTGAGCACCACTCACCGAGTTCATGCTCTCCCGGATTGTCCGATATTTCCATGACGTACATTTTCAGGCCTAGGTAGCTCTTGCCAATGCTGTACACCCGGGTGATGTTTGGACATTCTTCATTCACTTTCTTCATTAGCTACAGCGATACATTTTTTAATCAAAACACATATAGTGTCACATCTACATATTATTATGTCTTCTATGGACAAATCATTATCATCCATAAGGTGCCCAGGGATTCAGCTAATATAAGTATTCACATCTTCTAAGTTAGGTCTCGATTTAATTCTATCGCTCGTTTTTTGAAAAAAAGTATTGGTTGCTTGCGGACGATTTCCTTTTCCTAATAGTGGCTGATTCTTTCATACAAGCGAAAAAAATAATTGGCCCAAGCCGATATTTGGAAAAATGTCATTGGTCCATAAAAAGTTGGCCGGTAAAACGTCCGAAAAACATATTTTTGGCCAATATCGTACAAATTTGTGCCTTTAAACATGACTATTAGAAATATCCGATGTTTAAAAAAAGATTCAGTCATATACTCTCTAATTTACGGCCTGAAAACTACATTTATCTCCTCCTTTCATCATTTTAATTGCTTTGGAAACCGGCATAAAAATAAATTGGAATTGAATCGCTAAAGCCGATATTTCCATTGAAAAGTATAACAACGAGAGACGATATTCAACCCGACATTTTACCTGAAATCAAAATGCTAGTAAGCACGAATTTTAATCTTCCGAAATGAAAAATGGCCAAAAGAGGTTCCAATTTGGGGAATCAGGCCAAATTTATTGGATCCCTTAGTGTCAATGTGACCATTTCAATATTTATAGAATATTTTTTGAGTTGCAGCAACTGATTTTCCATAGTATAAGCTCTAAATAACCGTCTGCCATCTCATCTACAATCCAATGAAAAGAAATAGTCGGAGGCACCATATTCATCGTGTAATAATTCCAGTAATTACATTTCATATTTATCAGGTGAAATAAGGACATTTTAGTGAGGCCTACAGGTGATACTTAGCCTCACTAAATTGTCTATGCAGTTTATAAACATGAATGAACTATGGCAAAACCAAATATAGCGATATCATTGTTTTATTGACACTATATTCTATTACCTTCCTCATCTCCTTGTAGTTGTGGTGTCTAAAATCCAGCTTGTCTACAGGTTGTGGCTCGTGTTCCCATAAAAACACAGTGTTTGAGTCTGTGGAAATTAAACCAGTTAGCAGAAGAGTAAATCATGTAATATGTATGTTCACCTCAGATAATCCATGTTCTGACAGAAGCATCAGACACAACACTTCCTAAGTTAGATCACGAGGGACAAAGTGGAGACCCATTGCCGTCTCGTTTGGTACATGACACACACAGTATGGACTCCAGAATAACCAGAAATAAACAAACAGAGGGAAACAGAGAGTCAAAATACACTAGAAAAAAATAAACAAACAGATCAGTAACTTGCTTGAAACAGGACAGAGCAACAATAAACAGGCAAGACTCAAAATCATGGAGCAATGCATTATGGGAGCAGTGCTCTTAAATAGGGAGTGGTCAGAACATTAGAGGCACAGGTGAGTTAGCTGACTGTAAACAAGAAACCTCTAGCCTGGAATCCAGGAATGGCAACATTAACTATGACCCGAACCGGATTAGCACGGTGCTGGCTGCTCGCGTGCTGCATGTGTCGCTTTGTGATGGTGGTACCTGGCAGTCCGCATCCCAGAATCTCAGCCCGGAGACAGATTGTCCCATTCTCAAACCAGGTCTGCGGATTAATCCTTATATATCGTCCCACCATTGGTTTGGGCAGGAGGTTCAGCACTGGGGTCTCTGGTTCCTTGTTGGCATTAAAAATCTGCAAGAAAGTACATTGACGTTAACAAGCACATATGGCATTCACACATTAAAACATGTATAGATTTCCAGGTCTCCAAGAAATTGCCAGGTGTGTTATAACTGACTTACAGAATATATATGTACATACAAACAAACATAAAACTAGAGGTGTGCATTAGTTTCGTAACGAATTTCATTAATTCGTATTTCGGAAGTACTTCCGAAATAACGAATTGATTTGATCCGAAATCAAAACAAAACAAAATTGTATCTAATGAATTTAATTCGTTATACTGTTTCATCATAAAAGAAAAATTTGATTAATTGGGGTTTTATTTAGTGATCCGAAATTTGAATTGATATATCAACTATCGAATCGATATCAAATTTCGAATCGATCCAAAACGAAATGAAACACGAAACAAAATAAGCTCCGAAATATGAAACGAAATTCCGAAAACAAAATTATTTTAAAATTAAATGAAACTAAACAAATTTTTCCTTTTTTTTGTAAATATTTATTTTATTTTGTTCCATTCCTAAACAAACAAATACACATAGAAATAACAAAGAAAATCCAGTCTCACAGGTTCAACATACCACTTAAATCGGTATAGTACACATATATTCTCTTAGGTTGCTTTTTTAGACGTTATCCTAAGAAAAAAAAAACAGCGGGTGGAAATAGGGTAGGTTATTCCGGACTAAACATTCTCATTTTACTTAGCTAATCATTCCTGATCTGAGGGTAACGCTTGGAGTAGGGCTTGAAACTCTGTAGTTGGCGTTAGCAGTACCCATGTAGCTTCATATTTATATAGGTTATCAGACGTACGTATGTTCTACAGAGCGTAATTCTTCCTTCTGTTTGTACCACAAAGATAAAGGGGGGCTTATCTGTTGTTTCCAATAAAGTGGTATTAGCAGTATTCAAGATACGAACGATGATAGATTGTTTATACCAAGATATTGAACTGTCAGTGTGGTGTAGCAACATCCTAGCGGGTGTAAAATCCAGAGGATGGTCTATGAAGCATTTCATAATCTCAGATACTATCCCAAAATGGTTTTATCAATAAACATTCCCACCAAATATGTAGCATAGTGCCAGTTTCACGATCACGTCTCCAGCAATTTGAAGATACATTTGAGTAGAAAGTATGAAGTATGGAAGGTGTGCGATACCACATAGTTAAAACCTTGTAAGCAGTCTCCGGAGTCTTACTAGCTATGGAACATTGGTGTGTCAAGTCACAAGTCTTGGACCATTGTTTGTCAGTGAGAGTCAGCTCAAGCGTCATCTCCCATTTGCTCATAAAAGGCAGCGGGGTGTCTGCCGCATTTGTCCGGAGAATAGAGTGAATCTGGGATATGCCATGTACAAGGGGCTGTGTTTGAGCACATATGCGTTCAAAGGAGGTCAATTGTCTCGTCAACTGATGGCGCTGTGGGATCCGACCGAAAAAATGGCTAACTTGTGCATAGTGAAAGGTGCACAAATAAACACCCTGGTGGTCATGTATAAGATCAGGCAGAGAGACCTTCCCAGTCGTGGTGAAAAAATGGAAAATACGTGGTGTGACAACTCAGGCGGCGTAGAGGGCGAGGGGTAAGTCCCTGGACAAACTGCTCATTAAAAATAAATGGGGTCATGGGTGATGGAAAGGTCGTGAGGCCACAGCGCACCGCCGATAGATACCATATACGAAGGGTTGCTGACACATAAGGGGAGGAGCGCACTAGTTGCCTGCCTTGTCTCATAGATAGCCATGGAAGGGTCTTCAAATGTACTCATAGGCGACTCTACAGGGGGGCAAGGGGGGGCAATTGCCCCCCCTAGGTTATTCCTTGCCCCCCCATGTGCCCCCCCACCAAAAATCAGCATCCAGCTTCTTCCACATATTCGGACCGCTGTATCTCCGTCCCTGTGCATCGTATATGGACGATCTAGGTGTCATTGGTTAGGGCAGATTCTGGCCTTTCCAATGATACCCAACATGACCATATTCAGTTTGAAGTATAAGTCATAAAACATTAAATAATAACGGGCACTTAAAGTAAAAATTTTCACAGGGTTGAAATGGCTCAGCAGTGATGAGGTTAATGTTCAGACTATACATTACATTGTGTATTACGTTAGTTTTTGCCTTGGTTTAGTTGTATATTAAGGGTTAATGGGTAGGCTTCATCCCTCACAGTATACATTTTATTTTTTCCTTGATTAATGGCATTGTAGGGGTTATTGGGTAGGCTACATGCCTCAAAGTGTATTAATTTCATGTTTTACCTTGATTAATGGCATTTTAGGCGTTAAGGGGTAGCTAAATGCCACATTGTTTATTATTTTATTGTATTTCCCTGGGTTTATGGCATTTTAGGGGTTACTATGGAAGTTAGAATCTAAAGGGTCTATTTATCTTTAGATCCTCTGCTTTTCGTCACATTTTCGCGGAATTAATTTCGCCAAAAATAGTGAATTCCCTATTTAGTGAATGGTCACTGTAATTTGTTAAAAGTGGAGTCGCTGAAGGAGCAATCAGACATTCAGCGAAAACTGCCGAATTGCAGCAACTAAAATATTAAATTTATGTATCAGGTTAGTACAATAAAAAGGCATCATTGCGTCACATTACTCTGGGGTTTTGGAATCTTATTTATATATACTTATTTAGGGCACTATTACCTGGTGTGAGTTAACCCTTGCGTCGGCAGGTTTTGCGTTAGGGCCAGGTTAATCGAGTCTAGCGCCTGACCAACAGATCGTTTGCCTCCCGCTACAAACGAGAAAAATCACTTAGCGCGTCGCTATTAGCGATTTGTACCTTTTAGCTTACTGTACTTTCCGCGTCCTTTACTTAAAATGGGGAGCGCTAGAGATCTCTAGCACTTTTGCAGCTAACAGATCACTTGGTGCCAGCGCAAAATTTTTGAGGGAAACTAATTGCATCATTTTACCTACTGCTCAACCCTGGTGCTAACTCCAAAAAAACTGAAAGAACAGATCCTCGCCCAAAATTAACAGGTGATTGAACACAGGTGTTCTCTTGGCCCCATACACCATAGCAATGGATCTGGTCCACATTGTCGTTGCTGTTGCAGTGATCTCTATTATGATATAGATGTATCCTTTATCCATATATATCCTAATTCTAATATATTGCCTAATGTTAGACATTATATGCTGGGGGTTATTCATAGTATGGAAGCGGTTGACTATTAGGGTGACTGTGTGGACCATGTTTAAAGGGACACGTGAATAAGTCTTGCCCTGAAACATGTATTATTTATATGCTGCAGCAGGGAAGTTAATGTAGCTCACCTGGTCTTCCTTTTGGATCTATTAAATGCAGTGTAATGATTCTACATGCTGTCGGGAGGCATTTATCATGCAATGCCCATCAGCCTTAATATATGTGTGCATCAAAACATGGATGATACGGCCACTTTGGAGGATTTTAATAATGCAGGGATGTGAGGTTATTCACTGGATGTGTTCATATTCAAGCTTGTGAGGGCAGGGGATAGGTATGGCCCGGCACTCTGCACTGGAAAAAAAAAACAGTTCTATCCTGTACACAACCGCATTAGAGCTGGGTCTCAGCCCGGGTCTTAGAGTTTTCCTAGCATGCGCCAAACGACCTTGTTCATGGACTACCGTGGACAAGGTGATCTGTTAGTAGGTCGTCAGGCACTATGTTTTAGCGACTCGCGCTAAACTTCTCCTTTAGCAATGGTCTTTTAGCTCACACCTGGTGATAGGGCCCTTGAAAATTATTAGTGCCCCCCCAGTTTTGACTGCGGTATCTTCTGTGCCCCCCCAAAATATTGTTCCTAGAGTCGCCACTGTAACTCCCACCATTTCTTGTTCAATCAGGCTCCATTTTTTATTTACCTCCTCCCTAGACCATTCCACCACCCTCTGTAAGTGACATGCTCTGTAGTACTGGTAAAAATTGGGTAGCGCTATGCCCCCAGCCGATTTAACACGTGTCACCACATGATTGTTTAATCATGATCACTGGCCTTTCCAGATATATGTTATAATCATAGATTTAAAAGAGGTAAAAAATGAACGTGCCAGCGTCACGGGTATCGTCTGTAAAAGATATAAGAGCCGTGGTTGTATGTTCATCTTAATAACAGCAACACGGCCCAACCATGAGATGCAGGGGTAGCTCTAGGTTTTTAAATCCAGTTGTATCTGGCGTTAAAGGGGCGGGAAGTTTTCTTTAAACATTTGTGAATGGTGGGCAGTAAGCCAAATCCCCAAATACTTGAGTTTGCCGGTATAGGGGAAATTACGCTCAAGATTGCCCGTCCTCTCTGACGGCACATTAATATTAAACAGGTGTGACTTGGTAACATTAATTTTAAAATTAGAAAGCTGACCGTAGTCCTCAAAGGCCTTTAATATATTTGGTATAGACAACACTGGATGGGTAACAAAAAGCGACAAATTATCAGCATATGCCACTATCTTATGTTGACAGGGGCCTACTTTAACTCCAGAAATGTCTGAGTGCTGCCTTACTACTGTCAAAAGGGATCCAAGGTCAAAACAAAATGAAGAGGTGAGAGCGGGCAGCCTTGGCAGGTGCCCTTATTAATCGGAAAGGGGACTGGGTAAGTGCCATTGACACAGACTCATGCTGTTGGATTATGGTAAAGAGCTTTGATCCATTTACATACAGGGTTCTTCAAAGAGATCCGAATTGTGGCCGAAATGTAACCGAACAGTGAAATCAGGGTACGGTTACCTTTCCTGGTGTAACGGGTGTGTACTGTATAAATATATGTGTGTGTGTCTTTAAGGGACATTATATGTGTATTACACTAATTCCTTACAAAAATAGATATGTTCCAGTCCCAAGGGCATTAGGTTCTTTAAAGGGTTGTTGTGAGTAGTTTTTATATTTGGTTTGAGCAGCCGTTTTTATGAGGGGGTTAATATGGTAATGAGGGATGACATCACTCCCTGCTAGTTAGATCTAGGCAGTTCCCTTCCTTCCCGGGCTTATCAGAGCACGTGAGGCTTGAGAAGCAGAGGTAAGAGGTCTGACAGGCTCTCTGCTTAAAGCAGGAAGAGCTAGAAAACCCTATAAAACCCTATAAAATCCTATAGAATCCTCTTATCAAAGATGTATATAGTATAGCTGGATTAGAATCCATGTTAAAACAGGTATTTTGTCTTCTTTTTTTACTTTCGTTTTTGAGTTGCAGCAGTTAGGCCCATGTCCCTGTTATAGTGTTCTATAACTATCCTTTTGTATTATATGCTCCACTAAACTTAAGGCTGTTTATTTTATTAGATGTCCTGAATAAAAGTGTATATAGGTAGAATGTGCAGGTTTTTCATGTATATTGTGATCAGGGGGGTTCTGTACATAGCGTAATGTTATATTTTGTTGTACAGGTGGAACGTCTCCTGATATATATATTCATTCCTGTATATATGTATATTATTTTATTCAGGTATGTTCCAGTTTATTATTATTTTTATGTCTTATTGTGTATTTGTCTTGTCATTTGTAAATAATTTTGTTAATTCATGTATATGGTTATTCATATAATGTTGTAGATGTTTTATCAGAGCACGTGAGGCTTGAGAAGCAGAGGTGGAACGTCTCCTGATATATATATTCATTCCTGTATATATGTATATTATTTTATTCAGAGGAGAAGCGGCACCAGAGGCAGAGGAGTCGCCTGAAGTAAAATCCGTTCCCCCAAAAAAGTCACATGTTGCCGGTCTCGTCCTTGCTGCACCACACCAACATACAACACAACGCAGAGTCCATCATTACGAACGGGCGGTCAGGGTGTAGGCCGGTCACACTGGCCATTCGGCTATTCAGAGAGCAGGCAGTTCGCCAAATCATGGCAAATTGCCTGCACATACGGTGCCAGTTCATTGCCTGTTCGAGGGCAGTGAAATCCCCATAGAGAAGCAAAGCTTCGTCTATTCAGAGAACAAAAACCAGCAGAGAAAAGTTGCCCAATTGCCCTGCTGTTCGGTGGTTTCATTCGGCAGGTTTATTCAAGCGAATCCCATAGGCTACAATGTTAAAAATATTCCCGTTTTAATTCAATATCTAATAAACCGTTTATTATAATATTCTGCAGTGAAAAGTCTCTTTATTTATTGATTTTTTTAGGATCTTTTAGCCATTTTTCTGGGTTTTTTCAGACATTTTCGTTCTGTAGTTTCTTTGCAAACAGCGTTTCACTTTTCAAACATTCAAGCAAACTGCTTTTTTTGTCACACCATTCGTCTGCGGTGTCGGGTTTTTCCGGCAGCTGCTCTGCGCTGTGATCAGCGGCTGCTCAGGTTTCTCCGGCGTGTTCGGCAGGGTTAATCCAGATGTGTCTGCGGGTTTCGGTGTGCGTTCGCCGGGTTTTGCGGTGAGTGTTTGTCGGGTTTGTGGCGGCTTTTCACTGCGTTACGACGGCCCTGTGGTGCTTGCTGAATACGACGCAGGGTCGCCGAAACGGGATCGCCAAATCGCACCGAACTGAAGAGAACGAAAAGTCACCGAACATGTGGTGACTTTTCGATTCTCTTTGAATAACCCTGATAGTTTAGGACCGAATCCAACATATCGCAAGGTCGAAAATAAAAACTCCCAGTCAACTCGATCAAAAGCTTTCTCTGCATCTGTGGAGAGAAGTAAAAGGCCCAGTTCCGTACGAGCGGCATGGGGTATTAAATAATAGGGATGTGCGTTTCGGGTTTCGGAAATTCTGAATTTTCACGAAATTTCCCGATTCGTGTTTTCGGATGCGGCCGAATTTCCGAAAATTTTTAGATCCGAAAATGTCAGATCCGAAAAGTTTTCCGAGCCGAATCGAAATATTTTCGGAATTTTCGAATGGACTTGAAATGTGTCAAATCGAAATTTATTGCTTTGAAACGAGGAGAACAGACGTTCCGAAAAAACGAAAATTTTCCGAAATCACGAAAAGTCGATACAAAAAATGAGCAAAGTGACGCGAAAATACGAAAAATGGTCGATATTCCGAAAACATGTACAATTCCGAAAAACGAAAAGTTCCGAAATCACGAAAAGTCGATACAAAACACGAGCAAAGTGACACGAAAATATGAAAATTGGTCGATATTCCGAAAAACAAATGTACCCGAAAAACGAGTCGAACCGAATCGAAACAGAAATCGGTCGAAACGAGCCGAATCGAAAAGTTTAAAAATCCGAAAAATCTAACCGAAAAAAAAATCTGTGCACAAGCCTATTAAATAAGGGGATAGAATGTCAGCATAGTGTTTCTAATATGTAAGAGGCAGTCCGTCAGGGCCAGGGCACGTGCCGGTTTTGGAAGATTTTAATGCTAAAGCTAATTCTTCCTTGGTAATGGGGCTGTCTAGCAAGTCAGCAGTCAAAATAGGTAGTTTCTTAGTGCAATATTCCGACAGATAGCCATCTCAACCGATCTTTTTATTCCCAGAAGTCGAGGGATTCATTGATTGTAGTAGGTTATACAAATCTGAGTAATATTCCCAGACAATATGTAAGAGTTTAGTTGCTTGGAAAGCAATGCACAGCGCCTTTTTTATCTCGTAGTTTAGCAATATACGTGGTGGAGCGTTTCTTAGTAAGAACTCGGGCAAGTCATTTCTCACTCTTATCACCAATAGTGATGGGCCGAACAACCCCGTGTTCGGTTCGCATTCAAACTCAACAACAATTTGTACACCATGCAAATCAATGGGGCTGTAACGTTCGAAAATTAAGGTCCCCTCCAAGAGGGCATATATGCAAGATATTGGCCATAAAACGTGTATGGGGGTCTGGGTACTACCCTGGGGGACAGGAAGCAATGAAGAAAAAAAAGTTTTTAACCCCATCACTGCTGAGTGCTGAGCCATTTCACTGCTGTGCGCTGAGCTAATTTTTACCGCTTTTGCTCATGTTTAAACGCGATTGGAAGCCATGGGAAATGTTTGACCAACAAGAAATGGGAAATGTTTGACCAACAAGGAATGGGAAATGTTTGACCAACAAGGAGTGGGAAATGTTTGACCAACAAGGAGTGGGAAATGTTTATGAATCCCATAGGCTTCAATGTTAAAAATATTCCCGTTTTAATGCAATATCTAAGTTCGAAGTTCGCAAACTTTCGAACAGCCGATGTTCGAATCAAACCGATTCAAACCGGCAGCCCATCCCTAATCACCATGAAGGTGAAAAAGGGTTCTAGAGCGGGCATGTGCTCTGTGATGGGCGCTGTTCATAAAGTCAGCTAGTGATCGTCGCAAAGTAATCAACTGGGTCATATGTATGGGATCCTCATCTCGCTTATGTTCGTTGGTATGTTTTGCTATCTGTTGCAACAAGTCTTGTAGATACGTAGAGCGATACCTAACTCAGCTCCCTTCCGTAGAAAAAAAACCCCGGATCACACATTTATGCGCATCCCAAACAATAGGTCCAGAAGCTCCACACTTTGTATTCTCCTCAAAATAATTAGTCAAGGTCTGTCTCCCATCTTCTAAAATCAGAGGGTCAGATAGAAATTTGTAATCGTTGGGCGAAACTAATTTTTTAGCCGTGCAAACCTCTATATAAAACCATAGATGGAACATTAATATGTAAATGTTAGCTTGCTGTATTAATGCTCCCAGTAACACGCTAGCACAAGCGGGTTGCCCCGGGTATTCTAGTAGGAAAGCAAAGTATTTTATGCCAAGCTCTACTAAAATTAGCAGTTAGTGATGGGCCGAACACCCCCGTGTTTGGTTCACATTCGAACATTTGAAAAAGTTCGAATTCGAACGCGAACACGGTTCGAACTCAATGCAAGTCAATGTGACTCGAACGTTCGAATTTTAGAGTGCCCTCCAAGAGGGCATATATGCAAGATATTTGCCATAAAAGGTGTATGGGGGTCCGGGTACTGCCCTGGGGGACAGGAAACGAGGAAAAAACTTTTAAAAAACAACTTTTTAAAGGAACAGTGATTTTTCCATGACATAAAGGTTGAGAATAAAAATGAAAAAATCCTTCAAATATCGTGCCTAGGAGGTCCCCATAACCTGCCCGTGAAGTGGCGGATTTGTAGGATGTATAGAAACATTTAAAAACAAAAAAATGACATTTCAAATGACGGTAAATGGTTTTCCTTTAATCTATTCATAAACAACTGCTTGGGGCAGCAGTCTGTATGAAAAGAGGAGACGTTTTAGGACGCGCAGAACAAGTTTAGGGATTTTTTGTCTAAATTATGGTGAAACTTATGCAGGCTTTGGATGAAAGTAACAACAGGTGCATTAAAATTGGACCTTTGGTGCCAGCTAGTGCCTTCACACCGTAACCCCCTCTGAGGTATTGTGGAAGAGTGCAGGGGTGGACCATGCCGTCAAATGTTAAATTGATATGAATCTGGTACACGCGTCAGTGCACCCAAATATTGGGCCTTTGGTACCAGCTAGTGCCTTCACAACGTAACCCCTCTGAGGTACTGTGGAAGAGTGCAGTGGTGGAGGTTTTGGGAATGCAGCAGAGATCCTCGATCTATACAGTTACATCAGCATCAGGGGAGTGATAGCTGCTGATCCAGGACTGATTCATTTTTATAAATCAATCAGAGCTCAGCATGAAGATGAGCTTTAACCAAGCTCTGGCTAAAGTCTTGCACCGACTGTAACCAATCAGAGCTTGGTTAAAGTTCTGACCCACGCCTCATCTTCATGCTGAGCTCTGATTGGGCAAAGTCCTGCACCGGACCTGGACTTTGCCCAATCAGGGCTCTATATTGAATTAGAGCCCTGATTGGGCAAAGTCCAAGTCAGGCACAGGACTTTGCCCAATCAGATCATTTAGCATGAAGATGTGTGGCAGAGGAGCCGCGGCCAGACGGACTGGAGGAGCTGATGGACCGGGGAACAGGAGGCTGGGACAGCTGCAGGACAGGTGAGTTACGGGGCTGAGGGCCGCAGCCACAGGTCTCCTAAATTTACCGGCAGCCGCCGGTACATTTAGGAGAACTGTGAACACATTTTGCGTGTTCAGCCTCCACTGATTAACATTGTGTTCGAGTTCGTATTCGAACATTTTGGCCGTTCGGCTGTTCGAATATGAACCGAACACAGGGGTGTTCGACTCATCATTAACAACCACCATCAAACTCCACAAACCATCCATGAGGCTCTGTGCTGCTGGGATATTCATAGGGAGTGGGTCTGTGTGATTGGGTCATGTGACCCCAGACCAGGAAATCACATCAGAACCCCAGAACAGCCCCAGACAGCACGGCCAAACACAACCACAGGGGAAAACCGACATGGAGGCCCTTCACCACTGGGGGGCAGGGTCAACATAACAGGTTCCTCATAGAGGACGTTGTGCCTGATTTTTGTTGTGTCTCCTCCTCCTCCTCACTTGACTCCTCTGTTCGATCAGGCACCCAGGTGGAGTCAGGGGGTGATGACGATGATGAGGTCACTATCTCCTTGTCACTGGAGCCAACCTGGCAGTATGCTGCAGCTGCTGGGGGAACATGAGTGCCAGTTCTTTGTTTGTCACTGGCACCCCTCCCTCTAGGCTGATTTTACTCCCTTCCTCAACCTCAGAGTTTGAATCAGAGCACTGTACTTGCTGCGCATCCTCAAGCAGCATGTCACTGTCATTGTAGTCAAACAATTCAGCTGACTCCTCCGTGTATAATGGTGAGGCTATGGCAGGAGTAGCTGTGGACATGGAGGCTGAATTAGATGTTTTGGCAGCTGAGGTGGACTGTAAACCACTACAAGCCTGGCTGGCAGAGGACTCGGAGGATGAGGATGGCCTTGTTAGCCAATCCACCAAATACTCTGTATGTTGCTGCTGCTTAAGACGGCCAGCACCAGTTAGAAAGGACAAGCGTGCCCCTGCAGAGGATGCACCACGTCCATAACGATATTGGGCACAGCCTTCCGACATAGAGGCTGCTTGCCCTCTTATCTGTGTCTGGGAGCATCTGCCTGTCCTTTTTGATCTTTCTGACATGGTGAGTGATATATAGAATGGAGATATGCAGAACTCTGATTTAACTGTATTATCTAGATTAAAGATATTAAGAACTCTGCTATAAGTCAGCGATTTCACTGATATTTTCCCTGCAAGGCTGCCAATGTCCTCTACTCTCTCTCTGATTCACTTCCTCTCCTGCAGGCTGCAACACCCTGATATCTGGCAGTGCCAAGACACAGATTAAAATTCCCAGAACTCTGGTATAAATCAGTGATGCACCCTGATAGCCTGGCAGTGCCAACACAAAGATTCATATTCCCAGAACTCTGGTATAAGTCAGTGATAGAACAATCTCCTCTCCTCTCTGATTCACTCCTGCAACAAACACACACTGGGAGGCTGCGGGGAAGCCTTATATAGTGTGCTGCGGGAGTTAGCTCTGTGAGTCCATGATTGGGCAAAATTTGCCCAATCAGGACTCTGAGCTGTGATTGGCATAGTCTTGCACCTGTCTTGCACCTGCACCTGTGATCAGGTGCAAGGCTGTAGCCAATTACAAGCTTCAGGCCAGTGGAAAAGTGCATTGTGGTCCATCGTGGTGCACTGTGGGCGAACACGCGGCGAACACGTGGAAACGTTCGCTGTTCGACGAACGGCCAATGTTTGATGCAAACTCATGTTTGCATCGAACCACCAGCCCTTTCCTATTAGCAGTACCAATCACAGCTCACGGCATATATTCCAGCGTCCATAGGACTCCATTAGACATGTGCATTCGTTTTAGTACTAAAACGATTTAGTCCGAATTTTGGGATAATTTAGTTTTCGTATGACTCAAGAGATACGAAACTGCTCAGTACAAATAATGAAAGAAACTAAAAAAAAATGCACTACATTTTAGTTTCAGTCCATATTTGTGATATTACATTGAGTGAAGGAGACCAGCAATGAAGAGCGCAACATCGCAAAGCTACAGAAAAGGTTTGTATGTGTAATCCTTCCCGACCCCTACCCGAAAATCTGACAGTGATAGAGCTCCAGAAAACTCACTCGCAGCACAGACAGTCAGCGCAGAAGAGGAGACCTTTACTTAACCCCTGCATGTCTATGAGACAGATAAGATGATAAAAGCAGCTGGAGAAGGAAAACATTCAAATAAATCACACTGAAAGCTAATGAAAGAGGAGGGCTGGATAGTAAAAACCCCTTTATAACAAGCAGCGCTGGGAGAAGAGAGGGACTTTATAAAATGTGTGTTATCTCCCCTCCCGCTCTGCATAATAGGGGCTTAGGTCTGATGCATTTTATATTATCCAGGAGCACTATCCCCCTTTCCTCATCTATAATACACGTTTTATATAAAGTCCCTCTCCTCTCCCAGTGCTGCTTGTTATAAAGGTTTTTTTTTTACGTCTGATACATTTAGTATCCAGCTCTCACAGTTACTCTGTCATTATGAGCCTTCAGTGTGATTTATTTGAATGGTTTCCCTGGATTTAAAGTGCTTTATTTTATTATAAAAATAAATTTGCACCAGTCATCTCTTCTCTGAGCTTTCAGACCGATTTACGTTCATATTTTCCCTCTCCCCTGCTTTTATAATCCTGTCTGACTCCCCCACAGAGATACAAAGTTTAAGTAAAAGTTCCCTCTCCTGTGCTGGATGAGCATTGCAATCCGAAGTTCTGCACCCTCCACATGCCAATGCAGTAGGATGTTCTATACAGAGAGGGGCATTAACTAATGCAGGAGGATGTTCTATACATTAAAAAGAGAGGGGTATTAATGCAGGAGGATGTTATATACATTATACAGAGAAAGGTATAAATTGTAGGCTTGTGCACTGATTTTTTTTTCGGTTCGATTCGGTTCGATTTTTCGGATTTTTAAACTTTTCGATTCGGCCCGTTTGGACCGATTTCGGTTTCGATTCGGTTCGGCACGTTTTTCGGGTACATATTTTTTTCGGAATTTCGACCATTTTTCGTATTTTCGTGTCACTGTGCTCGGTTTTTGTATCGACTTTTCGTAATTTCGGAAATTTCCGTTTTTCGGAATTGCACATTTTTCGGAATATCGACCATTTTTCGTATTTTTCGTGTCATTTTGCCCGTTTTTTGTATCGACTTTTCGTTTTTCGAAAAAATTTCGTTTTTCAGAAATTTTCGTTTTTACCAAATTTTCGTTTTTCAGGCATTTTCGTTTTTACAAAATTTTCGTTTTTCAGAAAATTTTCGTTTTTCGGAAAATTTTCGTTTTTCGGAAAATCTGTTCTCCTCGTTTGACACATTTCAAGTCCATTCGAAAAATCCGAAAATTTTCGTTTCGGCTCGGAAAACATTTCGGATCTGAAATCTTCGGATCTAAAATTTTTCGGAAATTCGGCCGCATCCGAAAACACGAAACGGGAAATTTCGTGAAAATTCCGAAATTCCGAAACCCGAAACGCACATCCCTAATAAATTGAGGGGGATGTTCTATACAGAGAGGGACATTAATTAATGCAGGTGGATGTTCTATACATTATACAGAGAGGGGTATTAATTAATGCAGAAGGATGTTCTATACATTATACAGAGAGGCACATTTTTTTGAGCTTTTTAAATCCAGTGACTGTGAGCACTGAGATCAGCTGCTTGTTATATTATCTCTCAGTACAATGTATCAGGCTCAGCTGTTACAGTAACTGACTGCTGCTCATTAGGGATGAGCCGAACACCCCCAAGTTCGGTTTGCATTCGAACACGAATTTTCCAAATGTTCGAATTCAAACTCGAACTCAATACAAGTCAATGGGGCTGAAAATGTGATTTTTAGAGTGCCCTCCAAGAGGGCATATATGCTCGATATTTGCCATAAAAGGTGTATGGGGGTCTGGGTAGTGCCCTGGGGGACAGGAAACAAGGACAAAAAGTTTTAAAAAAAATGTTTTTAAAGGGACAGTGAGTTTTCCATGAAATAAGGGTTAAAAATAAAAACGAAAAATTCCTTCAAATATCGTGCCTAGGAGGTCCCCACAACCTGCCCGTGAAGTGGCAGATTTCTCGGATGTATAGAAATATGTAAAAACCAAAAAATGACATTTCAAATGACGGTAAATGCTTTTCCTTTAATCTATCCATAAACAACTGCTTGGGGCGGCAGTCTGTATGGAAAGAGGAGACATTTTCGGACAAGCAGAAAAAGTTTAGTGATTTTTTTGGCTAAATTATTGTGAAACTTATCCAGGTTTTGGATGAAAGTAACAATAGGTGCTTTAAAATTGGGCCTTTACTGTCGGCAACAGTGCCGTCACACCGTAACCCCTCTGAGGATATGAATCTGATACAGGCGTCAGTGGCAGTGCACCCAAATATTGTGCCTTTGGTGCCAGGCCAGCAAGTGCCATCATACAGTAACCCCTCTGTGGTATTGTGGAAGAGTGCAGGGGTGGACCATGCGGTCAGGGCAAAATTAACTGTATTGAACAAATATAAATTAACGGAAAAAAAAATAAGAGTTGTCACATAAGTTTCAATTTCAGACACATCAAAATTTCACTTTGCGTGCCTTATCCTTTGCAAATTTTCATCATGCGTATATATATATATTGCCCAGGCCAGCTCACATCATGCGTATATATATATTGCCCAGGCCAGCTCACATCATGCTCACAGTCACAGATGCGCCACCATACGTATATATATTGCCCATGCCAGCTCACATCATGCGTATATATATTGCCCAGGCCCAGACCAGCTCACATCATGCTCACAGGCAGTCACAGATGCGCCATCATGCGTATATATATTGCCCAGACCAGCTCACATCATGCATATATATATTGCCCAGGCCCAGGCCAGCTCACATCATGCGTATATATATTGCCCAGGCCAGCTCACATCATGCGTATATATATTGCCCAGGCCAGCTCACATCATGCTCACAGACAGTCATAGATGTGCCATCATGCGTATATATATTGCCCAGGCCCAGGCCAGCTCACATCATGCGTATATATATTGCCCAGGCCCAGGCCAGCTCACATCATGCGTATATATATTGCCCAGGCCAGCTCACATCATGCTCACAGACAGTCACAGATGCGCCATCATCATAGGCGTGTGCAGCCTATTGCATTATGGTGTGCACCCAAAAGCTCAAACACATGAAAAAAAATTATGTTATATAGTAACATAGTAACATAGAAAATGTCGGCAGATAAGAACCTTTCGGCCCATCTAGTCTGCCCAATTACATGGATACTTTACCTGGATTTATCTTTTGTTTAGGATAGCCGTATGCCTATCCCATGCCTGCTTAAATTCAATCACTGTTTTGGCCTCTACCACTTCAACTGGAGGACTGTTCCATGTATCCACCACCCTCTCAGTAAAATTATGCTTTCTGATGTTACTTTTAAACCTTTGCCCCTCTAATCTAAGACTATGTCCTCTTGTTTTGCTACTTTGTTTCCTTTTAAATATACTCCCTTCCTCTACCTTGTGGATTCCCTTTACGTATTTAAATGTTTCTATCATATCTCCTCTGTCTCGTCTTTTTTCCAAGCTGTACATGTTAAGATCATTAAGCTTTTCCTGGTAACTTTTCTCCTTCAAGCCATACACCATTTTAGTAGCCCTTCTCTGAACTCTCTCTAAGATGTCTATATCCTTCTGGAGATACGGTCTCCAGTACTGCACACACGCACCCTTATGCATACATACACACACACGCACCCTTATGCATACATACACACGCACACACTCTCATACATTCAGCCTAAATATATCATTACAATCAGGGTAATTCAAAGAGAATTGAAAAGTCACTGCTCGTTCGGTGACTTTTCGTTCTCTTCAATTCGGTTTGTTTTGACAATTCTCAGTTCGGCGACCATGCGGTGTATTCAGCAAGCACCACAGGGTCCCCGAATTGCAGGGAAAGGTCGCCGCAAACCCACCGAAAACTAACCGCAAAACCTGGTGAATGCACGCCGAAAACCCGCAAAAACATCTCGATTAACCCACCGGAAAAAGCCGAGCAGGAGACGATCAAACGCAACGAAGCCGCCGGAAAAAGCCGACACCGCAGACGAATGGAGTGAATGAATTAGCAAAACAGTTTGAATGAATGATTGAAAAGGGAAACGCTGTTTGCAAAGAAACTACTGAGCGAAAATGTCTGAAATTTACATATGATCCAATGAATGATAATAAAAAGGGCTGTTACAGAAAAAATAAGTTAAAAAAAAATCCAGGAAAATGCTTAAAATATCCTAAAACAAATCTATAAATAAAGAGATACTTTACTGCAGAATTTTATAATGAACGGTTTCTAAGATATTGAATTAAAACGGGAATATTTTTAACATTGAAGCCTATGGGATTTGCCTGAATAAACTTGCCGATTTAAACCACCGAACAGCAGGGCATTAGGGGAACCTTTCACTGCTGGTTTGTGTTCTCTGAATAGCCGAAGCAGTGCTTTTTTATGGGGATTCACTGCCCTCGAACAGGCACCGAACAGGCACCGTATGTGCAGGCAATTCACCAAGATTTGGTGAATTGCCTGCTCTCTGGATAGACGAATGGCCAGGAAAGGTAACCGAGCGTTCGGTTACCTTTCTCCATCCATTCGGATCTCTTTGGATAACCCTGTATTTTTATAATTCAGAGGTGCAGCAACCTTGGCCATCCAGTTGTTTTTGAACTACATTTCCCATGAGTCTCGACTAACCCAATTAGTGGCTGAGTATTGTGGCCGATTGTGTTTTATGACTATCAGGGTTATTCAGAGAGAGGTGAAACTCAGGAGAATGACTGGAGAAGTGAAAATTCTAGGTCAAAATAGCCAAACAAGAAAAATTCTCCCATTTATCTCACTTTCCAAATCGGCTATTTGGTCCAGATTGTTCTCTTTTCCTGCCATTCTCCTGGTTTTCACCTTTCTCTGAACAACCCTGAGGGTTATTCAGAGAGCGGTGAAAAGCAGGAGAATGACTGGAGAATGGAAAATTCTAGGTCATAATAGCTGATTTGGAAAGTGAGATAAATAGGAGCAGAATGGAAGAAGTTTTAGGAGGGAAATTAATTCTCACTCAGAAGCAGACACCACCCCTCATTCTACATACAATGTATCAAATTCATTACACCAGACTAAAAACACCTGGTGTTTATGCCGTTTGAAAAACACAGGTCATTTAGAGGTGAGAATCTTTGCACGTACACATTAGTTTTTAATTCAATATCTCATAAACCGTTGCTTATAATATTCTGCAGTAAAGAGTCTCTTTATTTCTATATTTTTTGTATTTTTTAAGCATTTTTTATACCTTTTTCAAAATTTCTTTTTGTCTTGCGAACTTGAACCGAATACACCCAAAAAGTTCGAAGTTCGCGAACTTTCGAACGACCAAAGTTCGAATTGAACTCCGAACTGATCGAACCGAACAGCTCATCCCTACAGCTCATCACAGTGCTCAGAGTTTCAGTAAAACAAGGAAATAATATTGCTATAACCTCTTATATATAAAAATATTATTTACTAGTTTTACTGAAACTCTGAGCGCTGTGATGAGCAGCAGTCAGTTACTGTAACAGCTTTACCTGACACATTGTGCTGAGAGTGAGAGATACTGTAACAAGCAGCGATCTCAGCCCTCTGAGGAGCCACTACAATAGTAATTGTATCCGCTGGTTTTCGGATGAATGAAATTAGTTTTCATACTAAAGAACTGAAAACAAATTTCTTTAGCAACTAAATAAATTGAGTTTTAGGACTAATCCATTAGTTCAAAACTAAATTTTGTGCTGTGCACGTCTACACTCCATTGAGTGTTACGGTGGGAGTTGTGTGAGATCTCATAAATGTCCAATAAAAAAAATGCTGCCCGATATAATGGGCAAATAATTATATGTAATTACTCTGAAAAATATATTCACAAAAAATATCCCACTTAATCAAGAATAATCCAGTGATAATCAGACCTATCCAGATTAATTCAAAATATTAAAAGTAATTCAAAGAAATGCTAACCCCAACTGTAACTCTAAACCTAAATGTAACCCAAATTAAAAAGCAAGCAGAAACAGTAACCCTAACCCTAATAAAAAACAAGGGGAAACTGTAACTCTAACTGTAACCCTAACCCTAATAAAAAAACAAGCAGAAACTGTAACTCTAACTATAGGCGTGCGCACGGGGTGTGCCGGGACCCCGCAGGCCCACGGAACACTCTGGGTCCTGGCTGGCCGCATCCCATGGATATCCGCCGGGACCCTTAATTTCCACAGGCCTGTCAGCAGCCTCTGCTTCCCTGGCGGTCCGGTGGCTGTGGGGGTGCTGCATTGTGATCTGTGCTTCGCGCACCGACCGCAGAGCATGTCCCACAGTGAGTGACTGGACATGGGCACCGGCAATCGCAGGTGACCGGTCACCTGACCGCTGGCGCTCTGACATAGTCAGTGAGCGCCAGCAGTCAGGTGACAGGTCATCATCGATCGCTGGTGCCCGTGTCCAGTCACTCACTGTGGGACGTGCTCTGCGGTCTTTGCGCGAAGCACAGATCGCAATGCCGCACCCCACAGCCACCGGACCACCAGGGAAGCAGAGGCTGCCACCAGGCCTGCAGGGGGTTTGAAGGGTCCCAGCGGCTATCCATGGGATGCGGCCAGCCGGGTTCCCCCTCCTCGACCCCTCCCTTCTGGACCACCCAACTCAACCCCCTCCCTGCAAAAAGAAAGGTAAGCAGGAGAGGGAGCAACTTTTGTACATTAAAAAATATTTATACACACCACACATTACTGGAGGTTTTATTGCTGTGGACTTTGTGATATGCTCATACACAACACTTTGCTGGGGGTTTTATTGCTGTGGATTCTGTGATATGCTCATACACAACACTTTGCTGGGGGTTTTATTGCTGTGGATTCTGTGATATGCTCATACAGAACGCACTTTACTGGGGGTTTTATTGCTGTGGACTTTGTGATACGCTCATATACACTGCACATTACTGGGGTTTTATTGCTGTGGATTCTATGATGTGCAGTATGTATAAGCCTATCACAGAATCCAAAGCAATAAAACCCCCAGTAATGTGCAGTGTGTATGAGCCTATTACTGGGGTTTTATTGCTGTGGATTCTGTGATACGCTCATACACACTGCACCTTACTGGGGTTTTATTGCTGTGGATTCTATGATATGCTCATATCCGTTGTGCATTGTTGTGGGTTTTATTGCTGCAGATTCTGTGATATGCTCATACACACCGCACATTGCTGGGGGTTTTATTGCTGTGGATTCTGTGATACGCTCATACACTGCACCTTACTGGGGTTTTATTGCTGTGGATTCTATGCAGTGGCGTAGCGTGAGTTGTCAGCACCCGGGGCCAGCCAAGAATATGGATATATTGCCCAGCTCTCATGGATATATTGCCCAACTCTCATGGATCTATTGCCCAGCTCTCATTGATATATTGCCCAGCTCTCACTGATATATTGCCCAGCTCTCATTAATATATTGCCCAGCTCTCATGGATATATTGCCCAGCTCTCATTGATATATTGCCCAGCTCTCATTAATATATTGCCCAGCTCTCATGGATATATTGCCCAGCTCTCATTGATATATTGCCCAGCTCTCATGGATATATTGCCCAGCTCTCATGGATATATTGCCCAGCTCTCATTGATATATTGCCCTGCTCTCATGGATATATTGCCCAGCTCTCATTGATATATTGCCCAGCTCTCATTGATATATTGCCCAGCTCTCATTGATATATTGGCATGGGGCCGGATGTCATGCAGGGGGTGCCCGGTCCTGAATAGCGTGAGAGTCCATGGAAAGAGCAGGCGGCTGCGCGTGTGCGTGTGTATGTGCAGGTCACGTGGTCTGGCCAGTCAGGTGGTACAGAGACTCAGTACCACCTGACTGGCCGGACCGCGTGACCTGCTCACGCGCACAGCCGCCTCCCCTTCAACACAGACTCTCACGCTATTCAGGACCGGGCACCCCCCTGGATGGCATCTGGGCCCCCTCTTACCCACGGGCCCTTGGGCGGCGCCTGAGGGCCCGACGGGTCAGTCCAGGCCTGCTAGCTGGAAACTTTTAGGGGCACAAATTTCTTTTGAAATTATGCGCCCCTAAAAAAAACTGCGCCCGGGGCCACTGCCCCCCATGCTACGCCACTGATACTATGCTCATATCCACTGCACATTGTTGTGGGTTTTATTGCTGTGGATTCTGTGATACGCTCATACACACTGCACTGTATGGCTGTGTGTGTAAATGCATGTATTTGTCTTTAAACAGGCTGCTGAGCATAAAATTTGGCACCTGTGTCCTTGTCTCAGCCCGGCGTTGCCCCCTTGCCCTGCACCCAAAAGGCTGGTATTGCTCCTAGAATCACCGCTATATCTTCTGCCTGCACTCCACAAAGTAAGAATAGTGAATAAAGCATCGTGAGATACAGGTAGGAGACTAAATACTGGTGCTTGCCAGCAAGAGGTTAACCTCCCTGGTGGTCCGATTTTGATATATTTTTATATGTCGAAATCGGTGCATTTATTCAGCCCCCTGGCGGCTTTCCTGAGTGTGGCTCGGGGTTATATTTCAATGCTGAAAGCAGTAATGTGCAGTGTGTATGAGCCTATTACTGGGGTTTTATTGCTGTGGATTCTGTGATACGCTCATACACACTGCACCTTACTGGGGTTTTATTGCTGTGGATTCTATGATATGCTCATATCCGCTGTGCATTGTTGTGGGTTTTATTGCTGCAGATTCTGTGATATGCTCATACACACCGCACATTGCTGGGGGTTTTATTGCTGTGGATTCTGTGATACGCTCATACACTGCACCTTACTGGGGTTTTATTGCTGTGGATTCTATGCAAGTGGCATAGCGTGGGTTGTCAGCACCCGGGGCCAGCCAAGAATTGTGTGCCCCCCCAATATTACCCTGCTCTCATGGATATATTGCACAGCTCTCATTGATATATTGCCCAGCTCTCATGGATATATTGCCCAGCTCTCATTGATATATTGCCCAGCTCTCATGGATATATTGCCCAGCTCTCATTGATATATTGCCCAGCTCTCATTGATATATTGCCCAGCTCTCATGGATATATTGCCCAGCTCTCATGGATATATTGCCCAGCTCTCATTGATATATTGCCTAGCTCTCATTGATATATTACCCAGCTCTCATGAATATATTTCCCAGCTCTCATTGATATATTGCCCAGCTCTCATTAATATATTGCCCAGCTCTAATGGATATATTGCCCAGCTCTCATTGATATATTGCCCAGCTCTCATTGATATATTGCCCAGCTCTCATGGATATATTGCCCAGCTCTCATGGATATATTGCCCAGCTCTCATTGATATATTGGCATGGGGCCGGATGCCATGCAGGGGGTGCCCGGTCCTGAATAGCGTGAGAGTCCATGGAAAGAGCAGGCGGCTGCGTGTGTGCGTGTGTATGTGCAGGTCACGCGGTCTGGCCAGTCAGGTGGTACAGAGACTCAGTACCACCTGACTGGCCGGACCGCGTGACCTGCTCACACGCGCAGCCGCCTCCCCTTCAACACAGACTCTCACGCTATTCAGGACTGGGCACCCCCCTGGATGGCATCTGGGCCCCTCTTACCCATGGGCCCTTGGGCGGCGCCCGAGGGCCCGACGGGTCAGTAAAGGCCTGCTAGCTGGAAACTTTTAGGGGTGCAAATTTCTTTTGAAATTATGCACCCCTAAAAAAAACTGCGCCCGGGGCCACCACCCCCCATGCTATGCCACTGATGCTATGCTCATATCCACTGCACATTGTGTGGGTTTTATTGCTGTGGATTCTGTGATACGCTCATACACACTGCACTGTATGGCTGTGTGTGTAAATGCATGTATTTGTCTTTAAACAGGCTGCTGTGCGTAAAATTTGGCACCTGTGTCCTTGTCTCAGCCCGGCGTTGCCCCCTTGCCCTGCACCCAAAAGACTGGTATTGCTCCTAGAATCACCGCTATATCTTTTGCCTGCACTCCACAAAGTAAGAATAGTGAATAAAGCATCGTGAGATACAGGTAGGAGACAAAATATTGGTGCTTGCCAGCAAGAGGTTAACCTCCCTGGCGGTCCGATTTTGATATATTTTTATATGTCGAAATCGGTGCATTTATTCAGCCCCTGGCGGCTTTCCTGAGTGTGGCTCGGGGTTAAATTTCAATGCTGAAAGCACTAACCCCGTGCCACACCTGGGCTGATACATACCTGTCCCTGCATTCCCTCGCTGTCCTCTTGCAGTCACCTCCGGCCGATCGCGGCATCCAGGTTCCTGTTGCGAGTGGCTTATTCCCTGCACTTTGGGGGCCCTGCGGTGAATGTTGAATTCATCGCAGGGTGGGGCAATTTGATTCCCCGAAGTGCGGGGAACAGTTGGTGACATTTCGGCGCTCTGTGAATGACCCCTAAATTAATGATATATTTTGTCTGAATGCGTGTGTGTCTGTGTATGTTTGCATAAGGGTACGTGAATATATATTTATATATATGCATGTGTTTGAACTTTTGGGTTCACACCCTAATTCAATAGGCTGCACACGCCTATGACCCTAACCCTAATAAAAAAACAAGCTGAAACAGTAATTCTGTTACCCTAACCCTAATAAAAAAACAAGCAGAAACAGTAACTCTAACTGTAATCCATTCCTAATCGGAGTTGTAAATCTAACCCTAATTGGAAACAAGCAGAAACTGTAACCGTATCCCTAACAGCAGCTTTAAATGTAAAGCTAACCCTAAGGCCTCATTCACTGATACGCGCGTACATGCATATACCAGCGCACTAGTCAATACACTCAATATTATTAAAAATGTAGCATAGGAAATAAATCTCAAATATTCTTTTATAACTAGTCTATTGCAAGGTGAATCCAAATAGAAATTCCATGGGAGAACAGTGATAGAACAGATCTCCAAGAGGTCTGGTGAAAGAACACAAGGTCTTGGTCATTCGATGAACTAGATTCTTCACCATGTGGGGAAGAGATTCCCAAATCAAATAAATGATCAACATGTCTAAGACTGAACTCCTACTAATTCCTCCCTCTAATGCCTCCCCACCTCCTGACTTCTCTATCACGGTGGAGGGTATCACTATCTCCCCATCAAACCAGGTTCGCTGTCTTGGAGTTAAATTCGACTCTGCTCTTTCCTTCATCCCCCACATCCAGTCTCTTTCCTCCTCCTGCCGGTACCAACTACGTAATATTTCCAGAATTTGTCCAATTCTTACCACTGTCACCCCAAAACATCTAATCCAAGCCCTGGTTATCTCCCGACTTGACTATTGCAATAATCTCTTATCCGGCCTCCCTCTCTCCCGCCTCTCCTCCCTACAATCCATCCTGAACGCCTCAGCCAGGCTAATCCACCTCACCCGCCGCTCTGTCTCTGCCGCTCCTCTCTGCGAGTCCCTTCACTGGCTCCTCATCCACTGCAGAATTAAATTCAAAATCCTTACCCTGACCTACAAAGCTCTCACTAACTCTGCTCCCCACTACCTGTCCTCACTAATCACCAAATACACCCCAGTCCGCTCCCTAAGATCAAACAGCGACCTGTGCCTAGCGTCTCCCTGCATCACCTCTTCCCATGATAGACTGCAGGATTTCTCACGCGCAGCCCCCATCCTCTGGAACGCTCTCCCTCGTACAGTCAGACTTTCCCCTAACTTTTCTTCCTTCAAACGCTCCATTAAAACATTTGTAGCGCTGTTTAAAAACACTGTTGCTGTATTGCTCGGGTTTGGCCACCAGAGAGAGACAAGCGCAATATAAAGTATACTGGACACACTGGGACTACGTTTTCCATCATGCTTTGCGGCGGAGACAGGAAGTGTGTGGGGAAAGAGGAAAGGACATCCGCAGCCTCGTACGAAGGAGAGCCAGTGTGAACCGAGCGGTGAACAGAGTAAGACGCACGTGAGACTGTGAGCGATTGTTACCAGGACGGAGAGCAGGCGCTGCCTTGCAGACGCTGGGATCGATACAGTGACTTGCCAGAGACCTAGTAATCCACCGCTGAGAGGTTTTGCACAGACACAGAGTTCCAGATGGGACCCCGAGTAAGGAGACCGCGATGATCCACTGGGAGTGCAGGCGGTAGGCCGTAGATCTTGTTGTAGAAGGCGGACAAGTAGGAGAAGCGGATCCGGTGGCACAGAGTTCCAGTATAATCCAGCGGAGAGACATCCTTGATCGGGCAGCGGAACAGATTGTCTGGCGGATGGGTGAGAGGCCTTCCAGGCCACAGTCAAAGTTAACGAAGCACGCTGCAGTATTGCTTAAATCTACAGGGCCCCAACGTGACTAGTCGAAGATTTACTAAATCCATTCACTGGCCAGTTGAAATATAGTACCTGGTTACCTGAGCTCACACACACACCTTTTGGAACATAACCTGAACTTACACTCCAGAAACAAAGGGGTTAAACTTTTCTTTTACCGCTGCGCGTTTCTCGCATTACGAAATCCTGTTTTCTATATACCGTGCTTACATTATATATGCCGCTTTATTGAGACCAGTAAAGTATATAATTTATAAAATCCACAACATTGCTGGTGTATATTTATTCCCTATTGCGGAGAGACTAACCCGAGGTTAAATTCAGCGGCTCCTCCGGGAGTGAGCGCTACACATTCCTATTTAGGAAAGCCTACCAAACAACTCACTGATACAACCATCAATCACTTTCACCTTGCAGTCCTCTCCTCCTGTTTCCTACCCCAACCCTTCTACATTGTGAGTTTGTGAGGGAATATGGCACTCATCTCCTACTGTACTGTTTGTCAAATGTTGTTCAATGTATTGTAACCCTGTCTATACTGTGCCTATTGTAAAGCGCTGCGGAATATGCCAGCGCTTTATAAATAAAGAATAATAATAATAATAAATGGGTCAGACAAACTATAGTGCTTTATTAATTGCATGCCACTGGTGATCGCCATGTAAACACTATCTTAAATACTGGTAAATTTATGCATAGCTAATACTGCTAGAATATATCAAGCCAGGTAATTAGCCATGAGAGAAAAATCTAAAGATATATGCCAATAGTAAGACTAGTCCATTGTTTCCACAAAGACCATATACTTATTTTACCTGGCCAGGTATTAAATATCAGTATCTAGGCTGTATTAGGAAAAAAGTACCATGTAATGTTTTTGGCATGTTAGAACAATTCCCCTTTGGTTGTTACACTTGGCCTGTGCCTCTCCCCCAAAAACATTTCTAGAGATGCAGTAACAGGTGGAGTAACCAGTCTAACCAGTTGGACCATTCGTTATATCCATGAAAACATCCATCCAAGGGTTACCATAAATTACCTAGAGCAGATTTATAGTCCACAAATAAATCTAATATGCTACAAAAAGCATAAAAACAACGCCTCAAAATCGTAATAAAATTTCATGTATGTTGACAATCGCACGATCACAAAATAATTATATAAGGTGTAGCGCTGGTTTAAATCCTGCCGCTGTAATTACTTGTTTTTGGCCACCAGGGGGAGACGAACGCAATGTAAACCAATACTGGACACTTTCGGACTACGTTTTCCAGCATGCTTTGGGGCAGGAACAGGAAGTGGGTGGGGAAAACCGGGAGACATCCGCAACCTCGTGGAGAGGAGGGCCAGTGCGCGCCAAGGGGTGAAGAAAGCAAGACGCACGTGAGACAAGGAGCGATTGTGACCAGGCCGGAGCGCAGGTGCTGCCTTGCGGAGCTGGAGATCGGCTTAAATCTCTTGCCAGAGACCTAGTAATCCATCAGTGAGCGCTTTATACAGATACAGAGCTGCAGAAGGACCCCGAGTTAGGAGACCGCGATGATCTAATGGGAGTGCAGGCGGTAAGCTGAGCATCTTGTGGCAGAAACGGACAAGCAAGACAAGCGGATCCGGTGGCACAGAGTCCCAGTCAAGTCGAGCAGAAAGACGTCCTGGGTCGAGCAGAGCGCAGAGTATCTGGCGGATGGGTGAGAGGCCTTCCCGGCCACAGTAAAATAATAAAGCACGATGCAGTTTGTCTAAGCCTACAGGGCCCCAACGTGACTAGTCAAAGACACATTGAAATCATTCACTGGCCACTTGAATCTAGTACCCGGGTACCAACACACGCATACACGTACACCTTCTTGGGACACAACCTGTACGGGACTCACATTTCAGCAACAAAGGGGTTAAAATTCCTTTTTCTTTTCCGCTGCGCGTTTCTCGCATTACGAACTTCTGTAAATATATATGTATACCGTGCTGCTCTATATATGCCAGTTTATTTGAGATCATTAAACTATATAACTTATAAAATCCACAACAGTGCTGGTGTATATTTATTCCCTAGTGCGGGGAGACTGACCCGAGGTTTAAATTCAGCGGCTCCTCCGGGAGTGAGCGCTACAAAGGTTAGCCACCATTGTGATCCTATATAGGGAGGATGAGGAGCCCAAACCCAAAAATAATATAATTTGAAGCGATAACATCAAACAAAGTAATTGTTGGCATATGAGGCACTAGTCCACGCACCCAACGCGCGTTTCGCCGCTATCTGGCTCATCAGGAATGCCATTTGATATAATGTAGCACCTTTGTATTTAAGTGATCCCGATCATTAGCTTCCAGGTCACATGATTGCAGTTACACCAATCATATTCTTGCCCGTTCTCTCCATTGTACAACATAGTCCGGTACAGCTATCGAAATATCATAAGTTGTAATAATACTTTTTCTATACACCCCTCCAAATCACAATCCACAATAGGTTCCAATCTCTCCACCAAAGGGCAAGAAACAAAAGATATAACCCCGCAGGGTCTCATAATGTTACATTTGTCACTGTAGTCTACTCTGCCAGACATTAGAAGATACTGAGAGAGAGGATTATCTTAAGGCGCTGTGTAGTGTGTAGACTAGTAGGGTGTCTATTCACTGTGCGAGTGTGCTGCCAACTCGGGGGTGGTGGCAGAGCCTTGGGGCTGCTACAAAATAGGATACAAAAGAAATGTGGGTACCCCTTCGTGCGGCGCTTCTCGCAAAATGTATAATTGGAGTAATAGGGTCAAGTGTACTCCTTAATATTCGTCTGTATCCTGGTCTGGACATCAATACTTAGGCCTGGAACAAATGGAAAGGTATATGCAGACAAACATCTAATAAACCAATATAAATTCCTAAATACAACAGCCTGTTAAATATGGGGTTCCACTCTTATCGGAGTGCCACCTAGTGTCCAAAAGGAGGAATTGTCCTGATCCTGTACAGTCTTACAGTTAGTCAGTCTCAACAGTGAGAGAGAGAGAAAAAATGTTTCTGTTTAAAAACAAGTTGGCGTGCTTTCTCTTATTCGGAATTGACAGCCTCTGCTCCTCTTGTCCCTTCAGTATTCCTCCGAGAGAAAGAGTAGGGGTTAGGAGTACGTCCGGGTCTATCATACAATGTATAGAGAAAGAAACTGATGCACTTACGTGAATGTTTGGTAGGTGCTGTTGAATCCTTTAGCTATGCGGCGGAATCCCTTCGAAGCTTGCTCCTTGATGTCTTTATCCTTCAGGTGGCCTCATCCAGATGTACCGCAAAGCTGCCTTTTTGTGGTGCTTCTAGTAGCTGGTGGCATTAAGGATGGCGACTGGATGCAATACAGGGTTCAACCATAGCGTTTATTCTAACAGCTTCTCATCAATGAATAAAATTCATATCACAAAAAACGGAAGGCATAAAAACAAATAAAACCAAATATAAACAATCATTAAAAAGTCTCTGATAAAAGTCTGTAAAAAGGTATAAGTGCAATTGGATCCAATTGATGAAGCTGGCCAGGCAGCCGGCGAAACGCGTCTTGGAGACCCCTATGCACAATCCTTTTTTTGCACAATAACTTTTTGCACTTATACCTTTTTACATCACTTTTATCAGAGACTTTTTAATGATTGTTTATATTTGGTTTTATTTGTTTTTATGCCTTCCGTTTTTTGTGATATGAATTTTATTCATTGATGAGAAGCTGTTAGAATAAACGCTATGGTTGAACCCTGTATTGCATCCAGTCGCCATCCTTAATGCCACCAGCTACTAGAAGCACCACAAAAAGGCAGCTTTGCGGTACATCTGGATGAGGCCACCTGAAGGATAAAGACATCAAGGAGCAAGCTTCGAAGGGATTCCGCCGCATAGCTAAAGGATTCAACAGCACCTACCAAACATTCACGTAAGTGCATCAGTTTCTTTCTCTATACATTGTATGATAGACCCGGGCGTACTCCTAACCCCTACTCTTTCTCTCGGAGGAATACTGAAGGGACAAGAGGAGCAGAGGCTGTCAATTCCGAATAAGAGAAAGCACGCCAACTTGTTTTTAAACAAACGTTTTTTCTCTCTCTCTCACTGTTGAGACTGACTAACTGTAAGACTGTACAGGATCAGGACAATTCCTCCTTTTGGACACTAGGTGGCACTCCGATAAGAGTGGAACCCCATATTTAACAGGCTGTTGTATTTAGGAATTTATATCGGTTTATTAGAATGTTTGTCTGCATATACCTTTCCATTTGTTCCAGGCCTAAGTATTGATGTCCAGACCAGGATACTGACGAATATTAAGGAGTACACTTGACCCTATTACTCCAATTATAATTAAGCGAGAAGCGCCGCACGAAGGGGTACCCACATTTCTTTTGTATTAGAAGATACTACCCACTCCACTTTATATATATATTGCATCTTCAATATCACGCAAGACAAAAAAACATGTATCTATAGTGTAAGACAGCAATTAAAAAGCAGCACTAAAGCTTCAAATCCATGTTTATATATAGAAAAAAGCATCTATTTATTTAAGATTCTATGTATGCCATACGTACTGATATTACGTTTGATGTTATTACTTCGTGGTTCCCTTCTCGTGAGGAACTAATCAGGAAGTAAAACTCCACGATCGCTGGAGGAGACAACGGGGATCAGCGAGGGAGCGCAGGGACGGGTAATGTATGCAGCCCGAGTGTGGCTTGGGGTCACCGTTTTCAGCACTGAAGGTTAATCCCGAGCCACACTCGATACCAGGGGGCCGAAACGCCAGGGACATAAAAAATCAACAAAAACGTTTTTTATTACGCACGTATGCGCGCGCATAGGCAAAAAATAATATAAACGCGTATGTGGCAGATTGGTTCCGTATATCTACCGCGATATGTATTATATAGACATATTTATATTTATGGCTATCTATAGATACCAGGCCATTTTGAGCCGCTGCCCTAAATAATCAATGCCTGCGTTTCTAGCCTGCTGGAGGAAGCAATTAACAGGTCAGTGACCATTTTCTCTGTGAAGTCATCGAAGGTGTGAATAAAAGAAATTACCCTTTTGGTTCTGCTCAGCAGGTGGGAGGGGCAATTGCACAGGGACAGGGCACATCGCAGATGGTGCGGCACCAAGTTGTAAGTGTTCATGCCTTTCAAAGAAGCCATCACATCCTTTGATCACTAGAGGTGGTCTTTGGGAGATGATTGATAGACCAGGGACTTAAAATTAAGGAAGAAGTGCACTGAGCATGCCCAGGAGAGGGGAATGCTGGGAAATGTAGTGAAGGGGGATGTACCATTTAAGGTTTTTTTTGAATGACCGGGAAACCTTATATATTCTGAGTCCAGCAAGGGCTCAGTGCGCGTCAAAGGGGGTTCACTCGACGTGATGATCTGTCTATGCTTCAATCTCCCACCTCGGAGTCACAATGGTCTGATTAGCTTATTGACGTGTAAGTAAGGCTCTATGTTTTGCTCATTTATTTTCTTGCTGTTTGTGTTTAATTGATTTATCATATCCATTTTTTCTGTAACAAATGCACTGAGATAACTTTTTTATCATAATAAATACAACTTATTAAGTTCTGTGTTCTGACTTATATTCACTCCACGCTAACTTAAGGGACTGGATTATTGTTTTTTTTGTTTTAAGCTCGAGTATCTACTAAATTGTGAGTTGCGGTGGCTGGGACAGTTGGGTAAGCGTGCGCGGGGGATTGTTGTCCGTGTAGTCATTATTTGGGTCTAGGATAGACAGATAGTGAATTGCTTAACCCTGCGTCTTTCGCTGTGGTGCGCATAGTGTTCGGGACAACTGGTGGCAGCATAACGAATAGAGTAAGGAAGTGTGTGTAAGGATTGTGGGAAATGTAGTCGCTACCACCAGGTCGAGAGAAGACGGGTACGGCATTGCAATCCTGGGACCACTTCATCACGCTCTACATGCCTGTTGTGAGTGGAGGTGTTGCCGGAACAGTTAGGTAAGCACGCGGAGGGTTGTTGTCCGCATAGTCATTATCTGGGTCTAGCATAGACAGATAGTGAGTTGTTTAACACTGCGTCTTTTGCTGCGGCGCGCGTAGTTGTCGTGACAGCGTATATATGTGAATGAGACCTAAAGGTAAACCATTTCCTAATAGTAACCCTAAGCCTGACCATAAACCAAGCAGAAATCGTAACCTTGAACATTGCAGTTCAGAATATCAGAAACAGCCAAATATATCAGATGGTTTTGATATTCTGAATAGGGCAGATACCGAGTATTGGAAGCTTTCAATATTCCGAATGTGTTGGTTCGGATTATTTCATAGTCAGAATTTTTTGGATTCCAAAATATTCCGCATTGAACCAAAATTATACCATTTGTAAAAGTGTTTTTATTTTTCTTAACTCCTATCTAATCCTTGAGGGCATTTAGTATAAGATTTTCAGCAGAGCATGATTATTATATAACATTATGCACGTCAATAGGTATAATAATCGTATATTATCATACATGCCACGTAATCATTGCCGGGGCCTTCATGTGTTAACCAAGAGCTTCTCGAGCCAAAACGAACTGGAAACTGGCTGAATCTGAGATCGCTATTTGGCTGGGAATCAAAATTCATTCCAGGAACGGACCCGAAGCCAAAGAAAGTACCACAGTAAGGTGTCACACTGACCAACGCAAACTCTGAGGTTTGCCAGTGGTACAGAGAGATCAGGGTAATTAATGTTGTCATCACCGCGCTTACACTGCCCAATCAAAATAAACTACGGCTTTATAAGTAGGGTCATTACTGGTTGAGGGATTTCTAACCACTTCAAAGCAATGTCCAAAGTGTCTGAGATATTTCTCTTTAACCTTCGGGACCAGCACGGTGTCTGCTCACTGTTTGGGAAAGTACTTTCTAAGGGGTGCCCAAATGTTTTTAAAAAGTTGTTTGGACAAGTCATTCAACCTCGGTCCTCCAGGTATTCTGGAACTTCATTTCCCACAAGATTAACAACCTAATGAGTGTTTGAGTATCTTGGGAAATCCAAAAACATCTGGAGCTCCAAGGTTGAGCATCACTGTATTAAAGAATAAATGAACAATGTTAAAGGTTGATCTGAGATGTGCAGGACTTCTTTAATCATCCAAATGGATACTTTGAATTGGACCAAGCTCAATGAATAGATAGTTGTTTTATTTCTTTTCTTTCTGTGATCCCTCTTTACGAGACCTTGAAGATGATTTATACTCATCGAATGCCCAAGATCTCCTTAACAAGCTTAGCTGCGTGTTCCGAATAGTCAATGAATATCCTCCAAAACACTGAAATGACCATGATGGAAATCACTTTGTATGTTCTGTTAGAACACACGATATCCTTAATGTTCTAAATTGGAACCAGAGACTTTCTGTGCGGCGAGAAGCAAAAATAAAATAGGGAATAAGGGTTGGCAGATATCGTCTGAGCGCTGCCAATTAACAGACTTTATCCTGGATCGGCACCAGTATAATCCATGCCAGGGCCAAAGCTCATGAGCTGAAAGACACTGCATTAAATGAGATTGGTTATATAAGTCTGGATATAGCGCATTCATTATCTATTTTCTTGTTACTTGGAGCACCTCATATAACCTCAGGCTACCTGTCATAAAACCTGTCACACCACGGCCAGTCCCTCATTAACCATATAACACTGGCCAACACACATCTTGGTGCCTCAAATGTTAGACTTGTGTCTGCGTATATTTGACCGGGTGATTCCAAAAATGGCAGCAGTTTTCCCCTATCAGCTCTAGGTTTTGAGATACAGAACATATGTCATATACCACTCTTCACTCTGCCCACCCATAAAAAAATAAGGATATTTTAATGTAGTGTTTATCCCCTTAACGATGGGCGGGCGTTGCCCATCCAGGGTGGCTAAATGCTGGCAAAGCGTACAGGTACGCTCGTCGGCAGGTGCCGTCGCGAGGTGCAGATTGCGCCTTGCCCCGCAGTCAACTCGCGTCATTGGCTGCAGGGGGACGGCCTGAATTCCCTGCATAGGCTGAAGGGAGGGGCCGAGGTGGCCCCATTGAAGACAGTGGGGTGTACCTGTACGCCCTGTGTCTTCAAAGCCTCCCACTGCCAGGACAGCAAAGTACATCCTGGCACGATAAGGGGTTAAATTAATATCTTTTAAGCATGAAGGAAACATTAAAAATTAAAAGAAAAGTGTAATACATGAAAATCTACTTATTCAATACAAAAAACACAAGTTTATGATACAAAGTCAAACTGTCCATTCATTCGACACACAAGAAGCTCTTTTGGTAAGACGACCGAGAGTGGGATCTGCCAGCACAATCCCACATAAGATTCCAACAATAGTTTGCCATCTTGTGTGCGTCCCATCTTCCTTGGTATCTGGTAATCTGTCACCTTGCTCTTCACTTTAGTGACAAGGTTCTCTGGAAACGGAAGAGATCTAAGTGATTGTGCAGATGATGGACTGTAACCCCTTCGCTGCTGAGCCATTTCACGCCTGTGTGCTGAGGTCATTTTTACCGGTTTTGCTCATCATGTTTAAGTGCAATTTGAAGTCATTTTATCATACAACCCAGACATATTATATATCATTTTTTACGGCAGACTCTGCAGATTCATAATATATATATATATTATTATATGTATATGCCATGCCTATTGCTTATCTTCCCTCTCCACTACACGCAATCCCTGAGTTGCACTCACCACATCCTCTGTTCCGTTCCTGCAGGTTTTCCATGTGTGAGTGTCATTGCTGACCTGGACTTTATACGATGTTACCCAGTCATCACTGCAAGAGATGGACATTTTTATTGTATGGAAGATTAAACAAAGGCACAGAGAAACCAACACTAATCTGTCCTTATTTTCTAGAAAGAACACAAATTATCACTGTGGAACTTTATCAAGTGATTTATCTTCTCTTTATTAATCAATTGTTAATAATCAATTGAAATGTCCAACATTGGTCGTAGTAAACACATGAAAAATAACACTATCAGGGTTATTCAGAGAGATCCGAATGGCTGGAGAAAGGTAACCGAACGCTGATTTTCTTGGCTATTCGGCTATTCAGAGAGCAGGCAATATGCCAAATCCTGGCGAATTGCCTGCACGTTCGGTGACTTTTCGTTCTCTTCAATTCGGTGCAAATCGGCTTTCCCATTTCGGCCACCCTGCGGTGTATTTAGCAAGCACCACAGGGCTGTCGAAGTGTAGGGAAAAGCTGCTGAAAACATTTCGATTCTCTTTGAATAACCCTGTATATGATATCATACAATGCCTAGCCACAAAAAGTCACACTTTCTAGTATTTGGTGGCCTGCCTTGGCTGTGATTCCGGCACGCATCATTTCGATAAGCTCATGCAATGTCACAGCATTTATTGGCGTCCAGAGTGGCATTCATTTGTGGCCAAGATCTTGTATTGATGATGGGAGAGTCGCAGCGCTGCGTAAAGTATTCTCCAGCACATTATCCCAAAGATTCTCAATGGGGTTAAGGTCTGGACCATGCGGTGGCCAATCCATGTGTGAAAATGATGTCTCATGCTCCCTGAGCCACTCTTGCACAATTTGAGCCCGATGAATCCTGGCATTGCCATCTTGGAATATGCCCGCTGTGCCATCAGGGGAGAAAAAACCCACTGATGGAAAAACCTGCCCATTCAGTATATTCAGGGAGTCACATGACGTCATTTTTTGGGCACATAACGTTGCTCAACCTAGATCTGACCAACTGGAGCAAAACCAGATCATAACAGACTTGTACGGTAAGTGGTGACTTTATTTTTGGCGAGGCAGTGTATATAGAGCATAATAACGGGATATTTCTTTCACTTTCGGCTCCATATCTAGACATAATTACAGCATTTTTCCGTATTATTGGGATCGCACTTCGGCCTGGCTCCCAAGTCATCATTTTTAACATTGGCCAGTTGACAGGTGTCAGTAGATTCCTCTTGTCTCACTGATCTGTCATCTTGGTCCGTAGATTACAGAATTCGGTCCCCATTGGGCTGTTTGGGGTCAGGGCTTAGAACAACAAAAAAATATAACATTTCTATTTAATTCCCACTCCCCCCCGTGCTCCATATCAGGCTGGTTTCATACTTACGTCCAGATGGAGTTCTTGCCCTGAGTGATGACTCCTGTAAAGCGAGTGAGTCTTCTGGCGTCAACTTCAAACCACTGCCTTTTGTTCTTTTCGCCAGCACACCAAGCACCATCATGAAAGTCATCATCGTAGATCCCTGACTGAAAATCGGGGAAACAGAGGAAATGCGACAAACTTAACGGGGCGGCTAGGAGTTTAGGCAAGTCTCATTTGGTCAAAAAAAGAATTGTTTGCGAAGCACCAATAGCTTTAAATCAGTGAATCGCAATGTAGTATTACTAATTATCTTCATTCATATGTCACTCCTACTTGACATATGTGCCAGGACCTATCTCTCATGTCGGACGTTAAACCTAGGGAATTACTTCGTAAGAAAATTGTCGTTCAGAATAGGGTGTGTTATTGCCATCCATTTCTGTCCATGGCCTGGACTTAGTTCGGCCCGATAACTGAAAGCACCACCTTTTTCGGACACAAGTCAGCCACTTTTCAGTTCAGATTCGGCGTTACCAGCATTTTGGTTCCCGATAAACATCCTGCGCAGTTATCGTCTCTCGCGGCAATGCCTTTTAACGGAATTATCAGCTATATTGATTCGATTTTACCGATATGCCGATTTCCGAAAAAAAATAACAAGTGCTGATAAGGATTGATAAATGGATTTTCAGGCAGAAAATAAAGGTAATAAGACTGAAATCTTTTTATAAACATTGGATATTTATAATAGTCATGTTTAAAAGGGATCTCTATGTGACGTTGGCCAAAAAATAAGCTTTTTCAGACATTTTACTGGCCAACTTTGTAACGGACCAGCAGCATTTTTCAAATATCGGCTCCGGACAATTTTTTTCGAATTAAGTCAGCCAATATTTTTTTCCGAAAAATCAGCCGATAGAATTAAATATAGCCCCATGTTGTTAAAAATAGAAAAGTTTGAAGGTGTTGGTTCAGGCATCTTAAGAATAGAGATGCTTGGCCTGTACATTTGGTGTGGTGCTTACTATATGTGTATGAAGTATTCACTTTGGATCTTCTGAGCTGGGGGCATGAGTGGTTAAGCACCCACCATGTCAGAATTGTTCTACTGTCCCACCTGTATGTTGAGGCGTCCTCGGTGAGACCCCAAGCCATAGCGTTTGGTGGTGGATGCCCTCAACTGATAGTCAGATACTCTCATGGACTCCACTCCAAGTGGTGGACATTCTGTGAAGAGGACATGGAAAGAGACAAGTTGTTACTGGACAAACGTATACCTTTTAACTGTTTCTTTTTGATCCTCAGAAATGGATCTGGGGAGAGATCCTGAAGTAATACACAGCTGTAGCGATGATCAGTGTTGGTTTCTTTGGTAATTTGCTCCAATTTTAAATAGTTTTTCAATTTTTTCTGCTACCTCCATGTTTAAACATTTTTAACCCCCCCCCCGAGAAGCTGGAAGGTTTTAATGTACAATAATCATGTAGGATGCCAGAACCCCATTATACATATAGGGCAGGTACAGGACATTACACATACAATAGAGACAGGGATGGTGCAGATAACCTCCAAGGCTTGGCAAGGTCTCGGGCAGCAGGATATGCTTTACAAAGACGTTGCAGAGCACTGGCCAAGCCAATAGTTAATGTTATAATAAGACATACAGTGTACCGAAATGTCACCGACACCATTATCTGCCTGCAGCACATTTACTGCATCTGACACAAAGGCCATTTCTGTCTGTATGCTGATAATGCAGACCCCGTGTGACACTGTGCAAGATAAGCAGGAGAGCTCACGATTTCTATATTTTATCTTTATCACCTTTACTGTATTAAGTCTGTTTCTGCCTGTATGGGCAGACCCCTATTGAAACTGTTAGAGAAAAGGGACACCATCGGGAGTTTAGAACCTTTCATCCCAGCAATATTTCTGTAAAGGATAAATGAATACATGAAAGCTTAAAAAATAAGCAAATTTACATTATGTTAATGTTTAAACTATCTCAGAACAACAACACTTCTGTTTTAGCTCACATTTATGTGGTTACTGAGTGCTGTGGGTTTGGAATAAATGTTATAAAAAGTTATTTTTTCCAGCTACCTGGTAATGAAAGGTTTAAAGACACATTAATCTAACCATTAAGCAGTTCATTCCGCTCTCATACGTAAATAAACCTGAACTCGACTACCTCTCCACTGACACCATTTACCTCTTTGTGCAACATACCCTGAAAGGCAGGTTGTTTGAACTCTGGTGAGGGCAATCGTAATTAAATGCTCTTGGTGGGACACCTGGATGTCAATTCTAGCAGGGTTATTCAAAGAGAATCGAAAAGTCACCGAGCGTTCAGTGACTTTTCGTTCCCCGCACTTCGGCGCGATTCGGCGATCCTAGTTCGCCGACCCTGCAGTGTATTCAGCAAGCACCACAGGGCCCCTGTAGTGCAGGGAAAACCTGCCGCAAACCCGCCGAGCACTCAACGCAAAACCTGCCGAACACTCACCGAACACTCACCAAAACCCGCAGAAACAGCTGGATTAACCACGCCGAACATGCCAGTGAAACCCGACTAGCCGCCGATCACAGCACAGAGCAGCCGCCGAAAAAAGCTGACACACAGACGAACGAGGAGAAAAAAAAACACAGTACGCAGGGCATTTCGGCAACTTTTCTCTGCTGGTTTTTGTTCTCTGAATAGACGAAGCATTGCTTCTCTATGGGGATTCACTGCCCTCAAACAGGCACCGTATGTGCCGGCAATTCGCCAACAATAGCCGAATGGCCAGGAAAGGTAACTGTATGCTGAATTTCACTGTTCGGTTACCTTTCGGGGCCAGATCGGCTCTCTTTGAATAACCCTGTCTGTCAAGGTGCCTCTGGGTGGCAATTTCATAATCGCTCTGAAGGTTTTCCAGACCCAGGCTCCTATAACCTCTGATATTGCCCAGATAATTCATGTGTCCTCTCACAGTCAGCATCACTCATCAGTCTGTATATAAGACTGTAACTGAAGCTCCCTCTACCTTTGTGCCCTCCCCCTCCTTGGCACCCTTGCCCACACTTTATATAGCCTCTGTGCTTGTTGGAGAGGTGTGGATGCTGGCCTCCTGCCAAGAGATTGTGGACCCATTTGGCAAAGCCAGTTCTCAAGGACAATGGACATACGTTGGCATCTAAAAGGTTAACAGGTTAAATATATTTCTTTCTCAAAGCTGTATTTTAGGAGTTAGTTTGTATTAGAGATACAATGTAGACGTATTGTTCGGTTTGTTCTAAATTTAATCTGATGCTCTGTGTTTGTTAATCCCGTCTATTGTGTAACTAATTAGGTTTCTGTGTCTTCTTTAGGAATTCAACTCCCCCTCATGTAGATAATGTATTCGGTTGATTGTGTCATGTTACCTCCCTTTCACTTGTCCATAAAACTGCTGCTCTCATTTTCATGAAATAATTCGTTCATTCATTTTCCCCTGCACTAAGTGTTGTGTCTGGTGTTTTGGGGAGAGATACATATGAATCTATTGCACTCCCTCAAGTTCTGACTGAGGGTTGTGAGAAGAGAAGCTACTGCGGATCAGCTTGGCTGAAGAGAAGGGACGGACGCTGTGGCAGCTTTGGGTCTGGTCCACAAGCTGGAGACCAATGCACCCCAGTTGCTGTTACAAAGACCTCACACTGTAACCCTGCATCCTTTTAATGAGGTAGCAGCACTTGCTACAACTGAACACAATTGGTGAATGCAGCCTTGATTGACCCTCTGCCTTGGAAGTTCTCCATCTTCTCGCTTTGTCCTTGTCCTGGGTTAGAGTTGAGTCTCTGCCTCTCTCCTCCCTGCCTGCAATATCCTTATAACTCTGCGTCTCGTGTTGCCCCATGTGTTCTGCGTTTGGGTTGCATTTGATGCTTATTAGACACATTCTGTGGATAAATGTCTGGCTGACTGGCCGGTCGCCCAGCATGTGGCATCTGCCACGGTCCATAAGGGTTTGCAGAGATATTGGCTAAACATCAGGAAAAAGCTGTTAAATTTAGTCCTGTTTTACTCACGTGGTGGGAAAGGTTTCACTCAGATCTGTTCTTTGTATTAACTTCATTTCCTACTCTAGAATATAATAAAAAGTTCCCAGGAGCAGATCTGGCTGATCCATAGAGTTAAAAACCAGGAGCTGGGATCCACAGACGTAAAGACCAGGAGCTGGGATGCACAGAGTTAAAGTCCAGGAGCTGGGATCCATAGAGATAAAGACCAGGTGCTGGGATCCATAGAGATAAAGACCAGGAGCTGGGATACATAGAGTTAAATACCAGGAGCTGGGATCCAAAGAGTTAAAGACCAGGAGCTGGGATCCATAGAGTTAAAGACCAGGAGCTGGGATCCATAGAGATAAAGACCAGGAGCTGGGATCCACAGAGATAAAGACCAGGAGCTGGGATCCACAGAGATAAAGACCAGGAGCTGGGATCCACAGAGATAAAGACCAGGAGCTGGGATCCAACGAGTTAAAGACCAGGAGCTGGGATCCAAAGAGTTAAAGACCAGGAGCTTGGATCCATAGAGTTAAAGACCAGGAGCTTGGATCCATAGAGTTAAAGACCAGGAGCTGGGATCCAGAGAGATAAAGACCAGGAGCTGGGATCCATAGAGTTAAAGGCCAAGAGCTGGGATCCATAGAGTTAAAAACCAGGAGCTGGGATCCATTGAGATAAAGTCCAGGAGCTGGTGTTCTTAAGTCACATCATCTGCTCACATTCCTGGACCTTTGGACCACATGTCTAGTACTTTATACAGTGGAGGTGAAACCTGATGTCAATTGTGGGACAGGTATTTGCTCCTAATGATCCATGGATTCGATAGACTTATCAATAGACCATCAAACCCAGGGATTGTGTGATCTTGTCTCAGCACTCTAGCCTTGTCTCCACCAAGCATTGCTGAGTTCATTTGTTTCGGAGTTTCTGCTGTATAAAGTAAGGGTCACATTCCCTCCGCTTTCAGCAACAGCTGTGTACACAAGACATGCGATCACCCACTTTACTTCTTGCTGAACTCAGCAGTGTCTCGGGTAACGATGACCCCATAGAAGTTCGATAATAATTGATTACAGTGGAATTAGGAACACATGCCCCTATGTGACACTCTCAGGGCGATTTAATTTACATTAATGTGTACTTTAATTGTGGAGAGTGGAGAGGGAAAGGACAGAGTCACAATGGGAGTGACAGGATATAAAAATAGGTCAAGGGGAAGCAATTGGAGACAGGACAGTGGTATAATGAAGGGTGTGAGGGATCTGGTAAAGATCCATTAAAACCGATGGCTCCAGGCTCATTAAGATCTGAATCCAGCATTGTATGGAATCCGTGACGTACGATGAGAGAGAAAAATGAACAGCTAAGCCACACTTGGGTCTGTAAAGCACGAACTCTCATGTAATAGAGCCACACACAGGTCCTTTAAAGCATGCACTCTCATGTAATAGAGCAACACACAGGTCCTTTAAAGCATGCCCTCTCATTTAATTGAGCCACACGCAGGTCCTTTAAAGCATGCACTCTCATGTAATAGAGCCACACTCGGGTCCTTTAAAGCATGCACTCTCATGTAATAGAGCAACACACAGGTCCTTTAAAGCATGCCCTCTCATTTAATTGAGCCACACGCAGGTCCTTTAAAGCACGCACTCTCATGTAATAGAGCCATACGCAAGTCCTTTAAACCATTCACTCTCATTTAATTGAGCCACATGCAGGTCCTTTAAAGCATGCACTCTCTTTAAGTGAGCCACACGCAGGTCCTTTAAAGCATGTGCTCTCTTTAAGTGAGGAACACTCAGGTCCTTTAAAGCATGCACTCTCTTTAAGTGAGCTACACTCAGGTCCTTTAAAGAATGCGCTCACTTTAAGAGAGCCACACACAGGTCCTTTAAAGCATGCACTCTCATGTAATAGAGCCACACTCAGGTCCTTTAAAGCATGCACTCTCATTTAATTGAGCCACATGCAGGTCCTCTATAGCATGCCCTCTCATTTAATTGAGCCACACGCATGTCCTTTAAATTATGCTCTCTCATTTAATTGAGCCACACACATGTCCTTTAAAACATGCCATCTCATTTAATTGAGCCACACTCAGGTCCTTTGAAGCATGCACTCTTTTAAGTGAGCCACACTCAGGTCCTTTAAAGCACGCGCTCTCTGTAAGTGAGTTACACTCAGGTCCTTTAAAGCTTGCATTCTCATTTAAGTGAGCCACACGCAGGTCCTTTAAAGCATACACTCTCTTTAAGTGAGCAACCCTTACATTACTGTAAAGCATGCAGGTTCACCTCTGGCTTGCTTGGGCTCGGTTCTGCCATGTTTATCTTCCTAAAAAAGCATACGCTGCATGTATTATTCACACAAATCTCGCTCACACTGAGTTAAGCATGCACTCTTGGTACATACGTTCCTCTGGATTTCCTTTGTCCTTTGATGTGGGACTTTCTGCTTTCGTCTTCTTCAATACTTTCACCGTCTTTACTATCTTAACTTTTTTTTTCGCTGCCACTTTGGCTAGAAAAAGGCAAAACCAATTATCGAGTGATTTCTCAGCTGGAAAGAAATATACAGACATGCAATACGTGTACGTATACATACTTATGCCGTGAATGTTCCAAGACACACATAAACCATATAAACAGAAAGCATGCTAATTAATACATGCGGTGTGCACATAGACATACACACATGTGCCCAGTTAAACTCATACATGTACCTTATTTCTACAGATACCCATAGCCCAGTTATACACACCTACACATGTACCACAGTTGTACACACACATACAAGTACCCAAGTAATACACAGACAGACATGTACTCCAGATACGCACATGTACCATAGATATACAAATACACACATGGACTCCATTTAAACACGTGCATAATGACATATACTATTGAAATACCCAAAAACACATGCCTGTACTCAAGTACACGCATGCACATGTATTATGTGTCTCACACCTTGATACTGTAAAGGTTAATTGTAAAAACACATATAAATACATGAACTGGTTTCTGTACAAGAAAACGCTCTCTGGGTTCTCCAAATCACCACCATGAAAGCCGACTCTGCTGTTCGGACATGTTCCCGGCAGTGCCCACGTACCCAATGTCTATCTAATACAATGCAGTGACGAGGACTTGTCTCCATCAAACACATAGGTCCCTATTACAATCTTTGCGCAAATGCACCTGCGCAGCGCAATTTTATTTGCGCACACAAAAAAACGTTAGCACGCACAAATTAATGCGGTATTACAATCAGTTTTTCAGCCTTCAGGTTTTTTCGAGCGCAAATCCGACGCGCAAAGCCGGGCACAAATGACCGTTGCGCGCAGGAATCGGTGGGCAGACTGTTTTTTCACAGGACTCAGCCAATCAGAAATAAGAACCACCATTTGCTAGGTTTCGGTTGTTGCGCCTGTCAGAGTCAATCTGCGTATATGTGCTGCAGCAAAAATAAAAAATTAAACAATTTATTAATTTTATTGTTTGGGTATGTGTAGAATGTGTAACTGTACTGTGCTGTATTTTTTTTTTGTGCAGGTTCATTTCGTTTCGGCCAGAACGTTCAGATTGTAAGTTCCCATACATAGGTTTTCAAAGACGTTATGATACTTTGCGCAAACGTCGTTCGTACGATGTTGCGTGAAGATCGCAATACAATCCGCTTGAACGCATTCGCGCTGACAATGGTAAGTATGGGATGCGCGCACGCACTTGCGCTCGCGCTGGGTTCGCGCAGGGTCATCCGCGGTAGACGCTAACGCGCATCGTTTGCGCGAACGTTGTAATATGACTTCCGCGCAAATGGTTTTGTCCTCGCGCAAAAGCGCATTTGCGTGCACGCAAATGCGCTGCGCGAGGATTGTAATAGGGGCCATAATGTGTTTTTATAGAATGTGATTTTCTGTTTTATGGCTTAATGTCAGTATGTTCTGAGCTGATAAAGTTCCTCATTGTTCTCCTCTGACTCCTCTCAGGGGAACAAGGCTTGGACGGCCGCATGTGTCAAACTCCAGATGTTCTGCCTGGCATGGGAAATGCTTTTTTATTACGTTAAATATTGTTTAATTTTGAAATTTAAAACATGATGAAGTTATTGAATGTCTAACGAGGCTGCCTGATCATTTGACGCATCGGAGACAATTTCCATACTGCGACAGAAACGGGTGACACCGACTAACGTTCATTTTAACCATGGAAAGAGATGAAAAAATAGTTAAAAAATCTTTCCAAACAAATCAAAGGTTACTTTAAGCCCGGGGGGGGGGCATTTATTCTCCATGACCTTGTTCTAGCTACAGTATTGATATGAATGAGGACTAGCACCTAGCACACCACATGGGATACTATACAGACAAAGGAGACGGGGTAGAGAATGATGGAGGGGTTAAACATTAGCCTCTTCCTGACACCCTACACATTCTCCCCCTCCTGTTTCAAATGTTTAGTTTTCATTAAAATATCCCCTGAATCCAGCACTGGTCTCTCTCTGATCTCTGCAGGATATGTCATGCTTCCTGCTCAGCATGTCATGTGACTGCAAGGGGCGGAGCACTCCAGCCAATCCCGTGGCTCTTGTGCAGGAAGGCTTTGATACAATTGGACGGGCCTGGTATCTGAAGTACTCCAAGTCCAGGAAACCTGATATGATGGTTCCCTGAATTGAAAGTCTGGGTGGGGCTAAGCTCCTGCATTTGGGTGGCTGAATCAACCATCTGAGCCCCCTTCAGAGGGGGAAGATGGAGCAGGGAGCTCACAGCAGTGTGACCACTCAGTTAAGCTAAAGTGTTCACACTGTGCAGAGTGTCCCTTTAAGGAAGCATGGAAAGCAGGTGCACCAAGCCTTGAGCTTTGAGAACGGCTCATCTGGTGTCAAACTTTGACAAACAAAAACTTATCAATTTTGGTGATTGAATGCCTGGTCCTTCTTCTCTGTTCTTGGATCATGTTCCATCTATATTGAACAATTAAGACTCTCAGCAGTCTCCTTTCTTGGAGAAGAGCGACCATACGACTCTGAAGAGACAGACTGACCTTGGTTATGACATCTGAAAGCTTACTGAACACCCATCAGTTTCATTCTGAGCACTCACATGTGATGTACCAAAGAGGATTCTTGATGTTGAAGAATTTACCATATTCTCCGGTATAACTAAGATTTGTATCCGTGTGGTTTCATTGTCTATATTTCCTCTGGTGAACTACATGAGAAAAAAATCCAAAAGATCTCAAAGATGATAATCTGTTCTACAGACTAAGAGCAGTCATCATCATGACCTTGAGCTTTCCTGAGTTGAAGATGATGGAGCATGAACCTGCGAAGTGACCCACAGTCTCTACAGGCCATTTAATGTTTGCTCTGCTTCAGAACACGCCCACCTAAAATCACAACATGAATGTGAACCAGCGGATTGGCTCTTTGAGCATCATGACCATCCATGGAAGCATTTCCACCCTGGAGTAAGAGAGCACTGTAACCTTGTTTCCTCTCAAAACCATTAGGTGTAGGTGTGAAAAGTGACATAACCGTGTTATCTGAGGACACAGAGTGTGAGGACTCTGGCAGGACTCGATGCACCATAAACTTGTCTAAACGTCCTATTTATTTATTTATTTATTTTTTATTTGAAAAGGATTTTACCAGGAAGGATACATTGAGATTTCTCTCGTTTTCAAGTATGTCCTGGGTTCGAGAACAGTGAGTGGTTACAGTTGTTACAGAAATACAAACTAATAAAATGCAAACTATTAAAAAACAAAACACAAATATACAGATTAACATATCATGTTATTATGAAATAACCACTGTTTGTTTTATTAAAACATACTCTGCTGAATGGACTTTTACAAGTTTGACATTCGTGGAATAGATATAAGGATATAAAAGGACAAGTGCAGTCACATCTAGTTGCATCCCAATAGAGTTTGCATAAATGAATGTGAGTAGGAGCTGTTAATTTCTGGCTTCCTAGAGGAGAATGTTCCATTCCATGGTAGCTCATTCTTTTCAAAAGAAGTCGGTATTCAGATATGAATGTTTCTGCAAAATCCCACTTTCAAATAACCCCATCATAATATCCCAATCTTACCTCTAATCTATACCATGACGCGGGCAACATGATCCACTAATACCTCTGGCCGTGTCTTCTACGGCAAAAAAAATTCCCAGTGTCCTTCTGCAGTTCCTTTGTGACCACGGTCAAGTGGGCTTGGGCAGAGCATGCACAGTATTGCACTTGGATCCATGGAGACCTACTGACTCCAGGAGCCGATACCAAAGGTGGCGCCACTGCTGATATCTATCGGCGGCTCTCTATTCTTATGTCTTGAGCCGATAATAGAGAAACCCAGTCATAATAGAGTCGGTAACAGTGTGTCTCTAAGAGTTATTTGCTCTTGATGATTTTTCCCGTTGGATATTCCAACCAGGTAAAGGTCATATTAGGCAGTGAACGTGTGAGGAACCGGGAATTAGAAATTTAAGGCTAAAACATCAGGGGCCCAACTCCAACCAAGAGGTGAGTCGCAAAGGTGAGTCAGTGGTTCAAGTTGTAATATTTCTTTCCTGCATTAGAATACCGCCACTGCTGCCAATGCCAGGAGTCCATAAGACTCTTTGGAGCCAGGTGTTGCCAAGCTCGAGCTCTGCAGGAGCTCACGTGATCAGGGTCACTCTAGGATGGCGGAAGGTTTCGCGGAGGAACCCTGTCAACTATTTGTTCCCTTCCCAGTGTTCTGCTATCTATGTATAAAATGTAGGAGATATTAATGGGCAGTAAGGACCTGCGATGTCCAAGACGCAATCCATGCTTGCATCTCTGATGGAATAGGACGTGTTGAAATTAACCGAAGCACTCGAGCTATTATGTTGTACGACTCAAGCGCTTAGGTTCACGACAGCATTGTAATAGGGCCCGGATTTTGTTTCCAACTCCTGTATCCCATAGCTTGACTTTATTGACCTAAAATTTCCAATATTCCATAATCGTGCCAAAAATTCGACCACCAAAGCTTTGTATATTCTCCTTATTCTCTTTGTAATAGAAGACCCTTGTATTTAGTTTCTTGTAGCTGAGCTGCTCCTCGTGTCTATAAAAAGAAACTCAACCAGGATAATTGCCAAAGGATTTTTTTTCCAGGATTCTGCTCCAGGTTTTTTTTTCCACCTTCTCTTTTCACGGAGGCTGAAAAACCAAAATAAACAGAGAGCACGTGGTGCGATTCATACTCCAAAGAGTTTCACCGACATTATGCCTACAAATGCAAACACACACCAATACACCCTCTCACACACACACACTGACAGACATACAAACCCTCTCTCGTGAAGACAACACATTAGCATTCCTTGTCCATGCAGGGTGCTCACGTGATGGCCGGTGGCAGTCAGCGTGAAAGCATAGTGTTTGAGCATAGCATGACATTAATGGAAGCTGCCCACAAACTTACCTTATGGCTCTATGACCATCTCCTCTCCAAAGACATGATAACTGAGATGACCCCAGTCATGGACAATAGTGTTTTGGGATGGCATAGAGTGAATGACCAATTAATGTTTCAGGTGTTCGTGTTGCACATTTCATTGCATTACATTGTTTTGTGCCCAAGCTTCAATGGGTCTTGTTTGAAGTCATTGTCCAAAGAAAGCTCTATGAGATGCATCTCTTGGAGAAGCTCATGGAAAGCCAAGTTGGTAAGACCTCCTGCATCAGTGCTGTGGCCATAAGATGTTAATGTAGATTCACTAGTGGGTTAAAAGTGGACGAGAAGTGGGGGCTTGGCCTCCAAACCTACCAAGAACACTTTAGTGAAGGAGCCCCTATAGTTGGCATGAAGGATGATTTCCATTCTCTAAAGGCAGCCTTCCCTAATACCTACAGGCCATCATATACAGGTGTCCTACATACACCAGAACATATCAAAGAGCATGCATGTGTCCCATATTAAGCACAGGTTGGCCTCTACTTACCTAGTACCAACCATATTTTTCACTGCTGTCATGGCCAATGTCCTAAATTCCATGTGTTTCTCAAAGTCAGCTTCCCCAAGGTGCACCTCAATGTCGCGGAAGCCTCAAGGCAGAGAGCTGCTTTTAAGTATCAGCCTTTTATGTGAATTGTTAATTAAATCCCCCTTCCCTCCTGCCGCAGTGTGCGGTTTTGGTTGTTGATATTTCAAGTTCTTTGGCATGTACACATAGTTCATCTGTTCTTTTGATGGCGGGTCGCCCAATTTTACAAGACCGAGAGGGACACTCTGACTTTCCTGGGCAGTGATTAGAGGCTCACCATGGTTGTTAATATTATTTTCAGCAGATTTAATCAATATTGTTTATGTAACAGAAATATACATGTCTAGTAAGTAAAGAATGAGCCACATATCACATGTACGGGGTCAGCATTTCCATGTTATATATTATATGGTGCATTAGTGGACAATTATATGTGGCTGACCTGGATAAATGTGTTAAAGGGAAACTATGAGAAACCTATTGATAGGAGACAAACTGTATTGTCCAGTACTACCCAGAAATCAAAATGCCCCCATTACTTCCATCATTAGGATATCAGAAGCCGGGGAGCAAGAGGAATACTCTCTGCATGGGTCCTGACAGGTAGGATGCCCACCATGTGATATCATTTACAGCACCGACAGCTGACACGATTCTTTACAATGTATTTCCATAAATTTGAGCGATGTCATGTCCTATAGGACATTCATCCAAGAGTATTTATATTCATTCAGAAATTTCCCTCACATTTCCTTAGAACCAGAGCACCCAAAGGTGTCGTGGCACGTGCCTCGGGTCAAGGAAGGTCCAAGGTCCTAAAAGTTGAGATCCTGCTCTCAGATACACCTGGTACCGAGGAGATTATTTGTATTTCCATTGAGGGTATGAAGACCAAACTCCGATCTGGTTTCATTCACATTCTGCCATAAATTGGAAAGTCCTAAACATACAACAGGCTCCAGGCTGTCATTGTTGGGGCTCTTGTTTTTGGTGTTGGTGTCATAAAAGCTTTGATTGTTGTGTATATAGGTGTGGAGCCCCTTGAGTAAGTTAATCTCTGGACATCCTAGAGTGAGGATATATAAACAAGGTATCTGAGGATTCCTGTGAATACACTGACCCATTTATTTACACACTGAGCACATTGAGCAAAGTGTGGCTGGTCTCAAGGGCTCCCAGACCAAGGCTGCGAAGGAGAAGGGGCGAGCAAGGAGGCACCTCCTTCCTACTCATACAGTACTATGAAATATTGATTAGATATACACTTGATCTCAAATGACTGTTTTATCCAACGTCCATACAGAGCCCTCTTACCTGAGTCTTCACTTTGTCACATAATGTCTATCTTCTGGTGAACTCCATGACCAACGTCGACCAACATGACATGGACAGAGCAGCCAGCGCCATAACATTGTGCATTCTCAAGCATCATGCTGCCCCATGCCTGATGGCACTCATGACCATGACCCCCACTTACCTTTCTTGTCTGCTGTCTTCTCCTCATTTAGCTTCAGCCTCCTGTCCTTGGGTACAGGTTCCTCGAGATCCTCTTCAATATACTTGGTTGGCTTCACAGTCCCATTGGTTCTTGGAGTGACGGTGGTGCTGTTAACTTTGGTGAGGGTCTTCTCAGTGGTGACCGTCCTCACCGTGGTGGAACGAGGGGCACCATAACTGCTACTAATTAGTGCGGTGGTGCCCAGCAGTACCAGAATAATGGTTGACCCATGCATTGTCAATGACCAGGCAGAATCTAGGCTTATCCAGGCTTCAGCTGAGTGTTTTTAACTTGAACTGAAATTCTGCAGCACAGACTCCCCTCCCCTTCCCTCTCTCCCAATCTAGCCTCCCTTCTTTCTCTGGAACAGAATATTTTACCAAACCCTCCCAGCCCCCCATCCGAATTCCTGACCAGTCTGAGGAACAAGAAGACACATTCTGTGGATGATCATAGCATGCCGGCCAGAAGCAACGGGTTAAGTGCATTAGTCTACAAAACCAACGACAGCTCCTATTTGGGGTTTTTTACACTGTTAAAAATGTCTATATTTTCAATAGAAATTTCCTACATAAATACCCATCGAGAAATCAGAAACAAAAGACATGAAATCTGAGCAGGACACTCCGCACATCTCTTATTTATTGATAAAAGCAATTACATGGTCCCCATACAAGAGGATGGCAAGAATGAATAACAAACATATATGAAAAAAATAAATATACGTGATGACACTTTGAAGTCAACTGAGACAAGAATGACTTTGTGTTCTATTACGTTAGATCTTTAATTTCTTGTGATTACACTTTGCTGCTGCTTTGTTCATCGTTAAATCGGACAGGTATCAGATCTGGCGATTGTATTACTTACGTCTGGAGTCCACGCAGGGCCGCTGTAGGGGTTGACAGGCCATGGCCCAGTGGCTCCAGGGGCGATTACCCTTACCAAACTCTGTGCAGCTTGTCTAAGTGCCACAGATGTATGAGCCACCCAGGACTGGCTCGCCGTTACACCGAGAAATTACCCGGTGTGCTGTGGAAACGGAGGCCGGTTCTAGCACTTTGACTCAGTGTCTCAACAGTTAAGGGGTTATTCAGAGAGATTCGTAATGTCGCCGCACGTTTGGTGACGTTTCGTTCCCCGCACTTCGGGGTGATCCTGCGATTCTAGTTTGCCGAACCTGCGGTGTATTCAAGTACAACCGTAGGGTCCCCATAGTGCAGGGAAAACTTGCCACAAACCCACTAAACACTTACCGAGCACTCACCAAAAACCCATAGAAACCGCCACAAAAAAACGCAGGAAAAATCCATGGAGCCGACGAGCACAGCGCAGAGTAGCCGCCGGAAAAAGCCGACAGGCAGACGGACATGGTAAAAAAAACAAAAAACCTAAAAACAAAAAACAGTTGGCTGGAAAGTAGGGCTGAAACAACTAATCGATTAATCGACAACTAATCGATGATTAAAATAGTTATCAACTATTTTCATTATCGATTAATCGGCTGTCGATTAACTCAGTCTGAATCTAAACAGGATGATTAAATGTAAATAACCTCAGCTTCGGAGCTGATTGGAGAAGACGTGCCGCTGCTTTACTAGGTATGATTTAGTTCTAGGGTTATGTCAGACACAACCAGTTTGTTTTTATTCCATTTACAACAGTAGCAGAACTATAACACAAAACATAGGATACTGCCACTGGATGAAGGAGGTGTATGCCTGTGTTTAATCCTTACTTGAAGCTGGAGTCCTGTGCCACCACCCCACGCTCCCTGCCACACCCTCTTTGGTTGGGAACTGCCATTCCCTTCCTTTGGTCTGGTCCCTTTCCCCAAACTCACTCCCACACTCAGATCTGGTCTTTTGTCCATACCCACTCCCTCTCACACTCAGGTCAAGTCACTTTAACAAAGTCACCCCCTTCCACCTCCAGCCCCTCCTCCCACTCAGTTTGTTCACATAATTATTTAAAAGGGACACTCTATGCACCCTGACCACTTTAGCTTATTAACCCCGATTTCATGCCGACATCTATGACCAAGTGCTTGTAGCCGTGTTCATTTGAGAAAGCAAACATGGGCTTAAGCTGTGCATGCAGCATCAACCCATCCCTCTGACCAAGCGCTCGCAGCATCAACCCATCCCTCTGACCAAGCGCTCCCAGCACCAACCCATCCCTCTGACCAAGCGCTCGCAGCACCAACCCATCCCTCTGACCAAGCGCTCGAATACCTTGTGTGAAAAGTACTCAAGATACACAATTTGCGTATGTACATACGAAAGTTGCATACACTACGCAAATTTCTTATGAAAAAAGGGGGAGGGGTTGTGGTTATTTAGTTATTTTTACATAAAATTCCTTTTAAGTAAGCAAATTTTTTTTAAAAAAATTTATTCGATGAATCGATTAATCGAAATAATAATCGGCCAACTAATCGATTATGAGAATAATCGTTAGTCGCAGCCCTACTGGAAAGTTTGAGAATTTAAATGCTGTTTGCAAAAAAACTTCTGGATAAAAATGTCTGGAATTTACATGTAAGATCCAATGAATGATAATAAAAAGGTCTGTTACAGAAAAAAGAAGAAAACGCTTAAAAAAAAAACACGAGAAACTTTTTTGCCAAAAAATGCCTAAAAGATCCTAAAAAAATCTAAAGATAGACTTTTTGCTGCAGAATATTATAATAAACGGTTTATTAGATATTGAATTAAAACGGGAAAAATTTTAACATTGAAGCCTATGTGATTCTCCTGAATAAACCTGCCGAATGAAACCACCGAATGACAGAGCACTTTGGCAACTTTTCTCTGCTGTTCGGTGTCTGTGAATAGATTAACCATTGCTTCTCTATAGGGGATTTCACTGCCGTCGAACAGGCACCGTACTTGCTGCCAATTCCCCAAAATGTGGAGAACTGCCTGATCTCTGAATAGCCGAATGGCCACGAAATATCTCCGTACACTGAATTTCATTTGTATTGTAACCCTGTCTCTAGTGTGCCCATTGTACATCGCTGCAGAATATGCTAGCGCTATATAAAGAATAATAATAATAATTGCGGGGCCAGATCGGCTCTCTCTGAATAACTCTGTATGGATTTAGCAAACTTCCTGTAAAATAATGTAAGCAGAAGAGGAGGCAAAATGTTTTGTTATTAACATGTTTTCTGGTACAGGGAAGCAGAGGAAAGGGGGGGGGGCTGAGTAGAGGTTCAATAAGGGACCCCAAGGTCTCTGATGGCAGCCCTGAATCCAGGCACTAGGTTGTATGCCAGACATGGATATTTGATGCTGAACATAACCATACTTTCATTAATGTGACAAGAACACAATGAAAAACAGAAAATAAATCTCTAGATTGTAAGCTCTTGGAATCAGGGCTGCTTTTGTTGCATTTTTATTGAATTAAAGTGCTGTGTAAGCTGTATAAATACTAAAATAATAATGATAAAAGCATAAGCACCACTGGTACTCTGTGCAAAATCATTTAGCACCCCCTAAAACCACCCATTAAATCCCCTACTCACCTCTCATCCCACGATGAGAACGCTGGCCTGATCTGCTAGATTCTTCTGGCTGCGAGCAGAGTGAGACTGGGGACAACTAGTTACCAGTCTCCCTCTGTGATCACTCCCACTCCGCGAAAGTGAGATTGCGCAGGGCTCGCAGCCCAGAAGCTCAAGCCTCTATGGAGTCCAATGGACCCCAGGAGATAATACGCGTGGCAGCTCTACCGCGAGTATCCCCAACGTTTAGTGCTGCAATCTGGTTTCAGGTGCTGAATTTTCCTGTCCTGGAATATTGCATTAAGATGGGAATGCTACAGGAATATCTGCAGGTGCAAATGTTCCCCCTTTAGCATCCCCATGATAGTGTGAAGAAGGGAATAGTGTCCTAAGAGTCTCATGGGAGTATACTGACCGACCGAGTATATTGCAGGAGTTTTGTGTTCTAGTGAGAGTATTTCATGTGCAGTGTGTCCTAGGAAGCATCCCGACTAGCAGGAGAATTACTGGAGTCTTGCTGCTTACTGAAAGAACTAATTTGCAGAGACATTACTGGATAAATATGGTATAACTGGTATATTACAGGAGTATTAGATAATAGCAGGTATATTACAGCAGTATTAGATAAAAGTGGGTATATTACAGCAGTATTAGATAATAGCAGGTATATTACAGCAGTATTATATAATAACAGGTATATTACAGGAGTATTATATAATAGCAGGTATATTACAGCTGTATTAGATAATAGCAGGTATATTACAGGAGTATTAGATAATAGCATGTATATTACAGCTGTATTAGATAGTAGCAGGTATATTACAGCAGTATTAGATAAAAGCGGATATATTACACCTGTATTAGATAATAGCAGGTATATTACAGGAATATTAGATAATAGCAGGTATATTACAGCAGTATTAGATAATAGCAGGTATATTACAGGAGTATTATATAATAGAAGGTATATTACAGCAGTATTATATAATAGCATGTATATTACAGCTGTATTAGATAGTAGCAGGTATATTACAGCAGTATTAGATAAAAGCGGGTATATTACACCTGTATTAGATAATAGCAGGTATATTACAGGAATATTAGATAATAGCAGGTATATTACAGCAGTATTAGATAATAGCAGGTATATTACAGGAGTATTATATAATAGCAGGTATATTACAGCAGTATTAGATAAAAGTGGGTATATTACAGCAGTATTATATAATAGCAGGTATATTACAGGAGTATTAGATAATAGCAGGTATTTTACAGGAGTATTAAATAATAGCAGGTATATTACAGCAGTATTAGATAATAGCAGGTATATTACAGCAGTATTAGATAATAGCAGGTATTTTACAGCAGTATTAGATAATAGCAGGTATATTACAGGAGTATTAGATAATAGCAGGTATATTTATTTATTTATTTATAAAGGATTTTACCAGGAAGGATACATTGAGATTACTCTCGTTTTCAAGTATGTCCTGGGTTCGAGAACATTGAGTGGTTACAGAAATACAAAATAGAAAAATGCAAGATATTAACACAAGACCAAATATACAGATTAACAGAAAAATAAATATGGAGGAAATAAAGTCATTATGTTACATGTTTACAGGTGCATTACGTATTGAGGTATGTTAATAGGGAAGTCTTAAGGGACTTTAGACTGGGGGAAGATTTGACGGTGTCTGGGAGGTTATTCGATATTTGCGGTGCTCTGTAGGAAAATGAGGATCGAGCCATTTTCTTTTTGTATTGCGGTATTGCAAGTAAGGTGCTGGTCCTGGATCTGAGGTTATAGGATGAGGGAACTGCCGGGGGAAGCAGCATATTCAGGTAGGGTGGTAGCTTCCCAGAAAAGCTCTTAAACACCAGGTTGGAAAGGTGAAGGGTGCGTCTAGAGTCCAGTGATGGCCTGTTTAGTTCTTTTAACATGTCACAATGGTGGGTCATGTAGTTACATTGTAGCACAAAGCGACAGAATGAGTTATACAATGTAGTAAGTTTCTGGAGGTGTGTTTGTGGGGCGGCTGCATACACTACATCTCCGTATTCAATGGCTGGCATAAGCATTTGTTGTACAATCTGCTTTCTTACCGCGGGGCTCAGGCAGGATTTGTTTCTGTACAGGGCACCTAGTTTGGGTAGAGTTTAGATGAGAGTTTTTCGATGTGGGGGCCAAAAGATAGATTTGGGTCTAACCACATACCTAGGTATTTGAGAGAAGTGACTGTGGTCAGCGTGCCATTTGATTTTGTCCCAACACATAGATGAGGTGTTGCAATTTGTGTAGTTTAGGTGCGGTTCCAAAGAGCATTGTAACAGTTTTGTCAGTATTTAGAAAACGTTTGTTATTTGCGATCCACTTTTCTACCCCTGTGAATTGGTCTTGCAGCCGGCCTCCAGCTGTGGGAGATTGGTTTTGCTGGTATAGATTACAGTGTCGTCTGCGTACATGTGTACAGTTGAGGCTTTGCAGACATTGGGCAGATCGTTTATGAATATTGTGAATGAAGGGGCCAAGTATCGAGCCTTGGGGTACGCCGCACGTGACTTCGGAGGGAAAGGAAAGTGCTGTCAGAAATGGACACAAATTGAGACCTATCAGACACATATGATTGGAACCAGGTTAACGTACTATCACCAATACCAGAGTTCTTAATTTTTTGTAATAGGATGCCATGGTCTACTGTGTCAAAAGCCTTGCAAAATCAAGGAAGATGGCTCCAGTTAGGTTTCCTTGTTCCATGCCTGCTTGGATATCATTACAAACTTTTAAAAGGGCAGTTGTAGTTGAATGGTTTGGACGAAAGCCTGATTGATCTGGGGTTAAATAGTTCTGATACTGATAATAATCACGTAATTGAGTGTAGACACATTTTTCCTGAATTTTTGACATTACAGCAGTATTCAATAAAAACGGGTATATTACAGCAGTATTAGATAATAGCAGGTATTTTACAGCAGTATTAGATAATAGCAGGTATTTTACAGCAGTATTAGATAATAGCAGGTATTTACAGCAGTATTAGATAATAGCAGGTATTTTACAGCAGTATTATATAATAGCAGGTATATTACAGCAGTATTAGATAATAGCAGGTATTTTACAGCAGTATTAGATAATAGCAGGTATTTACAGCAGTATTAGATAATAGCAGGTATATTACAGCAGTATTAGATAATAGCAGGTATTTTACAGCAGTATTATATAATAGCAGGTATATTACAGCAGTATTAGATAATAGCAGGTATTTTACAGCAGTATTAGATAATAGCAGGTATTTTACAGCAGTATTAGATAATAGCAGGTATTTACAGCAGTATTAGATAATAGCAGGTATATTACAGCAGTATTAGATAATAGCAGGTATTTTACAGCAGTATTATATAATAGCAGGTATATTACAGCAGTATTAGATAATAGCAGGTATTTTACAGCAGTATTAGATAATAGCAGGTATATTACAGCAGTATTAGATAATAGCAGGTATTTTACAGGAGTATTAGATAATAGCAGGTATTTTACAGCAGTATTATATAATAGAAGGTATATTACAGCAGTATTAGATAATAGCAGGTATATTACAGCAGTATTATATAATAGCAGGTATATTACAGCAGTATTATATAATAGCAGGTATATTACAGCAGTATTAGATAATAGCAGGTATATTACAGCAGTATTAGATAATAGCATGTATTTTACAGCAGTATTATATAATAGAAGGTATATTACAGCAGTATTAGATAATAGCAGGTATTTTACAGCAGTATTATATAATAGCAGGTATATTACAGCAGTATTAGATAATAGCAGGTATATTACAGCAGTATTATATAATAGCAGGTATATTACAGCAGTATTAGATAATAGCAGGTATATTACAGGAGTATTAGGTAATAGCAGGTATATTACAGCAGTATTAGATAATAGCAGGTATATTACAGCAGTATTATATAATAGAAGGTATATTACAGCAGTATTATATAATAGCAGGTATTTTACAGCAGTATTAGATAAAAGAAGGTATATTACAGCAGTATTATATAATAGCAGGTATATTACAGCAGTATTAGATAATAGCAGGTATTTTACAGCAGTATTAGATAATAGCAGGTATATTACAGCAGTATTATATAATAGCAGGTATATTACAGCAGTATTAGATAATAGCAAGTATTTTACAGCAGTATTAGATAATAGCGGGTATATTACAGCAGTATTAGATAATAGCATGTATTTTACAGCAGTATTATATAATAGAAGGTATATTACAGCAGTATTAGATAATAGCAGGTATATTACAGCAGTATTATATAATAGCAGGTATTTTACAGCAGTATTATATAATAGCAGGTATATTACAGCAGTATTAGATAATAGCAGGTATATTACAGCAGTATTATATAATAGCAGGTATTTTACAGCAGTATTAGATAATAGCAGGTATTTTACAGGAGTATTAGATAATAGCAGGTATTTTACAGCAGTATTAGATAATAGCAGGTATTTTACAGGAGTATTAGATAATAGCAGGTATATTACAGGAGTATTAGATAATAGCAGGAATATTACAGCAGTATTAGATAATAGCATGTATTTTACAGCAGTATTATATAATAGAAGGTATATTACAGCAGTATTAGATAATAGCAGGTATATTACAGCAGTATTAGATAATAGCAGGTATTTTACAGGAGTATTAGATAATAGCAGGTATATTACAGGAGTATTAGATAATAGCAGGAATATTACAGCAGTATTAGATAATAGCATGTATTTTACAGCAGTATTATATAATAGAAGGTATATTACAGCAGTATTATATAATAGCAGGTATTTACAGCAGTATTATATAATAGCAGGTATTTTACAGCAGTATTATATAATAGCAGGTATTTTACAGCAGTATTAGATAATAGCAGGTATATTACAGCAGTATTAGATAATAGCAGGTATTTTACAGGAGTATTAGATAATAGCAGGTATTTTACAGGAGTATTAGATAATAGCAGGTATATTACAGGAGTATTAGATAATAGCAGGTATATTACAGGAGTATTAGATAATAGCAGGAATATTACAGCAGTATTAGATAATAGCATGTATTTTACAGCAGTATTATATAATAGAAGGTATATTACAGCAGTATTATATAATAGCAGGTATTTTACAGCAGTATTAGATAATAGCAGGTATTTTACAGTAATATTAGATAATAGCAGGTATATTACAGGAGTATTAGATAATAGCAGTTATATTACAGCAGTATTATATAATAGAAGGTATATTACAGCAGTATTAGATAATAGCATGTGTATTACAGCAGTATTAGATAATAGCAGGTATATTACAGCAGTATTAGATAATAGCATGTATATTACAGCAGTATTAGATAAAAGCGGGTATATTACAGCAGTATTATATAATAGCAGGTGTATTACAGCAGTATTAGATAATAGCAGGTATATTACAGCAGTATTAGATAAAAGCATGTATTTTACAGCAGTATTAGATAAAAGCGGGTATATTACAGCAGTATTATATAATAGCAGGTATATTACAGCAGTATTATATAATAGCAGGTATATTACAGCAGTATTATATAATAGCAGGTATATTACAGCAGTATTATATAATAGCAGGTGTATTACAGCAGTATTAGATAATAGCAGGTATATTACTGCAGTATTAGATAATAGCAGGTATTTTACAGAAGTAGTATATAATAGCAGGTATATTACAGGAGTATTAGATAATAGCAGGTATAATACAGGAGTATTAGATAAAAGCGGGTATATTACAGCAGTATTATATAATAGCAGGTATATTACAGCAGTATTATATAATAGCAGGTGTATTACAGCAGTATTAGATAATAGCAGGTATCTTACAGCAGTATTAGATAAAAGCGGGTATATTACAGCAGTCTTAGATAATAGCAGGTATATTACAGCAGTATTAGATAATAGCAGGTATTTTACAGCAGTATTATATAATAGCAGGTATATTACAGGAGTATTGGATAATAGCAGGTATATTACAGGGGTATTATATAATAGCAGGTATATTACAGGAGTATTCTATAATAGCAGGTATGTTACAGCAGTATTAGATAAAAGCAGGTATATTACAGCAGTATTAGATAAAAGCAGGTATCTGTTACAGCAGTATTAGATAATAGCAGGTATATTACAGCAGTATTATATAATAGCAGGTATATTACAGCAGTATTAGATAATAGCAGGTATATTACAGGAGTATTATATAATAGCAGGTATGTTACAGCAGTATTAGATAATATCAGGTATATTACAGGAGTATTAGATAATAGCGGGTATATTACAGCAGTATTAGATAATAGCAGGTATATTACAGGAGTATTATATAATAGCAGGTATATTACAGCAGTATTAGATAATAGCAGGTATATTACAGCAGTATTATATAATAGCAGGTATTTTACAGCAGTATTACATAATAGCAGGTATTTACAGCAGTATTAGATAATAGCAGGTATATTACAGGAGTATTAGATAATAGCAGGTATATTACAGCAGTATTAGATAATAGCAGGTATATTACAGGAGTATTATATAATAGCAGGTATGTTACAGCAGTATTAGATAATAGCAGGTATATTACAGGAGTATTAGATAATAGCGGGTATATTACAGCAGTATTAGATAATAGCAGGTATATTACAGCAGTATTATATAATAGCAGGTATATTACAGCAGTATTAGATAATAGCAGGTATATTACAGGAGTATTAGATAATAGCAGGTATATTACAGCAGTATTATATAATAGCAGGTATATTACAGGAGTATTCTATAATAGCAGGTATGTTACAGCAGTATTAGATAAAAGCAGGTATATTACAGGAGTATTAGATAAAAGCAGGTATGTGTTACAGCAGTATTAGATAATAGCAGGTATATTACAGCAGTATTATATAATAGCAGGTATATTACAGCAGTATTAGATAATAGCAGGTATATTACAGGAGTATTATATAATAGCAGGTATGTTCCAGCAGTATTAGATAATAGCAGGTATATTACAGGAGTATTAGATAATAGCGGGTATATTACAGCAGTATTAGATAATAGCAGGTATATTACAGGAGTATTATATAATAGCAGGTATATTACAGCAGTATTAGATAATAGCAGGTATATTACAGCAGTATTATATAATAGCAGGTATTTTACAGCAGTATTACATAATAGCAGGTATATTACAGCAGTATTATATAATAGCAGGTATTTACAGCAGTATTAGATAATAGCAGGTATATTACAGGAGTATTAGATAATAGCAGGTATATTTACAGCAGTATTAGATAATAGCAGATATATTACAGGAGTATTATATAATAGCAGGTATGTTACAGCAGTATTAGATAATAGCAGGTATATTACAGGAGTATTAGATAATAGCGGGTATATTACAGCAGTATTAGATAATAGCAGGTATATACAGGAGTATTATATAATAGCAGGTATATTACAGCAGTATTAGATAATAGCAGGTATATTACAGCAGTATTATATAATAGCAGGTATATTACAGCAGTATTAGATAATAGCAGGTATATTACAGGAGTATTAGATAATAGCAGGTATATTACAGCAGTATTATATAATAGCAGGTATATTACAGGAGTATTCTATAATAGCAGGTATGTTACAGCAGTATTAGATAAAAGCAGGTATATTACAGGAGTATTAGATAAAAGCAGGTATGTGTTACAGCAGTATTAGATAATAGCAGGTATATTACAGCAGTATTATATAATAGCAGGTATATTACAGCAGTATTAGATAATAGCAGGTATATTACAGGAGTATTATATAATAGCAGGTATGTTACAGCAGTATTAGATAATAGCAGGTATATTACAGGAGTATTAGATAATAGCGGGTATATTACAGCAGTATTAGATAATAGCAGGTATATTACAGGAGTATTATATAATAGCAGGTATATTACAGCAGTATTAGATAATAGCAGGTATATTACAGCAGTATTATATAATAGCAGGTATTTTACAGCAGTATTACATAATAGCAGGTATATTACAGCAGTATTATATAATAGCAGGTATTTACAGCAGTATTAGATAATAGCAGGTATATTACAGGAGTATTAGATAATAGCAGGTATATTACAGCAGTATTAGATAATAGCAGGTATATTACAGGAGTATTATATAATAGCAGGTATGTTACAGCAGTATTAGATAATAGCAGGTATATTACAGGAGTATTAGATAATAGCGGGTATATTACAGCAGTATTAGATAATAGCAGGTATATTACAGGAGTATTATATAATAGCAGGTATATTACAGCAGTATTAGATAATAGCAGGTATATTACAGCAGTATTATATAATAGCAGGTATATTACAGCAGTATTAGATAATAGCAGGTATATTACAGGAGTATTAGATAATAGCAGGTATATTACAGCAGTATTATATAATAGCAGGTATATTACAGGAGTATTAGGTATTATTATTATTATTATTATTATTATTTATTTATAAAGCGCCAGCATATTCCGCAGCGCTGTACAATAAGCACAGTATAGACAGGGTTACAATACATTGAACAACATTTGACAAACAGTACAGGAGGAGATGAGGGCCCTATTCCCGTAGGAGCTCACAATCTAGGAGGGTTGGGGTTGGAAACAGGAGGAGAGGACTGTAAGGTGAGAGTGATTGATGGTTGCGTCAGTGAGTTGGGTGGTAGGCTTCCCTAAATAGGAATGTTTTCAGGGAGCGTTTGAAGGAAGAGAAGTTAGGGGAAAGTCTGACAGCACAAAGGAGAGCGTTCCAGAGAGTGGGGGCTGCGCGTGAGAAATCCTGCAGTCTATCATGGGAAGAGGTGATGCGGGGAAAGCTAGGCGCAGGTCACTGTTTGACCTTAGGGAGCGGGCTGGGGTGTATTTGGTGATTAGTGAGGACAGGTAGTGGGGCGCTGAGTTAGTGAGGGTTTTGTAGGTAAGGATAAGGATTTTGAACTTAATTCTGCAGTGGATGGGGAGCCAGTGAAGGGACTCGCAGAGGGGAGCGGCAGAGACAGAGCGGCGGGTGAGGTGAATTAGCCTGGCGGAGGCGTTCAGGATGGATTGTAGGGGGGAGAGGCGGGACAGAGGGAGGCCAGATAAGAGATTATTGCAATAGTCGAGTCGGGAGATTACCAGGGCGTGTATGAGTTGTTTTGTGGTGACAGCGGTAAGAAATGGCCGAATTCTGGAGATATTACGCAGTTGTATCGGCAGAGGAAGAGAAAGAGACTTGATGTGGGGGATGAAGGAAAGAGCAGAGTCAAGTGTAACTCCAAGACAGCGAACTTGGTTTGATGAGGAGATGGTGATACCCCTCCACCGTGATAGAGAAGTCAGGAGGTGGGGAGGCATTAGAGGGAGGAATAAGTAGTAATAAGTAGGTAATAGCAGGTATATTACAGAGTATTATATAATAGCAGGTATGTTACAGCAGTATTAGATAATAGCAGGTATATTACAGGAGTATTAGATAATAGCAGGTATATTACAGGAGTATTAGGTAATAGCAGGTATATTACAGGAGTATTAGATAATAGCAGGTATATTACAGGAGTATTAGATAATAGTAGGAATATTACAGCAGTATTAGATAATAGCATGTATTTTACAGCAGTATTAGATAATAGAAGGTATATTACAGCAGTATTATATAATAGCAGGTATTTTACAGCAGTATTAGATAATAGCAGGTATTTTACAGGAATATTAGATAATAGCAGGTATATTACAGGAGTATTAGATAATAGCAGTTATATTACAGCAGTATTATATAATAGAAGGTATATTACAGCAGTATTAGATAATAGCAGGTGTATTACAGCAGTATTAGATAATAGCAGGTATATTACAGCAGTATTAGATAATAGCAGGTATATTACAGCAGTATTAGATAAAAGCGGGTATATTACAGCAGTATTAGATAATAGCAGGTATATTACAGCAGTATTATATAATAGCAGGTGTATTACAGCAGTATTAGATAAAAGCGGGTATATTACAGCAGTATTAGATAATATCAGGTATATTACAGCAGTATTAGATAATAGCAGGTATTTTACAGAAGTAGTATATAATAGCAGGTATATTACAGGAGTATTAGATAATAGCAGGTATATTACAGGAGTATTAGATAAAAGCAGGTATATTACAGCAGTATTATATAATAGCAGGTATATTACAGCAGTATTATATAATAGCAGGTGTATTACAGCAGTATTAGATAATAGCAGGTATTTTACAGCAGTATTAGATAAAAGCGGGTATATTACAGCAGTCTTAGATAATAGCAGGTATATTACAGCAGTATTAGATAATAGCAGGTATTTTACAGCAGTATTATATAATAGCAGGTATATTACAGGAGTATTAGATAATAGCAGGTATATTACAGGGGTATTATATAATAGCAGGTATATTACAGGAGTATTCTATAATAGCAGGTATGTTACAGCAGTATTAGATAAAAGCAGGTATATTACAGGAGTATTAGATAAAAGCAGGTATGTGTTACAGCAGTATTAGATAATAGCAGGTATATTACAGCAGTATTATATAATAGCAGGTATATTACAGCAGTATTAGATAATAGCAGGTATATTACAGGAGTATTATATAATAGCAGGTATGTTACAGCAGTATTAGATAATAGCAGGAATATTACAGGAGTATTATATAATAGCAGGTATATTACAGCAGTATTAGATAATAGCAGGTATATTACAGCAGTATTATATAATAGCAGGTATTTTACAGCAGTATTACATAATAGCCGGTATATTACAGCAGTATTATATAATAGCAGGTATATTTACAGCAGTATTAGATAATAGCAGGTATATTACAGGAGTATGAGATAATAGCAGGTATATTACAGCAGTATTAGATAAAAGCAGGTATATTACAGGAGTATTAGATAATAGCAGGTATATTACAGCAGTATTAGATAATAGCAGGTATATTACAGCAGTATTAATAATAGCAGGTATATACAGCAGTATTAGATAATAGCAGGTATATTACAGGTATTATATAATAGCAGGTATATTACAGGCAGTATTAGATAATAGCAGGAATATTACAGCAGTATTAGATAATAGCATGTATTTTACAGCAGTATTATATAATAGAAGGTATATTACAGCAGTATTATAATAGCAGGTATATTACAGGAGTATTAATATAATAGCAGGTATTTTACAGCAGTATTAATAATAGCAGGTATTTTACAGGAATATTAGATAATAGCAGGTATATTACAGGAGTATTAGATAATAGCAGTTATATTACAGCAGTATTATATAATAGAAGGTATATTACAGCAGTATTAATATAATAGCAGGTATATACAGCAGTATTAGATAAAAGCAGGTATATTACAGAGTATTAGATAATAGCAGGTATATTACAGCAGTATTAGATAAAAGCGGGTATATTACAGCAGTATAGATAATAGCAGGTATTATTACAGCAGTATTATATAATAGCAGTGTATTACAGCAGTATTAGATAAAAGCGGGTATATTACAGCAGTATTAATAATATCAGGTATATTACAGCAGTATTAGATAATAGCAGGTATTTTACAGAAGTAGTATATAATAGCAGGTATATTACAGGAGTATTAGATAATAGCAGGTATATTAACAGGAGTATTAGATAAAAGCGGGTATATTACAGCAGTATTAATAAATAGCAGGTATATTACAGCAGTATTATATAATAGCAGGTGTATTACAGCAGTATTAGATAATAGCAGGTATTTTACAGCAGTATTAGATAAAAGCGGTATATTACAGCAGTCTTAGATAATAGCAGGTATATTACAGCAGTATTAGATAATAGCAGGTATTTTACAGCAGTATTATATAATAGCAGGTATATTACAGGAGTATTAAGATAATAGCAGGTATTACAGCAGTATTAGATAAAAGCGGGTATATTACAGCAGTATTAGATAATAGCAGGTATATTACAGCAGTATTAGATAATAGCAGGTATTTTACAGAAGTAGTATATAATAGCAGGTATATTACAGGAGTATTAGATAATAGCAGGTATTTTACAGGGTATTAGATAAAAGCAGGTATATTACAGCAGTATTATATAATAGCAGGTATATTACAGCAGTATTATATAATAGCAGTGTATTACAGCAGTATTAGATAATAGCAGGTATTTACAGCAGTATTAGATAAAAGCGGGTATATTACAGCAGTATTAGATAATAGCAGGTATATTACAGCAGTATTAGATAATAGCAGGTATTTTACAGCAGTATTATATAATAGCAGGTATATTACAGAGTATTAGATAATAGCAGGTATATTACAGGGGTATTATATAATAGCAGGTATATTACAGGAGTATTCTATAATAGCAGGTATTATTACAGCAGTATTAGATAAAAGCAGGTATATTACAGGAGTATTAGATAATAGCAGGTATGTTACAGCAGTATTAGATAATAGCAGGTATATTACAGCAGTATTAATAATAAGGTATATTACAGCAGTATTAGATAATAGCAGGTATATTACAGCAGTATTATATAATAGCAGGTATGTTACAGCAGTATTAGATAATAGCAGGAATATTACAGGAGTATTATATAATAGCAGGTATATTACAAGCAGTATTAGATAATAGCAGGTATTTACAGCAGTATTAATATAATAGCAGGTATATTACAGCAGTATTACATAATAGCAGGTATATTACAGGCAGTATTATATATAGCAGGTATGTTACAGCAGTATTAGATAATAGCAGGAATATTACAGGAGTATTATATAATAGCAGGTATATTACAGCAGTATTAGATAATAGCAGGTATATTACAGCAGTATTATATAATAGCAGGTATTTTACAGCAGTATTACATAATAGCAGGTATATTACAGCAGTATTATATAATAGCAGGTATTTACAGCAGTATTAGATAATAGCAGGTATATTACAGGAGTATTAGATAATAGCAGGTATATTACAGGAGTATTATATAATAGCAGGTATATTACAGGAGTATTAGGTAATAGCAGGTATATTACAGGAGTATTATATAATAGCAGGTATGTTACAGCAGTATTAGATAATAGCAGGTATATTACAGCAGTATTATATAATAGCAGGTATTTTACAGCAGTATTACATAATAGCAGGTATATTACAGCAGTATTAGATAATAGCAGGTATATTACAGGAGTATTAGATAATAGCAGGTATATTACAGCAGTATTATATAATAGCAGGTATATTACAGCAGTATTAGGTAATAGCAGGTATATTACAGGAGTATTATATAATAGCAGGTATATTACAGCAGTATTAGATAATAGCAGGTATATTACAGCAGTATTATATAATAGCAGGTATTTACAGCAGTATTAGATAATAGCAGGTATATTACAGGAGTATTAGATAATAGCAGGTATATTACAGCAGTATTATATAATAGCAGGTATATTACAGGAGTATTAGGTAATAGCAGGTATATTACAGGAGTATTATATAATAGCAGGTATGTTACAGCAGTATTAGATAATAGCAGGTATATTACAGGAGTATTATATAATAGCAGGTATATTACAGGAGTATTAGGTAATAGCAGGTATATTACAGGAGTATTATATAATAGCAGGTATGTTACAGCAGTATTAGGTAATAGCAGGTATATTACAGGAGTATTATATAATAGCAGGTATTTACAGCAGTATTAGATAATAGCAGGTATATTACAGGAGTATTAGATAATAGCAGGTATATTACAGCAGTATTATATAATAGCAGGTATATTACAGAGTATTAGGTAATAGCAGGTATATTACAGGAGTATTATTATATAATAGCAGGTATGTTACAGCAGTATTAGATAATAGCAGGTATATTACAGGAGTATTATATAATAGCAGGTATATTACAGGAGTATTAGGTAATAGCAGGTATATTACAGGAGTATTATATAATAGCAGGTATGTTACAGCAGTATTAGGTAATAGCAGGTATATTACAGGAGTATTATATAATAGCAGGTATGTTACAGCAGTATTAGATAATAGCAGGTGTATTACAGGAGTATTATATAATAGCAGGTATGTTACAGCAGTATTAGATAATAGCAGGTATATTTCTGGAGTATTATATAATAGCAGGTATGTTACAGCAGTATTAGATAATAGCAGGTATATTACAGCAGTATTATATAATAGCATGTATATTACAGGAGTATTATATAATAGCAGGTATGTTACAGCAGTGTTAGATAATAGCAGGTATATTACAGGAGTATTATATAATAGCAGGTATGTTACAGCAGTGTTAGATAATAGCAGGTATATTACAGGAGTATTAGATAAAAGCAGGTATATTATAGGCTTGTGCACCGATTTTTTTTCGGTTCGATTTGTTCGGATGTTTAAAATTTTTGATTCGGCTCGTTTCGACCGATTTCTGTTTCGATTCAGTTCGGTTCGTCTCGTTTTTCGTGTACTTTTTTTTTTGGAATATCGACCATTTTTCGTGTTTTCGGGTCACTTTGCTCGTTTTTGTATCGACTTTTCGGAAATTTCGGAAATTTTCGTTTTTTCGGAACGTCTGTTCTCCTCGTTTCAAAGTGTCTACGATAATTCTGGCGATTCTATCGTGTTTTTTTTTATTAAATAAAGATCCTTTTTTCTTATGAATAATTGAATATACATTTCACAACTTTATTTAATCATATTAAAATGGTATGAAAGCCAAGGAACAAAAAAAATGAACAAAACGATTTAAAAAACGCTAAACTGACCCGAATGCCACAAGAAACAAGTGATACGCATTTACAAATCCAAAATTTACAGAATCAGCGATATAACCGATAATAGTTAAATATACGATGTCCAGAATTACCGAAATGGAACCGAAATCACGAATGGAACCGAAATCACGAATAGAGCAAAAATAAATTTCGATTTGACACATTTCAAGTCCATTCGAAAAATCCGAAAATTTTTAGTTTCGGCTCGGAAAACTTTTCGGATCTATCGGTTTTCGGGTCCAATCCGATTCGGAAATTCGGCCGAATCCGAAGACACGAATCGGGAAATTTCGTGAAAATTCCGAAATTCCGAAATCCGAAACGCACATCCCTAGTATATTACAGAGTATTATTAATAGCAGGTATATTACAGCATATTACAGGTATATTACAGCAAAAAAGTCAATAAGATTAGTTTTGCATGATCTCCCTGAGGTAAACCCATGTTGTTTCTGATCCTGTAATCTATGTGTTTTTAGATGTGCAACAATCCTTTCCTTTAACATGGTTTCCATTAATTTCCCCACTACTGACGTAAGACTACCTGGCCTATAGTTCCCCGATTCCTCCCTGCTACCCTTCTGGTAAATGGGCACAACATTTGCTAATTTCCAGTCTTCTGGGACGACTCCCGTTAACAAGGATTGGTTAAATAAGTCTGTTAACGGTTTTGCTATTACACCACTACTGAAACATCTGTTTAAATGATGAAAGATTTCCTGTTAAATTCAGCAGAAGTGGCGTAAAATATTGACATTCTCATAATATTAGATAATATACACTATCAGGGTTATTCAGAGAGCGTGAAAAGCAGGAGAATGAAAAATTCTAGGTCAAAATAGCCAAACCAGAAAAATTCTTCATTTCATCTCACTTTCCAAATTGGCTATTTTGACCTAGAATTTTTCATTCTCCAGTCATTCTCCTGCTTTTCACGCTCTCTGAATAACCCTGTATATTGCCAAAAGTATTGGCTCACCTGCCTTGACTCGCATATGAATTTAAGTGAGACCCCATTCCTAATCCATAGGGTTCAATATGACGTCGCTCCACCCTTTGCAGCTATAACAGCTTCAACTCTTCTGGGAAGGCTGTCCACAAGGTTTAGGAGTGTGTTTATGGGAATTTTTGACCATTCTTCCAGAAGCGCATTTGTGAGGTCACACACTGGTGGCCTCAGTCTCTGCTCTAATTCATCCCAAAGGTGTTCTATCAGGTTGAGGTCAGGACTCTGTGCAGGCCAGTCAAGTTCATCCACACTAGACTCTGTCATCCATGTCTTTATGGACCTTGCTTTGGGCACTGGTGCACACTCATGTTGGAAGAGGAAGGGACCAGCTCCAAACTGTTCCCACAAAGTTGGGAGCATGGAATTGTCCAAAATGTCTTGGTATGCTGAAGCATTCAGAGTTCCTTTCACTGGAACTAAGGGGCCAAGCCCAGCTCCTGAAAAATAACCCCACACCATAATCTCCCCCCCTCCACCAATGTACACTTGGCACAATGCTGTAAGACAAGTACCGTTCTCCTGGCAACCGCCAAACCCAGACTCGTCCATCAGATTGCCAGATGGAGAAGCACGATTTGTCACTCCAGAGAATGCGTTTCCACTGCTCTAGAGTCCAGTGCCGGTGTGCTTTACACGACTGCATCCGACGCTTTGCATTGCACTTGGTGATGTATGGCTTGGATGCAGCTGCTCGGCCATGGAAACCCATTCCATGAAGCTCTCTGCGCACTGTTCTTGAGCTAATCTGAAGGCCACATGAAGTTTGGAGCTCTGTAGCGATTGACTCTGCAGAAAGTTGGCGACCTCTTCGCACTATGTGCCTCAGCATCCGCTGACCCCGCTCCATCAGTTTATGTGGCCTACCACTTCGTGGCTGAGTTGCTGTCGTTCCCAGACACTTCCACGTTCTTATAATACAGCTGACAGGTGACTGTGGAATATTTAGGCGCGAGGAAATTTCACGACTGGATTTGTTGCACAGGTGGCATCCTTTCACAGGTCCACGTTGGAATTCACTGAGCTCCTGAGCGCGACCATTCTTTCACAAATGTTTGTAAAAACAGTCTGCATGCCTAGGTGCTTGATTTTATACACCTGTGGCCATGGAAGTGATTGGAACACCAGATTCTGATTATTTGGATGGGTGAGTGAATACTTTTGGCAAAATAGTGTATATATATAAAGAAATGTTCAACATTGACGAGGGATACTTAGCAAAACATTAATGGTGGTTTAACCTCTTCATGGCCATTGTTCGGCCAGTCTGTTGTTATCTTGGCAGACCTGACACATTGTTGATCTTTAGGAAGTCATGACGGATGTGATTAAAAGAACATTATTGATAGGTTACTTTTATATAATCAATTTACACTGTGCCTGGATTCCTTGTTAACCCTTCTCTCCCCATACACCCCTAGATATGTCCCATCTTTACGTCCTGGAGCATGAAGTTGTATAGAGGCCTGAGTGAGTCACGGAGACACAAGGCAGCTGACCGGGTGAAATATGAGCTATTAGTCGGAGAAGAAAGAGCTGACTCAAAGTACTGAGGGCACATCTGGTATTAATCACATCTGCAGCGGCCGGGACGTGAGAAATGATATTTACTGCCCTATTACTACAGTGTAAACAATATGTGTTTGTGCTACACCTAATGTAACAATGCGTGTGCTACACCTAATGTAACAACATGTGTCTGCTACACCTACTGTAACAATGCGTATGTTACACCTAATGTAACAATGCGTGTGCTACACCTAATGTAACAATATGTGTGTGATAAACTTACAGTAACAATGCGTGTGCTACACCTAATGTAACAACATGTGTCTGCTACACCTACTGTAACAATGCGTATGTTACACCTAATGTAACAATGCGTGTGCTACACCTAATGTAACAATGCGTGTGCTACACCTACTGTAACAATATGTGTGTGTGTGCTACACCTAATGTAACAATATGTGTGTGACACACTTACAGTAACAATGCGTGTGCTACACCTAATATAACAACATGTGTCTGCTACACCTACTGTAACAATGCGTGTACTACACCTAATGTAACAATATGTGTGTGTGCTACACCTAATGTAACAATATGTGTGTGACACACTTACAGTAACAATGCGTGTGCTACACCTAATGTAACAACATGTGTCTGCTTCACCTACTGTAACAATGCGTGTACTACACCTAATGTAACAATATGTGTGTGTGCTACACCTAATGTAACAATATGTGTGTGACACACTTACAGTAACAATGCGTGTGCTACACCTAATGTAACAATATGTGTGTGACACACTTACAGTAACAATGCGTGTGCTACACCTAATGTAACAATATGTGTGTGTGCTACACCTAATGTAACAATGTGTGTGCTACACCTACTGTAACAATGCATGTGTTACACCTAATGTAACAATATGTGTGTGACACACTTACAGTAACAATGCGTGTGCTACACCTAATGTAACAACATGTGTCTGCTACACCTACTGTAACAATGCGTGTGCTACACCTAATGTAACAATATGTGTGTGTGCTACACCTAATGTAACAATATGTGTGTGACACACTTACAGTAACAATGCGTGTGCTACACCTAATGTAACAATATGTGTGTGACACACTTACAGTAACAATGCGTGTGCTACACCTAATGTAACAATATGTGTGTGTGCTACACCTAATGTAACAATGCGTGTGCTACACCTACTGTAACAATGCATGTGCTAAACCTAATGTAACAATGTGTGTGTGTGCTACACCTACTGTAACAATGCATGTGCTACACCTACTGTAAAAATATGTGTGCGTGCTAAACTAATGTAACAATGTGTGTGTGCTACACCTAATGTAACAATGTGTGTGTGCTACACCTAATATAACAATGCGTGTGCTACACCTAATGTAACAACATGTGTCTGCTCCACCTACTGTAACAATATGTGTGTGTGCTACACCTAATATAACAATGCGTGTACTACAACTACTGTAACAATGCGTGTGCTACACCTACTGTAACAATATGTGTGTGTGCTAAACCTAATGTAACAATGCGTGTGCTACACCTAATGTAACAATGTGTGTGCTACACCTAATGTAACAATGCGTGTGCTACACCTAATGTAACAATACGTGTGCTACACCTAATGTAACAATGCGTGTGCTACACCTAATGTAACAATGTGTGTGCTACACCTAATGTAACAATGCGTGTGCTACACCTAATGTAACAATACGTGTGCTACACCTAATGTAACAATGCGTGTGCTACACCTACTGTAACAATGTGTGTGCTCCACCTACTGTAACAATGTGTGTGCTACACCTACTGTAACAATGTGTGTGCTACACCTACTGTAACAATGTGTGTGCTACACCTAATGTAACAATATGTGTGCTCCACCTACTGTAACAATGTGTGTGCTACACCTAATGTAACAATGTGTGTGCTCCACCTACTGTAACAATGTGTGTGCTACACCTAATGTAACAATGTGTGTGCTCCACCTAATGTAACAATGCGTGTGCTCCACCTACTGTAACAATGTGTGTGCTACACCTAATGTAACAATGTGTGTGCTACACCTACTGTAACAATGCATGTGTTACACCTAATGTAACAATATGTGTGTGACACACTTACAGTAACAATGCGTGTGCTACACCTAATGTAACAACATGTGTCTGCTACACCTACTGTAACAATGCGTGTGCTACACCTAATGTAACAATATGTGTGTGTGCTACACCTAATGTAACAATATGTGTGTGACACACTTACAGTAACAATGCGTGTGCTACACCTAATGTAACAATATGTGTGTGTGCTACACCTAATGTAACAATGCGTGTGCTACACCTACTGTAACAATGCATGTGCTAAACCTAATGTAACAATGTGTGTGTGTGCTACACCTACTGTAACAATGCGTGTGCTACACCTACTGTAAAAATATGTGTGCGTGCTAAACCTAATGTAACAATGTGTGTGTGCTACACCTAATGTAACAATGTGTGTGCTACACCTAATATAACAATGCGTGTGCTACACCTAATGTAACAACATGTGTCTGCTCCACCTACTGTAACAATATGTGTGTGCTACACCTAATATAACAATGCGTGTACTACAACTACTGTAACAATGCGTGTGCTACACCTACTGTAACAATATGTGTGTGTGCTAAACCTAATGTAACAATGCGTGTGCTACACCTAATGTAACAATGTGTGTGCTACACCTAATGTAACAATGCGTGTGCTACACCTAATGTAACAATACGTATGCTACACCTAATGTAACAATGCGTGTGCTACACCTACTGTAACAATGTGTGTGCTCCACCTACTGTAACAATGTGTGTGCTACACCTACTGTAACAATGTGTGTGCTACACCTAATGTAACAATATGTGTGCTCCACCTACTGTAACAATGTGTGTGCTACACCTAATGTAACAATGTGTGTGCTCCACCTACTGTAACAATGTGTGTGCTACACCTAATGTAACAATGTTTGTGCTCCACCTAATGTAACAATGTGTGTGCTACACCTAATGTAACAATGTGTGTGCTCCACCTAATGTAACAATGTGTGTGCTACACCTAATGTAACAATGTGTGTGCTAAACCTAATGTAACAATGTGTGTGCTACACCTAATGTAACAATGTGTGTGCTCCACCTACTGTAACAATGTGTGTGCTACACCTAATGTAACAATGTGTGTGCTAAACCTAATGTAACAATGTTTGTGCTCCACCTACTGTAACAATGTGTGTGCTACACCTAATGTAACAATGTGTGTGCTAAACCTAATGTAACAATGTGTGTGCTACACCTAATGTAACAATGTGTGTGCTCCCCTACTGTAACAATGTGTGTGCTACACCTAATGTAACAATGTGTGTGCTCCACCTACTGTAACAATGTGTGTGCTACACCTAATGTAACAATGTGTGTGCTCCACCTAATGTAACAATGTGTGTGTGACACACTTACAGTAACAATGCGTGTGCTACACCTAATGTAACAACATGTGTCTGCTACACCTACTGTAACAATGCGTATGTTACACCTAATGTAACAATGCGTGTGCTACACCTAATGTAACAATATGTGTGTGACACACTTACAGTAACAATGCGTGTGCTACACCGAACGTAACAACATGTGTCTGCTACACCTACTGTAACAATGCGTATGTTACACCTAATGTAACAATGCGTGTGCTACACCTAATGTAACAATGCGTGTGCTACACCTACTGTAACAATATGTGTGTGTGTGCTACACCTAATGTAACAATATGTGTGTGACACACTTACAGTAACAATGCGTGTGCTACACCTAATATAACAACATGTGTCTGCTACACCTACTGTAACAATGCGTGTACTACACCTAATGTAACAATATGTGTGTGTGCTACACCTAATGTAACAATATGTGTGTGACACACTTACAGTAACAATGCGTGTGCTACACCTAATGTAACAATATTGTGTGTGCTACACCTAATGTAACAATATGTGTGTGACACACTTACAGTAACAATGCGTGTGCTACACCTAATGTAACAACATGTGTCTGCTTCACCTACTGTAACAATGCGTGTACTACACCTAATGTAACAATATGTGTGTGTGCTACACCTAATGTAACAATATGTGTGTGCACACTTACAGTAACAATGCGTGTGCTACACCTAATGTAACAATATGTGTGTGTGACACACTACAGTAACAATGCGTGTGCTACACCTAATGTAACAATATGGTGTGTGCTACACCTAATGTAACAATGTGTGTGCTACACCTACTGTAACAATGCATGTGTTACACCTAATGTAACAATATGTGTGTGACACACTTACAGTAACAATGCGTGTGCTACACCTAATGTAACAACATGTGTCTGCTACACACTACTGTAACAATGCGTGTGCTACACCTAATGTAAAATATGTGTGTGTGCTACACCTAATGTAACAATGTGTGTGACACACTTACAGTAACAATGCGTGTGCTACACCTAATGTAACAATATGTGTGTGACACACTTACAGTAACAATGCGTGTGCTACACCTAATGTAACAATATGTGTGTGTGCTACACCTAATGTAACAATGCGTGTGCTACACCTACTGTAACAATGCATGTGCTAAACATAATGTAACAATGTGTGTGTGTGCTACACCTACTGTAACAATGCGTGTGCTACACCTACTGTAAAAATATGTGTGCGTGCTAAACCTAATGTAACAATGTGTGTGTGCTACACCTAATGTAACAATGTGTGTGTGCTACACCTAATATAACAATGCGTGTGCTACACCTAATGTAACAACATGTGTCTGCTCCACCTACTGTAACAATATGTGTGTGTGCTACACCTAATATAACAATGCGTGTACTACAACTACTGTAACAATGCGTGTGCTACACCTACTGTAACAATATGTGTGTGTGCTAAACCTAATGTAACAATGCGTGTGCTACACCTAATGTAACAATGTGTGTGCTACACCTAATGTAACAATGCGTGTGCTACACCTAATGTAACAATACGTGTGCTACACCTAATGTAACAATGCGTGTGCTACACCTACTGTAACAATGTGTGTGCTCCACCTACTGTAACAATGTGTGTGCTACACCTACTGTAACAATGTGTGTGCTACACCTAATGTAACAATATGTGTGCTCCACCTACTGTAACAATGTGTGTGCTACACCTAATGTAACAATGTGTGTGCTCCACCTACTGTAACAATGTGTGTGCTACACCTAATGTAACAATGTGTGTGCTCCACCTACTGTAACAATGTGTGTGCTACACCTAATGTAACAATGTGTGTGCTACACCTAATGTAACAATGTGTGTGCTAAACCTAATGTAACAATGCGTGTGCTCCACCTACTGTAACAATGTGTGTGCTACACCTAATGTAACAATGTGTGTGCTAAACCTAATGTAACAATGCGTGTGCTACACCTAATGTAACAATGTGTGTGCTACACCTAATGTAACAATGCGTGTGCTACACCTAATGTAACAATACGTGTGCTACACCTAATGTAACAATGCGTGTGCTACACCTACTGTAACAATGTGTGTGCTCCACCTACTGTAACAATGTGTGTGCTACACCTACTGTAACAATGTGTGTGCTACACCTAATGTAACAATATGTGTGCTCCACCTACTGTAACAATGTGTGTGCTACACCTAATGTAACAATGTGTGTGCTCCACCTACTGTAACAATGTGTGTGCTACACCTAATGTAACAATGTGTGTGCTCCACCTACTGTAACAATGTGTGTGCTACACCTAATGTAACAATGTGTGTGCTACACCTAATGTAACAATGTGTGTGCTCCACCTAATGTAACAATGCGTGTGCTCCACCTACTGTAACAATGTGTGTGCTACACCTAATGTAACAATGTGTGTGCTAAACCTAATGTAACAATGTGTGTGCTACACCTAATGTAACAATGTGTGTGCTCCACCTACTGTAACAATGTGTGTGCTCCACCTAATGTAACAACATGTGTCTGCTACACCTACTGTAACAATGCGTGTGCTAAACCTAATGTAACAATGTGTGTGCTACACCTAATGTAACAATGTGTGTGCTCCACCTACTGTAACAATGTGTGTGCTACACCTAATGTAACAATGTGTGTGCTCCACCTACTGTAACAATGTGTGTGCTACACCTAATGTAACAATGTGTGTGCTCCACCTACTGTAACAATGTGTGTGCTACACCTAATGTAACAATGTGTGTGCTCCACCTAATGTAACAATGTGTGTGCTACACCTAATGTAACAATGTGTGTGCTCCACCTACTGTAACAATGTGTGTGCTACACCTAATGTAACAATGTGTGTGCTACACCTACTGTAACAATGCGTGTGCTACACCTAATGTAACAATGTGTGTGCTACACCTAACAATATGTGTGTGCTACACCTAATGTAACAATGTGTGTGCTACACCTAACAATATGTGTGTGCTACACCTAATGTAACAATGTGTGTGTGTGCTACACCTAATGTAACAATGTGTGTGCTACACCTACTGTAACAATGTGTGTGCTACACCTAATGTAACAACATGTGTCTGCTACACCTACTGTAACAATGCGTCTGCTACACCTAATGTAACAATATGTGTGTGTGCTAAACCTCCTGTAACAATGCGTGTGCTACACCTAATGTAACAATGCGTGTGCTACACCTAATGTAACAATATGTGTGCTACACCTACTGTAACAATGTGTGTGCTACACCTAATGTAACAATGTGTGTGCTACACCTAATGTAACAATATGTGTGCTACACCTACTGTAACAATGTGTGTGCTACACCTAATGTAACAATGTGTGTGCTCCACCTAATGTAACAATGTGTTTGCTCCACCTACTGTAACAATGTGTGTGCTACACCTAATGTAACAATGTGTGTGCTACACCTACTGTAACAATGTGTGTGCTACACCTAATGTGCTACACCTACTGTAACAATGCGTGTGCTACACCTAATGTAACAATATGTGTGTGTGCTAAACCTAATGTAACAATATGTGTGTGCTACACCTAATGTAACAATGTGTGTGCTACACCTACTGTAACAATGTGTGTGTGCTAAACCTAATGTAACAATATGTGTGTGCTACACCTAATGTAACAATGTGTGTGCTACACCTACTGTAACAATGTGTGTGCTCCACCTACTGTAACAATGTGTGTGCTACACCTAATGTAACAATGTGTGTGCTCCACCTAATGTAACAATGTGTGTGCTACACCTAATGTAACAATGTGTGTGCTCCACCTACTGTAACAATGTGTGTGCTACACCTAATGTAACAATGTGTGTGCTACACCTAATGTAACAATGTGTGTATGCTCCACCTACTGTAACAATGTGTGTGCTACACCTAATGTAACAATGTGTGTGCTCCACCTACTGTAACAATGTGTGTGCTACACCTAATGTAAAAACATGTGTCTGCTACACCTACTGTAACAATGCGTGTGCTACACCTAATGTAACAATGCGTGTGCTCCACCTAATGTAACAATGTGTTTGCTCCACCTAATGTAACAATGTGTTTGCTCCACCTAATGTAACAATGTGTGTGCTCCACCTAATGTAACAATGTGTGTGCTACACCTAATGTAACAATGTGTGTATGCTACACCTAATGTAACAATGTGTGTGCTACACCTATTGTAACAATGTGTGTGCTCCACCTACTGTAACAATGTGTGTGCTACACCTACTGTAACAATGTGTGTGCTACACCTAATGTAAAAACATGTGTCTGCTACACCTACTGTAACAATGCGTGTGCTACACCTAATGTAACAATATGTGTGCTCCACCTAATGTAACAATGTGTGTGCTACACCTAATGTAACAATGTGTATGCTACACCTAATGTAACAATGTGTGTATGCTACACCTAATGTAACAATGCGTGTGCTACACCTAATGTAACAATGTGTGTGCTACACCTAATGTAACAATGTGTGTGCTACACCTAATGTAACAATGTGTGTATGCTACACCTAATGTAACAATGTGTGTGCTACACCTAATGTAACAATGTGTGTATGCTACACCTAATGTAACAATGTGTGTATGCTACACCTACTGTAACAATGTGTGTATGCTACACCTAATGTAACAATGTGTGTATGCTACACCTAATGTAACAATGTGTGTGCTACACCTAATGTAACAATGTGTGTGCTACACCTACTGTAACAACATGTGTCTGCTACACCTACTGTAACAATGTGTGTGCTACACCTAATGTAACAATGTGTGTGCTACACCTAATGTAACAATGTGTGTATGCTACACCTACTGTAACAATGTGTGTATGCTACACCTAATGTAACAATGTCGGTGTGCTACCCTAAATGGGTTATTCAGAGAGCACCGAAATGTTGCAGACATTTCGGTGCTCTCTCATTCCTCACACTTCCCTGCTCTTCGGGGAATCAAAGTTCCCCACCCTACGATGTATTCAGCATTTACCACTGGGTCCCCGGAGTTCAGGGAAAACCCACCTCAATCCCGCCAAAAACCTGCCGAAACTGCTGGAAAAACAACGCAGAGCACTCACTGAAAATCCGCAGAAAGCGCCGCAAAAGCCACACCGGGAAAAAGCTGCGATCACAACGCAGAGCAGCGCCAGAAAAAGCCGACACCGCAGACGAATGGAGTGAAGAAAAACAAAACAGTACGCTTGAATGTTTGAAAAGTGAAACGCTGTTTGCAAAGAAACTACAGAACGAAAGTGTCTGAAATTTACATATAAAGATCCAATGAATGATAATAAAAAGGGCTGTTACAGAAAAAAGAAAAAACGATTTCAAATAAATGGAAAAAATATTTTGCTGAAAAAATCCTGAAATATGCGTAAAAGATCCCAAAAAAATCTATAAATAAAGAGACTTTTTGCTGCAGATAAAATAATAAACGGTTTATTAGATATTGGATTAAAACGGGAATATTTTTAACATTGAAGCCTATGGGATTCGCCTGAATAAACCTGCCGCATGAAACCACCGAATGGCAGGGCATGTCACTTACATTTCTCTGCTGTTCGGTGTCTGAATAGATTAACCATTGCTTCTCTATGGGGATTTCACTGCCATCAAACAGGCACCGTACGTGCAGGCAATTTGCCAAAATTTGGCAAACTGCCTGCTCTCTGAATAGCCGAATGGCCACAAAATGGCACCGTGCGAGGAAATTCCCTGTTCTCTGACATTTCGGGGCCAGATTGTTACATTTAAGGCTAGGGACAGATGAGCGCATTTTCTGCGGCCACCGTCAAAATGTACGTCGATGCGTGCGCACGCATTTTTTTCACGGAATACGCTTAAGTGGTCAGACGATGCGCAATTCTGGACGTATTTCATGACGGTGGGGTAAAAAGAAGTCTAGGGAAATCCGGCTGTTTGAACGTTATGTAGGCAAAGCAGCGTCTGACATCTCCTAATCACGCACACCCACGCTGCCATGCGGCCGCAGCGCACTCTGTACGTCAGTACCACGGTTTCACGTTCTGAGAAAAATGCGTTCATTTGCTGGTTGCGTGGTGACTTTCGTACGCACGTACTGCGTATATTGGCCGTCATTGGCCGTTATGTGCTGCTACTGCCGCCGTGATTTAGTGCGTCTGCACGCGCGTTCCGACTGCCCCACTCTGACCCTAGCCTAAGGGGTTATTCAGAGAGAGCCAATGTGTGTGTTTGTGTATGTGTGTTCTATACATCCATAATATACACTGTGCACTGGGTGCATCCATTGTGTGATATTGTCCTCTATATGTGTCACTGGGCGCATCCATTGTGTGATATTTTCCCTCTATATATGTGTCACTGGGTGCATCCATTGTGTGATATTTTCCCTATATGTGTCACTGGGTGCATCCATTTGTGATATTTTCCTCTATATGTGTCACTGGGCGCATCCATTGTGTGATATTTTTCCTCTATATGTGTCACTGGGTGCATCCGTTGTGTGATATTTTCCTCTATATGTGTCACTGGGCGCATCCATTGTGTGATATTTTCCTCTATATGTGTCACTGGGCGCATCCATTGTGTGATATTTTCCTCTATATGTGTCACTGGGGGCATCCATTGTGTGATATTTTGTGTTGTAAACTGCCCCCCCCTCCAAGATCTTTCCATCACTTGCTCCTCACTGTGTGGCTTTGGCCATAGAATGGAGTGAATGGGTCAGTCACCGACTCACATCATTGTATTGTGTGGGATGTATTCAAAGGATATCACCAGTGGTAGATTAGAAGTCTTTTAAGCTCCCTGTTTTATCTCATTCATCTGCCAGCTCTTATCTCACCTAGCCTGGAGAACACAATACCCTTCTGCCACCTTATCTAAACAGTTCCTATTTCACCTCAGCATAGGCGACTCTACAGGGGGGCAAGGGGTTATTCCTTGCCCCCCATGTGCCCCCCACCAAAAATCAGCTTCCAGCTTACCACACTTCTTCAGACCACTGTATCTCCGTCCCTGTGCATCGTATATGTAAGATCTAGGTGTCATTGGAAAGAGCAGATTCTGGCCTTTCCAATGATACCCAACATGACCATATTCCGTTTGAAAAAAAGTCAAAAACATTAAATAATAACAGGCACTTAAACTTAAGCATTTTCACAGGGTTGAAATGTCTCAGCAGTGAAGTGGTTAATGTTCAGACTATACATTACATTGTGTATTACATTAGTTTTTGTCTTGGTTTAGTTGTATATTAAGGGTTAATGGGTAGGCTTCATCCCTCACATTATACATTTTATTTTTCCTTGATTAATGGCATTTTAGGGGTTAATGTGTTAGCTACATGCCTCACAGTGTATTCATTTCATGTTTTACCTTGATCAATGGCATTTTAGGGGTTAAGGGGTAGCTAAATGCCACATTGTTTATTATTTTTATTGTATTTCCTGGGTTTAAGGCATTTCAGGGTTATTATGGAAGTTAGAATCTAAAGGGTCTAATTATCTTTAGATCCTCTGCTTTTTGTCCACATTCGGGGAATTTATTTCGCCGAAAATAAGTGAATTCCCTATTTAGCGAATGGTCACTGTAATTTGCTAAAAGTGGAGTCGCTGAAGGAGCAGTCAGACATTCAGCGAAAACTGCCGAACTGCGGCAAATAAGTATCATGTTTAGTACAATAAAAAGGCATCATTGCGGCACATTACTCTGGGGTTTGGAATCTTATTTATATATACTTATTTAGGGCATTATTACCTGGTGTGGGTTAACCCTTGCGTCGGCATGGTTTTGCGTTAGCGGCAGGTTAATCGAGTCTAGCGCCTGACCAACAGATTGTTTGCCTCTCGCTACAAACGGGAAAAATCACTTGGTGCGTTGCTATTAGCGATTTGTAGCTTGAACTTACTGTACTTTCCGCGTCCTTTACTTAACATGGGGAGCGCTAGAGATCTCTAGCGCTTTTGCAGCTAGCAGATCAGTTGGTGCCAGCGCTAATTTTTTGGAGGGCGCTAATTGCACCATTTTACCTACTGCTTAACCGTGGTGCTAACTCCAAAAAACCAGATCTTCGCCCAAAATTAACAGGCAATTGAAAGGAATGCAGCACAGGTGTTCTCTTGGCCCCATACACTATAGCAATGGATCTGGTCCGCATTGTCGTTGCTGTTGCAGTCGGCTCTATTATAAAAGTATCCTTTATGCACATATATCCTAATTCTAATATATTGCCTCATTTTAAACATTTTATGCTGGGGGTTATTCATAGTATGGAAGCGGTTGATTATTTGGTTGACTGTGTGGACCATGTTTAAAGGGACATGTGAATAAGTCTTGCCCTGAAACATGTATTATTTATATGCTGCAGCAGGGAAATTTTTGTCGCTCACCTGTCCTTCCTTTTGGATCTATTAAATGCAGTGTAATGATTCTACATCTGTTGGGTGGCATTTATCATGCAATGCCCATCAGCCTTAATATATGTGTGCATCAAACCATGGATGATACAGCCACCTTGGATGATTTTAATAATGCAGGGGTGTGAGGTTATTCACTGGATGTGTTCATATTCAAGCTTGTGAGGGCGGGGGATAGGTATGGCCCGGCACTGGGAAAAAAAACGTTCTATCCTGTACACAACCGCATTAGCGCTGGGTCTCAGCCCGGGTCTTAGAGTTTTCCTAGCGTGCGCTAAACGACCTTGTTCATGGACTACTGCAGACAAGGTGATCTGTTCGTGGGTCGTCAGGCACTACGTTTTAGCAACTCGCGCTAAATGTTTCCTTTAGCGATGGTGTTTTAGCTCACACGGGTGACTGGGCCCTTAGTTTTATTCAGTGATATGATTTAGTGGTGAAAATTATTAGTGCCCCCCCAGTTTTGACTGCGGTATCTTCTCTGCCCCCCCTAAATATTGTTCCTAGAGTCGCCACTGCACCTCAGTAACTGTTAAATACTGTAGATTAAATAAACCACAGCAGTAAAGTGAAATGTTTTACTGCTTCTCTCATCCCCCCCCCCTCCTGCTAGGTCTATTCCATTGTTCTTTACTTATCTGATCTGATCTGTAGTGTATTCTGGAAGGGAGGGGGTTGTCTCTCAACTGTGTTCTACCTGTGTGTTTTTTCAAATAAAGAGTCAGTCTTTCTTATGCTGTTCCCAATGCTAGTTCTGCCTGGTACTTTGGGCTACATTATTATTTTGGGGCAGAAGTTGCTGGATTTTGGACGCCAGCTGGAGAAAGCTAGAGGTTTGACAGAGGCACACGGACGGTGGGCCAGGTGGTCTGTCACACAGGGTTATTCAAAGAGATCCAAATTGTGGCCGAAAGGTAATGGAACAGTGAAATTCAGTGTACGGTTACCTTTCTTGGCCATTCGGCTATTCAGAGAGCAGGCAGTTCGCCAAATGTTGGCGAATTGCCTGCACATACGGCGCCTGTTCGGTGCCTGTTCGAGGGCAGTGAATCCCCATAGAGAAACAATGCTTCATCTATTCAGAGAACAAAACCAGGAGTGAAAAGTTACCGAATTGCCCTGATGTTCTGTGGTTTCATTCGGCAGGTTTATTCAAGCGAATCCCATAGGCTTCAGTGTTAAGAATATTCCCATTTTAATTCAATATCTAATAAACCGTTGATTATAATATCATGCAGTAAAAAGTCTCCTAATGTATAGATTTTTTAGGATCTTTTAGGCATTTTTCATGGTGTTTTCGCGAAAATTGTTTTTTTTTTTAAATCGTTTTTTCTTTTTTCTGTAACAGCCCTTTTTATTATCAGTCATTTGATTTTATATGTAAATTCCAGACATTTTCGCTCAGTAGTTTCTTTGCAAAACAGCGTTTCACTTTTCAAACATTCAAGCAAACTGTTTTTGGGTTTTTTCACTCCATTTATCTGCGGTTTCGGCTTCCTCCGGCGGCTGCTCTGTGCTGTGATCGACGGCTGCACGGGTTTCTCCGGCGTGTTCGGCGGGGTTAATCCAGATGATTTCGCGGTTTTCGGTGAGCGTTCGCCAGTTTTGCGGTGAGTGTTCGGCGGGTTTGCGGCGGCTTTTTCCTGCACTATGACGGCCCTGTGGTGCTTGCTGAATACACTGCAGGGTCGCCGAAATGGGATCGCCAAATTGCACCGAATTGAAGAGAACGATAAGTCACCGAACATGCGGTAACTTTTTGATTCTCTTTCAATAACCCTGTGTGGAATTGTGCGATACCCCCAGGCCCCCTCTTCGTCTGGTCTTCCTATACAACATATATAAAGCGTAGATATACTATGAGCTGCCGTAGAAGCCAGAGTTGCTGCATTTACTAGAGGGGCGCCATACTTAAGACGTCTGGAGAGACCACTCGGACTGTCAGCCGCTATATCCTTGTGATTGCAAACGTTTTGAAACACAGGAGGATGAGTCCAAGTGACGGCTTTCTGAGTCAGGAACGAGATAAGCGCTACCAGATGATATGGGAGGATGTGGAGAGGAACGGGAAGTAAACATGTCGCTCTATCTGCTTCTGATAACGCGGCTTCCCAGAAATAACAAGCGATCACAGCAGATGAAGGAGATCGCTCAATCTGTTAGTATTATTTGTATCTGTGTTCACCAGATGTGTTCATTTACACGAAAATAGTCTGGAAGTGACACCTGGGGTTATTCAGAGAGCACTGAAAGGTCGTTGACATTTCTGTGCTCTCTCGTTCCCGGCAGTTCCGGGGAATCAAGTTCCCCACCCTGCACTGAATTCAGCATTCAGCAAAACTGCCGCAAGCCCACCGGAACCACCGCAAAAATACGCCGAACACATCGTAAAAATCAGACAAACCACCGATCACTAACGCAGACCAGCCGCTAGAAAAAGCCAACAAGCTTTTTGAACAAAGTATAAAAAAAAAGGAAACCGTTTGCTTGAAAGCGTCAAAACTGAAACGCTGTTTGCAAAAAACTACTGAATGAAAATGTCTGGAATTTACATATCTAGATCCAATGAATGATAATAAAAAGGGCTGTTACATAAAAATGGAAAAACGATTAGAAAAAAACGGAAAAAAAAATTGCTGAAAAATTCCTAAAGATGCCTAAAAGATCCTAAAAAAATCTATAATTGAAGAGACTTTTTGCTGCAGATTAAAATAATAAATGGTTTATTAGAAATTGAATTAAAACAGGAATATTTTTTAACATTGAAACCTTTTTCTTATCATTCATTGGATCTTCTATGTAAATTTCAGGCATTCTCGTTCAGTAGTATTTTTTGCAAACAGCGTTTCAATTTTGACACTTTCAAGTGCACTGTTTTGTTCTCTTTTTACCATGTTCGTCTGCTTGATGGGTTTTTCCGGCGGCTGCTCTGCGCTGTGATCGGCGGCTCGTCGGGGTTTTTAGCGGCGGTTTCTGCAGGCTTTCGGTGTGTGTTCGGCGAGTGTTCTGCGGGTTTGGGGGGGTTTTCCCTGCACTACAGGGGGCCCTGCGGTTCTTGCTGAATACACTACAGGGTCAGCGAGCTAGAATCGCCAAATCGCCCCTAAGTGCAGGGAACGAAAGGTCACCGAACGTGCAGTGACTTTTCGATTGTCTCTGAATAACCCTGTAAAGTAAAGAGATTTTTTGCTGCAGATTAAAAGATTAACCTTTTTTTTAGATATTGTATAAAAGTGGCAATATTTTTCATATTGAAATCTATGGGATTCTCCTGAATAAACCTGCCGAATGAAACCACCGAACAGCAGGGCATTTCACTGACATTTCTCTGCTGTTCGGTGCCTGTGAATAGATTAACCATTGCTTCTCTATGGGGGATTTCACTGCAGCCGAACAGGCACTGTACATGCAGGCGATTTGCCACCCCCGGCTGAATAAACCTCGGGATAGTCTCACCGCACTAGGAATTACTATACACCAGCACTGTTGTGGATTTTCTATTTTATATACTTTACTGAAGCAATAAAGTGTCATATAATATACATGCGCGTTGAAGGAATTTTCAGGATGCGTCACGCGGGAAAAACACGCGGCGGAAATGAAACGGTTAATACCTCGATGCGCGAGTTTAAGTCCCTTTCAAAAGAGCTCAAAAATGGTGGCTTAGGGTACCCGGGTACTACAGTTGTGTTCAAAATTATTCAACCCCCACTGAAATTGAGTGTTTTGGCCAATTTGACATTGATTTTGATCATTCAGTCATCTTGCTTACAATTAAATCAAAGAGGCACGTGTAGGTCAGACAAATATAACATAACATTAATAATGAAATAACCACAAATGTCTTTTCTGTGCTCACATCATTATCAGTTTTATTCAACCCCCAAGTGACATTCAATCTTAGTACTTAGTACAACATCCTTTTACAGTTATAACAGCTTTTAAACGTGAAGCATAGCTTGACACAAGTGTCTTGCAGCGATCTACGGGTATCTTCGCCCATTCGTCATGGGCAAAAGCCTCCAGTTCAGTCACATTCTTAGGCTTGCGCACTGCAACTGCTTTCTTTAAGTCCCACCAGAGGTTCTCAATCGGATTTAAGTCAGGTGACTGCGATGGCCACTCCAAAATGTTCCAGCCTTTAATCTGCAACCATGCTCTAGTGGACTTGGAGGTATGCTTGGGATCATTGTCCTGTTGAAAGGTCCAACGTCTCCCAAGCCTCAGGTTTGTGACGGACTGCATCACATTGTCATCCAATATCTCCTGGTACTGAAGAGAATTCATGGTACCTTGCACACGCTGAAGCTTCCCTGTACCTGCAGAAGCAAAACAGCCCCAAAGCATGATTGACCCCCCGCCATGCTTCACAGTAGGCAAGGTGTTCTTTTCTTCATAGGCCTTGTTCTTCCTCCTCCAAACATAGCGTTGATCCATGGGCCCAAACAGTTCTAATTTTGTTTCATCAGTCCACAGAACATTATCCCAAAACTTCTGTGGTTTGTCCACATGACTTTTGGTATACTACAGTCGACTCTTCTTATTCTTTGGAGACAGCAAGGGGGTGCGCCTGGGAGTTCTGGCATGGAGGCCTTCATTACGCAGTGTGCGCCGTATTGTCTGAGCTGAAACTTCAGTACCCACATCTGACAAATCTTTTCTCAGTTCCTCAGCAATCACACGGGGACTTTTCTCCACTCTACGCTTCAGGTAGCGCACAGCAGTCGAAGTCAGCATCTTCTTTCTGCCACGACCAGGTAGCGTTTCAACAGTGCCCTTTGCCTTGAATTTGCGAATGATGCTTCCTATGGTCTCTCTTGGTATGTTTAACATCTTTGCAATCTTCTTATAGCCATTGCCCTTCCTGTGAAGAGTAATCACCTCTTATCTTGTCTTCCTGGACCATTCTCTTGACTTCACCATGTTTGTAACCACACCAGTAAATGTCTAGAAGGAGCTGAGTATCACAGTCATTTTTAAAGCTGCCTAATTGGTGCTTATTATGCTTTATTGCTGCTCCGTGACATTCACAGGTGTTTTCAATACCTGATTGAAAACACTTGAATGAACCTCTGTTCTTCAGAGTGGTAGTCTTTAAGGGGTTGAATAATTGTGTCAATGAAGAATTCACAAAAGAAACATTTACTACTGTATTACAAAACCAATTGATGTCATTTTAGTTGCATATGGTTCTTTAAAAAGTCCTTGTAGGATTTCATTCTGAATACAATTACAAATGTACACTAAATTCACTAAAACCCTTTACAGCATTGGGGGTTGAATAATTTTGAACACAACTGTATATTCAACTGGCCAGTGAACGAAAAAAATAATCTTTGACTGGACACCATTGGGGCCCTGTGAATTGAAGCAATTTAAGAAGTGCGCGTTTCCGTTTCGGAACTGTGGGCCTGGAGACCTCTCACCCATCCGTCGAACGAACTGTCCAGAACCCAAGCCTCGACCAAAGGGTCTCTCTCCTCTTTAGATTAGAACTCGGTGCCAACGAATCTGCTCTCCGCTTGCCGAATCTCCGCAACAAGAAAACCGATCCGCCGCCTGCACTCCCAATCGATCGTCGTGGCTTCCTCGCTGGGGGTCCTGCTGGTGTAACGTTGGGAGCTTCCAGCCCTACCTGTGTGCTTGAGGGCAGCATGTCTGATGCTGCTCGCTGACCAATGCCCGGTTTAAATGGAGACAGGCAGGGAGGTGGTTGCATGAGGCGCGGCTTGAGTGGGGGCGTGGCCTGGTGAAGGTCTTTAAAAACCCTCAGTGTATTCTCAGCAGTTGCCAGATCGTGGTTATCCATACCTGAGCTCCTTGTACCTGACTGCTATATTGAATTAACCCGTTATTGACCTCTGCTTGTTTCTGACTATTCTGCCTTCTGTTGCCCTAGACCATTTTCTTGTACTACGCCACTGCTCTGATATCGACCCGGCTATTCCATTTGACCATTCTGAACTCTGTATTCCTGATTCTGGCTCGGCTGACTACTCCCTGTGTTGTTAACCCTTTCTGTCTAGCTAGTTTACCTGGCCAATTCTAAGGACCAGACAGTTAGAGATCTTTCACGGCTACTCTGTTGGTAGCTTCTGGGCTCTGTGGAGTGTGGGGTGTTAAGTACTGCGTGGTGGGATCTGGGAACCGTGACATTACGATCTGGCCACTATGGATCCCGCAGACTTAACACAGCACTTGGCTAACTTTGTATCCAGACAGGATGAGCAGGATCATAGGATGGATCAGTTTGCTATTGCCTTACAAACTATCCTGACTCGTACGGCTCACCTGGAACCAGCTGGGGTTGCACCCCCGCTTGATATACCTGTGTCCCCTGTCGTTCAGACATCCCAGGTACACATGACCGCTCCTATTAGGTTTGACGGTACTCCCTCAGAGTGCCGGGGATTTTTGGTCCATGTGGATATTCATTTTAAATTAAATCCACAGATGTTTTTCTCTGACATTGCCAAAGTGGGGTTCATTATTAATCATCTGTCTGGCAGAGCATTGACATGGGCGACTCTGTTATGGGAGGCAGAGAAGCCTATCATACGGGATTATAACGAATTCATAGCCGAGTTACATCGTACATTTAATCCTACCAGAAAGGCCACGGTAGCTGGCAAATCCTTGTTCCGCATAAGTCAAGGGAACAGGACTGTTTCTGATTATGCCATAGAATTTAAAACCTTGATCTCTGATGTGAACTGGACAAATGAGACACTGGTTCTGGCTTTTATGGAGGGGTTATCAGAGTCATTGATGCATGAATTGGCTCCACGTAAACTACCTGAGGTATTGTGTGAACTCATTGTTTATTGTATAGATCTGGATAATCAGATAAGGGACAGAAGGACTCCAAGAGAGAAGCCCAAGAGACCGTTACCTAGGTTGGCCCCTGTCTTTCAGGCACCACCAAGAGAGTTATCTCCTCCCTCTGAGCCTATGCAACTAGGCCATACTAGGCTTACAGAGGAAGAGAGAACAAGGCGTTTTCGTGAGGGATTGTGCCTGTATTGTGGTTTGGGGGGTCATGTACGATTTCAATGTCCTACTCGTCCTAAGATGCATGATAAGCCGGAAAAACTACCGCACCTAAGGCAGCTGAGGAGACAGGCCTTGGGTGTGACGTGCATGTCTCCTGTCAAAGACACTAAACTTATGTTACCAGTATCCTTGGCTTGGGAGACCAAGACCACACATACTAACGCTTTTTTGGATTCTGGGGCTGCTGGCAACTTTATCGATGTTAACTACGCTTCTTCCATTTCTCTACCTCTGGTTGTAAGAGAGACACCCTTAGCCGTCGAAGCCATAGACGGCAGACCGTTATCCTGCCCTAGGATTACTCACGATACGGTTACAGTGGTTCTTACCACTGGTCTCTTGCATAAAGAAGAAATCATATTTCAAGTTATCCATTCACCTTCCAATCCTGTTGTAGTTGGTTTCCCTCGGTTGGTGGAACATAATCCTGTTATTGATTGGGCTAAGGGAGAGATACTGTCTTGGAGTCCTGCTTGTTTTGGGACTTGTTTAATACCCATTCAGCATGTCGGTGCCCTGAACACACCCACAGCTCCTCCATTGTCTACAGAGGTTCCTGACCAATACGCCGACCTCAGGGCTGTATTTGATAAAAGAGAGGCAGAGAAACTGCCTCCACATAGACCATATGATTGTGCCATTGATATTCATCCTGGTACCATGCCTCCTCGAGGCAAAGTATATCCTCTTTCCATAAAGGAGAAACAAATTATGGAAGAGTACATAAAGGAGAATTTGGAGAGAGGTTTTGTCCGACGTTCCTCTTCTCCAGCAGGGGCTGGGATCTTTTTTGTGTCTAAAAAAGAGGGAGATTTACGCCCGTGTATCGATTATAGGGGGCTTAACAAGATCACCATTAAGAACGTTTACCCTATCCCTCTCATATCAGAACTGTTCGACAGGTTAAGGGGGTCAGCAGTATACACAAAACTTGATTTAAGAGGAGCTTACAACCTGATACGTATAAAAGAGGGGCATGAGTGGAGAACAGCATTTAACACCAGGAGTGGGCATTATGAATACTTGGTCATGCCTTTCGGTCTTTGTAATGCTCCAGCGGTATTCCAGGATTTTATTAATGATGTGCTCAGAGATTTCTTACAAACCTTTGTTATAGTATACCTAGACGATATATTGATTTACTCTCCCGATCTGAAAACCCACCATGCACATGTCAGACAGGTATTAGCAAAATTACTGGACAATGGTCATTATTGCAAACTAGGAGGTACGGCAGCGGGTCGCCCTCTTCGGAGCTGCCCCATCGGAGGCTGCCATCCACAATGCGATACAGGAGATCCGACAGGAAGAGGAGCAGGACAAGGGGCGCGAACACGAACTACGGCTGGCTGAGATGCAGAGCCACGAGTCATCAGCCCCCACCCGGATCGATCAACCGCCCGGAAAGTGCCCTTTCAAGCGTTCAAGACCTTCAGCGAGACAGAGGATGAGATAGAAAGCTTCCTCCAGGACTTCGAACGTTTTTGCCAGGTTCACGAGGTACACCGCGCTGCTTGGGTCGGGATTCTGGCTTGCAAACTGACCGGTCGAGCAGCGGAGGCATATCGGACTGTACCGGACGAGGAGTTGGGGGCCGATAAGCAGGCACAGGCGAGGCAGTTACTCCACGACCACCAGGAGATTTTCTCGGCCCTTCCTGGGTACACCAGCCAGGCCATCCATCAGGTAGAAACCCCCGGTCAGAGACCCCTCCGGCAACCCGCGTACCGACTCCCGGAGGCTGTCCGCGAACCCATGCGGGCTGAGATCCGGGAGATGCTGGAGCTGGGGGTCATCGAACCTTCGGCCAGTCCATGGGCGTCGCCTGTAGTCTTGGTTCCCAAGAAAGACGGTACCACACAGGTTCTGTGTCGACTATCGGCGGTTGAACCGACTGTACCATCACAGACGCTTACCCCATGCCCCGAGTCGACGAGCTGCTAGATCAGATCTCCCGGGGTCATTTTCTGACCACGGTCGATCTGTGCAAGGGGTACTGGCAGATTCCCCTTGCCGAGGAGGCGACCCCGAAGTCGGCTTTCATCACCCCGTTCGGCCTGTACCAATTTCGAGTCATGCCGTTCGGGATGAAGAACGCCCCTGCTACCTTTCAGCGGTTAATCGATCGCCTCCTCGATGGCCTCCAGGGATTCGCTTGCGCATACCTGGATGACATAGCCATCTACAGCCAGACCTGGGAGGAACACCTTCACCACGTAGGGGTAGTCTTAAGCCGGATTAGGGATGCCAACCTGACCCTTAAGCCAGAGAAATACAAGGTGGGTATGGCCGAAGTGCAGTACCTGGGCCATCGGGTGGGTTGTGGGATACAACAACCAGAGCCCACCAAGGTGGAAGCCATCCTAGACTGGCCCACCCCTGTGACCAAGACCCAGGTCCTCGCCTTCTTGGGCACCGCGGGGTACTATAGAAAGTTTGTGCCCCATTACAGTGACCTGGTCAAGCCCCTGACCGACTTGACAAAGAAATCCCTGCCCCGCCAAGTCCTGTGGTCCCCGGAGTGCGAACAGGCTTTCCAACAACTGAAGGCCGCTTTGACCCAAGCCCCCCTACTGGCAGCTCCCAACTATAACAAACGATTTGTCGTCCATACAGACGCCTCGATGTTCAGACTGGGAGCCGTGCTAAGTCAAGTGGGGGACGACGGGTGGGATCATCCGGTGGCGTTCATCAGCCGTAAGCTTTTACCGCGGGAGGTGGGGTATGCTGCGGTGGAAAAAGAGTGCCTGGCCTTGGTCTGGGCCCTACGGAAGTTCCAGCCCTATGTTTACGGGCGGTCCTTCACCGTGATGACCGATCATAACCCGCTGGTGTGGCTCAACCGGGTGGCGGGGGAAAACGGCCGCCTGTTGCGGTGGAGTCTGGCTCTCCAACCTTTCAACTTCACTATACAATACCGGCCCGGGCCGCAGAATGGAAACGCTGATGGGTTATCGCGGCAATCGGCCCGGGAACCGGGAGACCCGAGAGCACCGACTTCCTCGGTATGACCCGTTAGGGTCCAACCGGATCCGTCGGACTTGGGGAGGGGGGAGGAGTGTCACGGAATGACCCAAGAGGCTCGGCAGCAAAGCCCAGGACTCTCAGCCAGGGACAGTTTCAATGGCGTTTGGGTTACTGTGGACTCTTAAGTGCCGTTGCACCGTAGGAACACCTTGATTTCTTTATTAGATGTGGTTGTTATTGCGTGATGTAATAAAAGTGTTCCCTGTATGTATAACCGTGTAAAGTATGTAAGACACCCCTTGTATGATTCTGCCCATCGCCATTGCCCATCCCCTCGTGGGTCTGGAGAGAACAAAGGGATTCCAGGCTCAAAATGGGGGCCGAGCTGGATCCGGTCGAAAGGTGGTCGAATCGAAAAGTGGCCGAATCGTAAAATGGCCGATTCGGAACGTCCGGTAACGAATCGGCACCACCTCGAATTCGGGGGCGACCAATCTGAATCGGGACCAATGTCCCCAACTCGAGAAAGGGCCAATGAGACCCATGGGGGGCGGGCAGGGATTCCATTGTCTTGTCTTTGTATGACTGTTGATAAATACATGTGAAGTTTTCAGTAAAGCTCAGTTCAACCTGTACATACAGCTTCGCCTGTTGTCTTCCTTGAGCCTTCCCTGCATGAGATTCCCCGCAGTCTCTTGCACACCCATTGCCCAGGTACCGATCCCGCGACCCCTGTGGCTGAGCCCGCGCATCGGCACATCGAACGGCCGTATCCACGAACTCCGCATCCCCGAATCGGAGCAGCGGCGCTTCGTCCCAACGAACCGCCGGATCCACTGTAACTCCGCATCCCCGAATCGGAGCAGCGGCGCTTCGTCCGCGCATCGACCCATCGAAACGCTGCACGTCCGAAACGTTTCCCTCCAGAGCGGCTAACCCAGCAGACGGTCCCATCTTCCTCAAGGTCAGTGGATCAGCCGCTCGAGACGCCGAGGGCCGTGACGCTCGGTAGACGGGCTGGTCTCTTGCAGGGGTCCCTCCCTGTATCCCGCCACTCTCCTTTTTCTGCCATCTATGGTTTATTCCCTCCGGCTCTACCGCTTCAGTTTACTGAACAGGCCATCCCGGCTCTCGATGACCATCTCACTCAACTGCAAGAGATTTGGAGACAGATTCGAGAAAATATGGAGCGCAATGTTGCTGTCCAGAAACGCAAGGCTGACAGGCATAGGTTACAAGCTCCCTCCTATAACGTGGGGGATAGAGTTTGGTTGTCCACTAGGAACGTGAAGTTGCGGGTGCCTTCTATGAAAATGGCACCTCGGTTTATAGGTCCATATAAGATCATTCACCGCATTAATCCTGTGGTTTATGCTTTTGCCCTTCCTAAACATCTTCGCATGCACAACGTCTTCCACACCTCCCTACTGAAGCCATTGTTGTGTAACAGGTACACGCGGGTCGTTCCTCCTTCTCCACCTATTCAGGTTGATGGTGAATCTGAGTATGAGGTTAGGAAAGTTCTGGATTCTAGGCTGTTCAGGGGTGCTCTGCAGTACTTGGTCGATTGGGTGGGTTATGGTCCAGAAGACCGGTCCTGGATTCCGGCTTCCGACATGTCTGCCTCTAGGTTGGTCAGGGCGTTCCATGCCTCACACCCCGATCGCCCTGGTGGTCGTCCTGCCGCTCGTCCTGTTGGTCGTCCGGTGGCCTCCTGTGGAGAGGGGGGTACTGTAACGTTGGGAGCTTCCAGCCCTACCTGTGTGCTTGAGGGCAGCATGTCTGATGCTGCTCGCTGACCAATGCCTGGTTTAAATGGAGACAGGCAGGGAGGTGGTTGCATGAGGCGCGGCTTGAGTGGGGGCGTGGCCTGGTGAAGGTCTTTAAAAACCCTCAGTGTATTCTCAGCAGTTTCCAGATCGTGGTTATCCATACCTGAGCTCCTTGTACCTGACTGCTATATTGAATTAACCCGTTATTGACCTCTGCTTGTTTCTGACTATTCTGCCTTCTGTTGCCCTAGACCATTTTCTTGTACTACGCCACTGCTCTGATATCGACCCGGCTATTCCATTTGACCATTCTGAACTCTGTATTCCTGATTCTGGCTCGGCTGACTACTCCCTGTGTTGTTAACCCTTTCTGTCTAGCTAGTTTACCTGGCCAATTCTAAGGACCAGACAGTTAGAGATCTTTCACGGCTACTCTGTTGGTAGCTTCTGGGCTCTGTGGAGTGTGGGGTGTTAAGTACTGCGTGGTGGGATCTGGGAACCGTGACAGCTGGAACTTGTTTTCTCTCCTAATCGCTTCAGGTAGTAGGTAGTAGGTGACAGCCCGATCTCCGTCCCTGATCTCCAGCACTGAACATGGCAGCTTCCACACTCCGGCCTGGTTGCGATCCTTGACAGTGTCCTGCGTGCGTCCTACTCCTTCCGTCACTCTCCTCGCTCTGCCCCTGTCTTGCACGAGGCTGCCCTTGGCCCGCACACCCACTTCCTGTTCCCTTTGCCAAGGTTTCTGGGAGATGAAGTCTTTTTAACAACATAGTCCACAATGTCTCTTTCATATGTTATACACTGGCTCCCCCTAGTGGCAACACTGTTTAATTTCAGAAGGACGAATTTAAACACAGCGCTACACTACCAAAAAAATAAATGTCATTATTGTGTTTATTTGATGTTGCTGATATCTTAGGCTAGAGTCACACGAACACAGTCTGAGCGTACTCTGCGTGCGTACACAAGGGACAAACGTTCTGATGGAAGATATTGTAGACACCACACATTCCGTTTTTTATGACAGACGTAGAAAAAAAGGAAAAATGGGAAACAAAATTAATATTGAAAAGGATATGAAAAGGCATTTTTTGTGCGTCAAGGTGATGGACGTCGCAAATGCGCTGCGTCTGACATCTCCTCATCTCGTACAAAGAACGCTACGCAGACGTGGTGGACGTGGTGCACTCTGCGCGTCCGCGTTAGCGGTTTTACATTCTTGCCTAACTTGTGTTTGTTTGCCACGTCGTTGTGTGTGCGCAGTTCTGTGTGGAGACCTTAGTGGGCAAGGTCTCTATTGCTCATGATTCTATGCTACGACGGACATTAAACTTTGCGGCAACACGGACGTGATAACTGCATTCGTCTGACACGGGCCTTACATGTGTTTGTTTTTCTCTTGTTTGTTTAGTTAAGAAAATATTTTCCTCTATATGTGTCACTGGGTGCATCCATTGTGTGATATTTTCCTCTATATGTGTCACTGGGTGCATCCATTGTGTGATATTTTCCTCTATATGTGTCACTGGGTGCATCTATTGTGTGATATTTTCCTCTATATGTGTCACTGGGTGCATCTATTGTGTGATATTTTCCTGTATATGTGTCACTGGGCGCATCCGATGTGTGATATTTCCCTCTATATTAGGGATGAGCTGTTCGGTTCGATCTGTTCGGAGTTCGCATCGAACATCGGCCGTTCGACAGTTTGCGAACTTTGAACTTTTTGGGACGTTAGCCAAAAGTTCGAAAAAAAATAAAATTTTAAAAAGTATAAAAAATGCTTAAAAAATACAAAAAAATCTAGAAATAAAGAGACTCTTTACTGCAGAATATTATAAGCAACGGTTTATTAGATACTGAATTAAAACGGGAATATTTTTAACATTGAAGCCTATGGGATAAAACATTCTTGTTACTAAAACATCAGGCAGACACAACCCTCTAATCAGGCACTGTAGAGGGCATTCTGCAGGGGCCTCCCAAGGATCCCCTTGAGGAGCATGCGGCCGCCGGATGACAGAGTTGCGACTGTACGGGCTAGCCGCCCGGGTGCATGTGGCAGAGACAGGCAGTGCAGGGAGGGAGCCACTGCACCTACAGCCACGGCAGACCCCCCCCCCCACAACCAGGATCCAGGGATCCCCCACTGACCACCAGGCTAAGGTAAGGCGACACATGTCTAAAAAAATAAAATCAGAGGACATTTTTAAATGTCCCCGGGAACATAAAATATATATTTTTTCTCTACCTGGCTGAATGTATTTAATTATATATATTAGATACATTCAGCCAGGTAGAGGGGGGTGGCATGTGGGCTGCGCGGGGTCTCAGGCAGTGTTTTTTTTTGTGCATATACTTTTAGCAAATTTATAGGGGAAGGTAAGGGCAGGTATGATATATATATATTTTTAAGGGAGGGTGGTGTTGCTTGTGTTCTCCCTCTCAGCTGCGCCTGACCGATCATAAGGATGTGAGGGGCGTGATTGATCCAGTAATGTTTTGGCTGCTTCTTAGGCAGACGCTGGGGTTACTGGGACGTCACCACACAGCGTCGGATGTTGGCGCATGTGTGTGAACGGAGTAACTCTGCAGAGATCCTTACACACCGGCTGGTGAGTAACTGGGTGGGGGCTTTTATCATTGTTAATTGGGGTGTCTATTTAAATGGGACACAGTGTTGTTGCGTATATGTCTGTCCTGATGAAGGCTCCTTGGTGAGCTGAAACGTTGATGTCTATGGACTAATAAATAGAATTATCTTTGAAAAATCCCTGGAGTGCTGGCGTCCTTGCTAATTGATATATATATAGATAAGATATCTATCTATATTCTTATAAATATATATATCCCGACTTGTATTACACACATTTTGGCAACTAATTGCCCCCCCATTTGGCTGATCCCTCCAGAAGAAATGTTGAACCCGATAGAGCAGAGAATAATATATATATTCTCTGCTCTGTCGGGTTCAACATTTCTTCTGGAGGGATCAGCCAAATTGGGGGGGGCCGCATTTAGTTGAGATTGTCCACATGCCACCCCCCCATGTGCATCCGAGGTCTGTGGGTGGGTGTATATATATATCTGTGTGTTAATATATACGTATATATAGGTCTGCGTGTTGATATATACGTATATGTCTGTGTGTGGTATCAATGCATCCCTACTCTATACACGGCGCTCCGTGTCCCTATAATATATATGATCAGGGGTTACCTTTTTTTATATTTTTATACTATTCCTATTAAATTAACAGTAATTTTTGATGTATTTTATTCAGTAGAAACTTTTTTTGCCTATATAACATGTGCTTTGTGAAAATAAAATGGTTTTGTGTGTACATTTTAATTTAGTTAGTGGATTCCTGTCCAGTGCCGTGAGAAGCAAATGTAATGTAGTGTAGACATGCTGCGAGGTGGAGCAGAGTGAAGTCAAGCCTGCAAAATGTTTGCTTCTCTTCGCTTCGCTACACTGTGCGTCGCTACATGCTCAGTGTGTCTCAGCCTTTATTCCCGCATCGCTAGCTTACCGAATCAGTTTGTATAATTGTTACTGACCCTGCTTGTTCTGAGGACCCGATCTGTTGCCGACTTTGCCTGCCATGTGACTATTCTCTCTGTGTATTCCCTGCTTGTTCTGTTTGCTTCCGGTTGCTACTGGTGTGTGCCGATTCTCACCATATACAGTAGCGCAGTACAAGTGCCTAAACATTGCTGACCCGGTTTTGTTATAGCTGCTGATGTAACTGAATAGATCGGGGATCTCAGGCATTACCAAAACCTCCACCACTGCACTCTTCCACAATACCACAGAGGGGTTACTTATGGTGTGAAGGCACTTGCTGCCACCAAAGGCACAATATTTGGGTGCACTGCCACTGACGCCTATACCAGATTCATATCATTTTAATATTTAACTGCAGGGTCCAACCCTGCACTCTTCCACAATACCACAGAGGGGTTACGGTGTGACGGCACTGTTGCCGACACTAAAGGCCCAATTTTAAAGCACCTATTGTTACTTTCATCCAAAGCCTGCATAAGTTTCACCATAATTTATCCAAAAAATCACTAAACTTGTTCTGCGTGTCCTAAAACGTCTCCTCTTTTCATACAGACTGCTGCCCCAAGCAGTTGTTTATGAATAGATTAAAGGAAAACCATTTACCGTCATTTGAAACGTCATTTTTTTGTTTTTAATTGTTTCTATACATCCTACAAATCCGCCACTTCACGGGCAGGTTATGGGGACCTCCTAGGCACGATATTTGAAGGAATTTTTCATTTTTAATCTTAACCTTTATTTCATGGAAAACTCACTGTTCCTTTAAAAACTTTTTGTCCTTGTTTTCTGTCCCCCAGGGCACTACCCGGACCCCCATACACCTTTTATGGCAAATATCTTGCATATATACCCTCTTGGAGGGCAGTCTAAAAATCGAACTTTCGAGTCCCATTGACTTGCATTGAGTTCAGTTCGTGTTCGAACTCGAACTTTTGAAATTGTTCGAGTTTGAATGCGAACCGAACACGGGGGTGTTCGGCTCATCACTACTCTATATGTGTCACTGGGTGCATCCATTGTGTGATATTTTCATCTAAATGTGTCACATGGGCGCATCCAGTGTGTGATATTTTCCACTATATGTGTCTCTGGGTGCATCCATTGTGTGGTGTTTTGTGTTGTATCTTTCCATCACTTGCTCCTCACTGTGTGGCTTTGGCCATAGAATGGAGTGAATGGGTCAGTCACCGATTTACATCATTGTTCTGTGGGGGATGTATTCAAAGGACATCACCGGGGGGGAGATTAGAAGGGTTTTAATCTCCCTGTTTTATATCATTCAGCTGCCTAAAGTAGCCTAAAGGATAATAGCCCCCTGCAGCCTTATCTAAACATTCCACCCTCCACCTCAATAAACTGTAAAGTACTGTAAATTAGATAAACCACAGATCTAAACCTTTTGCGCAGATTTTGGTAAATGTTGCATCATGGAAAAAATCCAAAAAATTGAAATAGAAGATAAAAACTTAACTTTTTTTATGTCATTTGAATTTGAAGTATGTGATATTTAAGACAGCACATTACAGTTTATCACGATTATATTTATGATGTCATCTTCGCTTTACTACCGTGATGTGAACAGATGTAAGTGACTAAGCTAACAGTCTCTGCTCCCCCCTTCTTTTTTTTCCTGTTCTGCTCCTCCCTTCAGTGACTACATAAGTGCACAGGTAAATAGTTTGAGGAGGTGTTGGTGGGTTCCTCCTGCTGACTTGTAAGACCTCTTGATGCTTCTGAATGACCAGGTGCAGCGCCCAGCATGCTAGTTATCTCTGGTGGGAACCCAGCTCTTTACTGTAGCCTCTCTCTTTTGGCGAATTGCCTGCATGTACAGTGCCTGTTCGACGGCAGTAAAATCCCCCATAGAGAAGCAATGGTTAATCTATTCACAGACACTGAACAGAACAGAGGTACCGGCTGGATGGAGTAGAGCTAACATCGCGTGGAGAGAGCCTGTGGAGTCATGGGTTTGATCCCAATGAGCAACCTCTCCAGTAAGTGTCCTTGGGCAAGACACCTAACGGTACATACTCACCACCCAGGACATACTTGAAAACGAGAGAAATCTCAATGTATCCTTCCTGGTAAAATCCTTTCACAAAATAAAAAAAAGGTCAGTGAAATGCCCTGATGTTCGGTGGTTTCATTCAACAGGTTTATTCAGGAGAATCCCATATGTTTCAATGTTAAAAATAATCCTGTTTTAATCCACTATCTAATAAACCGTTTATTATTTTAATCTGCAGCAAAAAGTCTCTTTATTTTTTTAATTTTTTTTTTAGGATCTTTTAGGCATTTTTCTGGATTTTTTAGGCAAATTTATTTCCCTTTTTTTAAAGGTGTTTTTTCTGTAACAGGCCTTTTTATTATCATTCATAGGATCTTATAAATTAATTCCAGACATTTTCATTCAGTAGTTTTTTTGCGAAATGCATTTACATTTTGGCACTTTCAAGCGTTTGGCTTTTTTTTTTTACCCGTCCGGCGGTTTGTCAGCTGCGTTGGGCGGCTGGGTTTGCAGCGGATGTTTGGTGGTTTTGCAGCGGTTGGCGGTGGCATTTGGTGGCTGATTCCCTGTACTTCAGGGACATTGCGGTGAATTCTGAATTGACTGCAGGGTGGGGAAATTTGATGCCCCTAAGTGCAGGGAACGAGAGCACCGAAATGTTGGCGACATATCGGTGCTCTTTGAATAACCCCCACTACTAGCAATGCAACATCTGTACAGCGACACCTTGTATCTGTATGTGCTGCATAATGCCTGTGTATGGCAATTACAGCAACACCTTGTATCTGTATGTGCAGCATAATGCCTGTGTATGGCAATTACAGCAACACCTTGTATGTGTATGTGCCGCATAATGCCTGTGTATGGCAATTACAGCAACACCTTGTATGTGTATGTGCTGCATAATGCCTGTGTATGGCAATTACAGCAACACCTTGTATCTGTATGTGCCGCATAATGCCTGTGTATGGCAATTACAGCAACACCTTGTATCTGTATGTGCCGCATAATGCCTGTGTATGGCAATTACAGCAACACCTTGTATCTGTATGTGCCGCATAATGCCTGTGTATGGCAATTACAGCAACGCCTTGTATCTGTATGTGCCGCATAATGCCTGTGTATGGCAATTATAGCAACGCCTTGTATCTGTATGTGCTGCATAATGCCTGTATATGGCAATTACAGCAACACCTTGTATCTGTATGTGCTGCATAATGCCTGTATATGGCAATTACAGCAACACCTTGTATCTGTATGTGCTGCATAATGCCTGTATATGGCAATTACAGCAACACCTTGTATCTGTATGTGCCGCATAATGCCTGTATATGGCAATTACAGCAACACCTTGTATCTGTATGTGCCGCATAATGCCTGTGTATGGCAATTACAGCGACACCTTGTATCTGTATGTGCCGCATAATGCCTGTGTATGGTAATTACAGCGACACCTTGTATCTGTATGTGCCGCATAATGCCTGTGTATGGCAATTACAGCAACACCTTGTATCTGTATGTGCTGCATAATGCCTGTGTATGGCAATTACAGCAACACCTTGTATCTGTATGTGCCGCATAATGCCTGTATATGGCAATTATAGCAACACCTTGTATCTGTACTGTACAGGGATTTACACTAATTTTAACTCCCTGAATCTTATCCCTGTACTGCACTGAGTGACCCCACCCATTCTGCCAAATACCTGGCTGCTGGAATGCAGCAGTAATGTGTTTGAACTTTTTGTTACAGTGAGGTTTGGGGCTGCTATTTGTTGGACACATTAACCTTGCTTTAAAAATTTTTGAAATTGGGTTTTGATATGATGAGTGTTTTTCAATGTATTGCAATTCAAAAATTGACACTTTGAGAGCCTAGGGGTTATCAAAAAATAACATTTCAGTTCACGCCCCTCAGGACAAAATGTGTATATTCTTGGTTTGCTCTTATTCTGGCTGAAAATATCCCCATATTCATCTGGAAAACTGATCGCATTCTGTTTTATAATACTAATAATGTACTATGAGGGTTATTCAGAGAAAGGTGAAACTCAGGAGAATGACTGGAGAAGTGAAAATTCTAGGTCAAAACAGCCAAACCAGAAACATTCTCCCATTTATCTCACTTTCCAAATCGGCTATTTGGTCTAGATTGTTCTCTTCTCCTGCCAATTCTCCTGGTTTTCACTTCTCTCTGTATAACCCTGTATAACTATTATAGAATATAAATTGATCACACTGGTCACACTTTCTTGCAGCGCTGCATTCTGTCCTGTAACCACCAGAGGGCGATAACACACTTCTGAAATATTTCATACATTCATATAAATCAGTCCTTGTAAAATAAAGCAGCTGTTTTATTAATCATCACAAGAGGGCGCTACTGTACTTCATCAAGACATTTATTCAAATTAACTCCTAATCAAGCCCAGGTGAAATCTGAGTGCTTTTCAAATGAGTGGAAGGGGGCGCAGAGCAAGAGGGATTTTAATAAAAATATTAGGATGTATTCATAAAAAAAAAATGGTGTTACGATTAGCAAAAGCAATAAGCCTTGTAAATATAAAGGGTTATTCAGAGAGAGTGAAAAGCAGGAGAATTACTGGAGAATGAAAAATTCTAGGTCAAAATAGCCGATTTGGAAAGTGAGATGAAAGGGAGAATTGTTCTGGTTTGGCTGTTTTGACCTAGAATTTGTCATTCTCCAGTCATTCTCCTGCTTTTCACCGCTCTCTGAATAACCCTGATAGTCTTTTATATTTCTTTTTGAAATTTGCAGCTCTCTGTCTATGTTTCAATGTTCTTGAACCCAGGATATGCTTGGAAACGAGAGAAATCTCAATGTATCCTTCCTGGGAAAATAATTTGCAAATAAATATTCTCCAGGATTTGCTGTTTAGTCCCTCTAGACTGTAAGCTCCTATGAGCAGTGCCCTCTACACCTCTTCCATCCTATGCCCATTTATATGTATCTCGTTCCCTTTGGTTATTGTAAAGCGCTGCGGAAACTGTTGGCGCCATATAAATGACGACATTAATAATAATAGTGAATAAACCCTAATGAAAGGGCGGCTGAGCTGAATGCATTGTGTCCTCCTTCATTATGAAACAGCGCCACCTTGTGGTATATTTTAAGTAAAACTAACGCATTTTAACCACTTCACCATCTAAGCTATGTATCCATGTATTATGTATCTGCTGGGCTGCCATCTGATTCCTGGGGCTTCTTACTGAACAACAGGCTGCAACCCCCCCCCCCCGACCCACCCCCCGTCTCTCCGCTGCCCAATTCAGAAAACTATTTGAAAATAAACTTTTTGCCTCCTCTCCTTTGTACCTTCACTCATATTTTCAATCTGTCCTCTGAAATCTTCGGTTCTGTATTCAAACATGCTCTGCTGATCACCCCCATTCTAAAAAAGCCATCTCTTGATACCACCTCCCTCTCGGACTCCCATCTCTCTGCTCCCCTTTGCCTCCAAAATCTTAGAATGCCTGATCTTTAACCAGCTCACCGGTTATCTCACTACTCACTCTCTACTTGAGCCGCACCAGTCCGGCTTTCACTCCCAGCGCCCACTGAAACTGCTCTGACCAAGGTGACTAATGATCTAGTTGCTGGTAAAACCAAAGGTCACTTCTCCCTCCTTATTCTTCTCAATCTTTCCGTTGCATTCAACACTGTTGATCACCTCCCCCGCTCCTCACGCTATGTCAGCTTGGCCTCAGGGACATTGCTCTCTCCTGGTTCTCTTCCTATCTCTCTCTCGCTGGTGCCCCCCCCCCAAACTCCTCTCTCCGTTGGGGTAACTCAAGGCTCTGTTTTGGGTCTCCTACTCTTCTCAATCTATACCTCCTCTCTACGCAGCCTCATTTCTTCCTATGGATTCCAATATCATCTCTATGCTGACGACACCCAAATCTACCTTCCCTCCCCCGATCTCTCTGTGCTGGACCATGTTATTGCCTGCCTCTCAGCTGTCTCCGACTGGATGACTTCCAGTTTCCTAAAGCATAACCTCTCGAAAACTGAACTTCACGTCTTCCCTCCCTCTAAAAGTAACATTCCTGCACCCATTTCCCTTCAGGTGATTGGTGCCACCATTACTTCTACCTCTCAGGCTCGTTGCCTTGGTGTCATCCTAGTCTCTGATCTGTCCTTCCATCCTCACATTCAGTCTCTAACCAAATCTTGCTACTTCCACTTTAAAAAACATTTCACTCATCCGTCCCTGTCTTTATCAGGACTCTGCTAAAATGCTCATCCAAGCTCTTATTATCTCCCGCCTTGACTACTGTAACCTCCTTCTCTCTGGCCATAAGAGTAGGGATGAGCCGAACACCCCCATGTTCCAAGCCCCTCCTGCTGCTTTTCAGCCAAAGAGAGGCAGAGATATGGTGGGTTTTATTTATACACGCACCAAACACTTCCCATTTGGGATTAAAAACAAAAACAATCAGTCGTTCTGCAGCTGTTCGTCATTCTGCAGTTCCTCTTTCCATGTTTTTGTTTTTAATCCCAAATGGGAAGTGTTTGGTGCGTGTATAAATAAAACCCAGCATATCTCTGCCTCTCCTTGGCTGAAAAGCAGCAGGAGGGGCTTGGTGCTGCTCAGTAGAGCGGCCTTTTGGTACATGTTAGGTACTCACTCTGTAAAGAGGTGCCGTGAAGTGGCGAGTGAGCTTACGTTGCAATGGCCATTGAAACAAACAAAACCCTCAGTTTTGTTGTACATGGAACACATAGAAACGAGCGCAGATGACACCTTTTTTCCTTATAGTGCTGGAATAGCCTTCTGTGAAAAGAAATTGCATTTTGGAACCTACCACTGTGGTACAGCGCATTCGGAAAATTCACGGAAGGAAGCAAAGGCAGCAGCTGTAATGCAAGTAATTTTGCCAAGCTGGCATTTAGAAGTTGTGCATGTGGATGGTGGGACAATAGTTTTTCTTCCGCTGCAGCAGCTGGGGCAGCGAAATCTGGCTACATAAATATTCAGCTGATGGGATGCTGGCAGATCCAGAGGAAGGATGTGGTTCGCCCATTATTGTAGCATCATCCCTGTCAGTGGAGGTTGTAGGCAATGACATGGCAGGACATATAGTGGGGGTAGAGACAGATGAGGAGGAGGACCTATGCAAAGTGTTGTGCCAATGGGATGCATGGCAGGTGGTCATATGTCGCCTCAATCACGTGGTACCCAAGTTACATAGTTACATAGGCTGAAAAAAGACATGCGTCCATTGGGTTCAGCCTCTCCCACATCACCTACTGCTATTGATCCAAAAGAAGGCAAAAAACCCAGTCTGAAATGCTCGCCAATATGCAACATACTGGGAAAAAAATTCCTTCTTGACCCCAGAATTGCAGTCAAATTTCACCTTGGATCAAGAAACGTTTACCCACATATTAAAAATTATAACCCTTAATATTCTGTGTCTGCAGGAAGTCATCCAGTCGCTTTTTAAAAGTCTGTACGGTCTCCTCCTCCTCCTCCCTTGACTCCTCTGTTCGATCAGGCACCCAGGTGGAGTCAGTGACCTCATCATCATTGTCATCACCCCCTATCTCTTCGTCACTGGAGCCAACCTTACAATATGCTGCAGCTGCTGGGGGAACATGAGTGCCAGTTCTTTGTGTGTCACTGGCACCCCCTCCCTCTAGGCTGATTATACTCCCTTCCTCAACCTTAGAGTTTGAATCAGAGCACTGGAGTTACTGCGCATCCTCAAGCAGCATGTCACTGTAGTCAAACAATTCAGCTGACTCCGTGTATGTTGGTGAGGCTATGGCAGGATTAGCTGTGGACATGGAGGCTGAATTAGAGGTTTTGGCAGCTGAGGTGGACTGTAAACCACTACAAGCCTGGCTGGCAGAGGACTCGGATGAGGATGGCCTAGTTAGCCAATCCTGCAAATCCTCTGTATGTTGCTGCTGCTTAAGAAGACGGCCAGCACCAGTTAGAAAGGACAAGTGTGCCCCTGCAGAGGATGCACCACGTCCACGATGACCAGAGGCACAGCCTTCCGACACAGAGGCTGCTTGCCCTCTTATCTGTGTCTGGGAGCGTCTGCTTGTCCTTTTTTGTCTTTCTGACATGGTGAGTGATATATAGATTAAAGATATACAGATTTTCCACAACAATGCTATAAATCAGTGATACAGCCTGATAGCCTTTGCAGTGGCAACACACAGATTCAAATTCACACAACTCTGGTATAAGTCAGTGATACAGCCTGATAGCCTGGCAGCAGCTGGCAGTGAGAAGACACAGATTACAATTCCCAGATATCTGCTAGAAGAATGTGGGACCCCCTGATAGCTGGCAGTGAGAAGACACAGATTACAAGTCCCAGATATCTGCTAGAAGTCTGTGAGACCCCAATAGCTGGCAGTGAGAAGACACAGATTACAATTCACAGAAATCTGCTAGACGTCAGTGAGACACACATAAAAGAACAATTTCCTCTCACTCCTGCAAAAAAACACATGCTGGGGCTGCGGGAAACCCTTATATAGTGTGCTGCGGGACTTAGCTCTGTGAGCCCATGATTGGGCAAAATTTGCCCAATCAGGACTCTGAGCCCTGATTGGCATAGTCTTGCACCTGACCTGTGGTCAGGTGCAAGGCTGTATCCAATAACAAGCTTCAGGCCAGTGGAAAAGTGCATTGTGGTCCATTGTGGTGCATTGTGGGCGAACACATGGCAAACATGTGGAAATGTTCGATGTTTGCCGAACGGGCAATGTTCGAATCGAACTCATGTTCGGATCGAACTGCCAGCCCATCCCTACTTAAGAGATCCCAGATTCTGCCTCTGCAGTCTGTAATGAACACCTGTGCCAGGCTCATACACCTCACCTCCTGCACCTCTCACACCTCATCTCACGCACCTCTCACACCTCCCCCCTCTGTCAGTCTCTACACTGGCTCCTGTTTCCTTTAGAATCCAATTCATTATATTGGTGCTCACATACAATGCTCTCCATAACCGTGCCGCTGCATACATCTCCTCCCTTATTAGCAAGTACATCCCATCCCGGCCACTTCGCTCTGCCAATGATCTGACGCTATCAGTTCCTTGTACCCGCACCCCCAACTCTTGCCTTCAGGACTTCTCCCGAGCTGCCCCCTTTCTATGGAACTCCCTCCCGCAACATTAGACTCTCCCCGTCTCTCCAGATAAAGCCACAGTTGGTAAGTGGCGAAATGCGTCAAGATGAGAGGTTTTTAACAGTTGTCCTGTATAGAAGTCTGCCTGCCGGTTAAGCACCTTTTGCCCCTAATCAATGAGGGTGTTGCTTTGAACTTTTGAATTTGCGATAATGTATGCCTGATGGTTTGCTTTTATGGTTCTATTAACCCTTTGTGGGGTCTTCTGAATTCTCTTTGGTAAAAATTATGGCTATTATATCTACATGATGGATTATTGATCGGGGTATCATAAACATTAACGCCTCACCACCTTTCTGTTGGGCACTGAATGCAAAATACATGGGAATACATATGATTTTCACCATCTAGTGTTATTAACCCATTGATTCTCCCATATCACGGCACGGTATCCTATCCCCTCTAGGTAGGATTCATTTCATTATGTGTATGGTTTTCATATGTCTGTGGTCTGGTTATAATGTATATGTTCATTATTCTGATATCTATGGTTTTATTCAACCGAATAACTTTATAACCTAAAGAAAATCATCACAGACTTTCATTGTGATTTATTACAGGGTACGATGTCTGCGGACACAGGAGTGAACATTAAATTTAAGAATTTAAGAAAAAAAATGCATTGTGTTAGTGACCCTTTTTTTAATGTCCAGGCAATGAAGGGGTTAACAGGGATGTTTAATGTAAAACAGTGCCACCTGCAGGATTTCTTACATATTGCACACACTGAGAACTTTGTTTCCAGCTTGCACTTTCCAGAGAGCTTTCTTTTGCTGGTTACTAGCCTTTTCACGACCAAAAACCGTGTATCCTCGATTTTTGCATTGAAATACAATGAAAAAAGAAAACCATTTGGAAAAGACCTTTCCATACCTTTTTAACGCAAGACTAGTTTTCTCATCTATGAGATCTCACTCCTGTCACCCTGTGTTACTGTAAAGAAGCTGCAAGGAGCAGCCCCCACCCTCACTGTAACAAAAAGCTCAACACGCTTTACTGCTCCATTACCACAGCCAGGGAGAGGGCAGAATACAGGGAGATCAGGATTAGTGTGCCCCCGGTGGAGAAGCAAAATCCACTTTCTTATCTCTCTCCAGTCACCCTGGAGAGAGATGGCACTTGCTGCAAATAGCAGCACAAAGCCTTACTGTAACAAAAAGTTCAAACACCTTCCTGCTGCATTACAACAGCCAGTACAGGGATAGGATTCAGGGGGTTATAATTGCTGAATAATGATCTCTGTGCGTAACTGACAATTTATTATACATTTAGGCTAATGTCAGACGAACGCAGTCTGTGCATGCACAACGGAAAGACGTACTGACGGAAGATACTGTAGACACCACATGATCCGTTTTTGTTGACTGGGAAATAAAATTAATATGAAAAATGATACAAATTTGAAAAGGATATGTAAAGCCATTTTGTGCGTCAAGGTGCTGGACGTCGCAAATGTGCTGCGTCTGACATCTCATCACTCACACACAATGCTATGTGGATGTGGCGCACTCTGTGTGTCCGTGGTAGCATTTTACGTTCTTGCCTAACTTGCGTCCATTTGCCACTTGCGTTGTGCGTGCGCAGTTCAGGGCGGATGCAGTTCGTATGTGGGTCTCTATTGATCAGGATTCTATGCTACAACGGACGTTAAACTGTGCGGCGACATGGATGTGATCACTGCGTTCGTCTGACACGTTAACTGTTAACTGTACTTCCCATGCTTCATTGGCGACAATTATGACAACACCATGCAGGCCATTCAAGGCAACCTTGTCAGTAAAGGAGGGCATTCTCTTAAAGGCGATTTTATCGTTTAATATTGTATTTTATACACATTCTCACTAAACTAATGAAGGGAAATAGTCCGATGGCAAAGCTTTTTACTCCTGCTTTGTATTTAAAACCAATCTGCCCTCATCATAATCCAGAATCCCTTATTACCCCTCGTCATGACTCAATAGCCCCTTACTCTCACAACCCATTTAATTCCCCTGCTGTATCACAAACTGCTCTCATATCACAATCCCGAACTGCCACACCTGGGTAGGGTAGAGGAACCGGGTTGGGGAACCCAAAGGCTAAAGCCACAGGCAGGGCAAATCCCGGTTGTAGTAAAAAGGGGCAAATTAGTTAACATAGTCAAGGCCATGTCCCAAAGTCAGGACAGGTGACAATGGTTTACAAGTGGTAGAGAAAAGCCAAAGGGACTGGTTCACATAAGGTTAAACTAGCATCACACAAAGACCTAACAAGGGTAGAAGCTGCACAACGCTGAAGTAGGGGCTGAATGCAGGTCTGGTGATATATATAAGGTTGACACATCCCCCATTGGACGTCTCCAGGAGTCCCATAGGAATAAACAGCTGAGCCTCCCCTGGAAACGCCCCAAGCCTACCCATACTCCCCCTCCAGGCCTACTGCCTTGACTAAAGTCCATCCGCCCTCCCAGGGCCGGTGTTAGAGTATTTTGTGCCCTAGGTAAGACCAGCTACTTGCGCCCCCTCCCATAAAAGATTGTCAACTGTTGAAATATAGGGGGAATACACACATTGTGTGTGCGGGGGACACTGTGCACGGGGCCACGTGCCCTTCTTACTCCTCCGTTAGTCAGGCCTGGGATCGGTCTGTGCCTCTTTATTTCCTCTGCCCTCTGTGCCTCTTTCATCTGCCTCTTTCTTTTCTTCCGTCGGCTTATTTTTTTTCTTTCTTTCCTCTGTGCTTTTATCTTCTGTGCCTCTTTTTTATTTCTCCCTTTCTTTCGTGCCTTTCTTTCTTCTTCTGTGCCCTTCTTTCACCTGATTCATGTGGTGCCCGCACGTCATCTGGTGGTGTCACTATAAGATGCCCACCTTTTGCGCTGCTAGCGGGGGTTTGCTTTGCGAGCCGCTACTGCCGGCTACACAAGCAAACAATGAGGAAGGGGTACAGTAATGGAATCCGGGTTGGGGCCAGCTGCGCCCATAGGTGGCAGTGCGCCCTAGGCGGTTGCCTAGCTTGCCTAGTGGAAGCACCTGCCCTGCACCCTACCCCTTGTGCCCTCTTGGATCCCCACGGAAAAACAGATGCCACAGAAGGCCGACATGACCAACTGACCAAGATTTTGCTAGGAGCCGGTGCTGAGGGTGTTACCGAGGGCTGCCCAGCGTGGGAAGGATGATGTGTGGTGAATACAAGGGACCCTGACCTCAGTCTCCATGAGGATTGAGCACCTGGAGGCTGGCAACGTAGGCCGTGACATGCTTGGAGTGCTGTTACTTCTGCAGATTGGTATATCACGTAGAGCTGAGTACCGGGCAACATTTTTTTTTGGTGACTAAACCTGGAGTGCAGGCGTGTTTCTACAGTGTATATATATATATATATACACACACTGTAATATTATATAGGATTATTTATATGTGAAAGGATTATGATAGAACAATATAATACATAATCCATAGAGCTGGACAGGCCCGTGCACTCGTGAAATTATTTTCTACTGGTTGGTTACAGTAGGCTGGCAACATGGAATTATGAGACCGGAAAATGGTTTAAACTTCACTTACTGCGGATCTTGGTGAAGGGTCCATCTGATCCATGAGAACTTGGTCAGCATCTGCTGGGCTCTCAGATTATTTCTAAACTAACTTTTACAAAAACGGTGGGCCACACCAAAGTGACCATAAAAGGAATCTTTATTCACCACCCAAGGGGAGCTAAAATTGTGGAGGAGTGAGAAGGTGGAATATGCATGACTAAGGCCTAGAGTTGAAACGTCACAATTTTAGCCCCTCTTGGGCGGTGAATAAAGATTCCTTTTATGGTCACTTTGGTATGGCCCATCGTTTTTGTGAAAGGCTGGTACAGGACAGCGGACCCCATGGTGGAGCACCCAGAGGATTACCAAATGACAGGTTTACTTCCACTGTGGTAGCCACGCTTTTCTGCCGCTTCAGGAACCTAAGCACCATGTTGTAACAGCTTATCAGGGAACATGTTTTGGTGAAGAATCCACAAGAAACAAGGCCATATTCACGGCAATTATGTAAAATCACATGTTGAAGACTGTTCTTTGGGATTGATCTCAGTGCCCAGACGGGTGTTAGCCATATTTTCCTGGTGAGGCCCAGTAAAGGTTAGATTGGTCATTGGAAGTTGCTGTAGCTCCTTGTCTGGCATTCCATTCCTGATCAGCTACTTTGGGTGGGATCAGTCCTATAGGAACATGGCATTAGTAATGACCCAAGGGAGCCAAAACATTTTGAAGAGCTAAGCAGGGACTGAGCAGAGGAAACGCTACAGAGATTTTTCTAAATATTGTCCATTCTTCTCGGATTATGGATGATGGGCAGGCCAAGTTGACTCAATGGCCTTTGCCGTGCTGAATGCTCAAAAGTCTGCTTCTACCTCCCAACCTAAGACCATACTCTTTGTGGTTTCTAATCAGTAGAGATGTGCATTCGTTTCAGAAAAATTCGCAATTTGTAACGAAATTCGATAATTCGTTGTTCGGAAGTACGTCCGAATAACGAATCGATACGATATGAATTTGAAACGAAACAAAATGGTATATAACGAATGTATTTAGTTTTACACTGTGTCATCATCATAAAAGAAAAAATTGAATAATTAATATCAACTATCGAATTTGAAATGAACTATCAAATTGATATCAACTATCGAATTGATCTTTACTTAAAATACAAGTAATAGTCAGCAAAAGACTTTATGAAACAAATTAAATTTGTTTCACTGTTTAATTTGACACAAATACTAAATCTGACACAGCTTAAAATTTAACCCTAGCTTTTCGTTTAACAGCAAAATTTGATTAATTGGGGTTTTATTTAGTGATCCAAAATTCGAATTGATATCAACTATCAAATTGATATATGAAATCCGAAATCGATTCGAAACGAAATCCGAAACGAAATTAGTTACGAAATTCCAAAAACGAAATTATTTAAAAACGTAACTAAACAAAACAAATTTTTCAGCCATGCACTTCCCTACTAATCAGGTTTCCCCTCCTGCAAGTGGAGGCTTTGAAGAGGAGTTATGAAACATGCGCCTTGAGTTGCTTCTCTTGTCTTCTCCTCCATTGGACATCCTTTGTGTTCTTCCGTCTCCTGGCTTCCTTCATTGAGTCGTCTCCGTCATGATATTTGTGTTCATCTTCCTGCAGCACCTGTTCCTGTTTCCATTTATCACGTATTTATTTATGGAGATGCTTTGACAGCCGTATCCCGGCTCCGAGCCTGCTTCCTCGGGATGTTTTCTCTCTCCTCCGTGCAAATGAGAGATGTGCTAATAACGTTGGAAACAGCAAACAGAGATAAATGAGTGGAAAGAGATGAATATGATTTACCGAGTGTGGCACAGAAATAAAGACGAATAATGAGTTCACGATATTCTGCTTGAATCCTGTTTGGCGGAGTCACACGTTCGCTGGAATCATCACAATATGTAGCTAAATCAGAGATCTACTCTATGGTTCCATAGTGTCACCACATCAGGTGACGTAACCTACTGGAGAATGAAGTAGTTAACCAGTTGATTATGTTTGAAGTATCAAATCCAGACATCAGTTGGGTTTTCCTTGGCCTGTAAAATCACCAGAGATAAAGATTTACGGGAAGCCATCCATGCCTGATGGCCTCAGATCATCTTATGACTTTCCATGAATCCTTTGATGTCCACACACTCCATTTTCTTGGCTGGTTGGATGGGGTGCAAACATTCAGTATCCATCGTTGTCCTCCACATTACACTTGAAGCACTCTTTGTGTGTGTTCGTCCATTTTTCATAAGCCTACACGGGGAAGGCCTGTGAGAATTGCTCCGACTATTCTATCTTTTATGTCCCCTTCTAAATCCTTTGGATGTCCCTTAGAGACTGAAATGTACTATTTGGGATTAAAATTAACCCCAGTACTAACCTACACTATATTGCCAAAAGTATTCGCTCACCTGCCTTGACTCACATATGAACTTAAGTGACATCCCATTCCTAATCCATAGGGTTCAATATGACGTCGCTCCACCCTTTGCAGCTATAACAGCTTCAACTCTTCTGGGAAGGCTGTCCACAAGGTTTAGGAGTGTGTTTATGGGAATTTTTGACCATTCTTCCCGAAGTGCATTTGTGAGATCACACACTGATGTTGGACGAGAAGGCCTGGCTCTCTGTCTCCGCTCTAATTCATCCCAAAGGTGTTCTATCGGGTTGAGGTCAGGACTCTGTGCAGGCCAGTCAAGTTCATCCACACCAGACTCTGTCATCCATGTCTTTATGGACCTTGCTTTGTGCACTGGTGCACAGTCATGTTGGAAGAGGAAGGGGCCAGCTCCAAACTGGCTCAACAAAGTTGGGAGTATGGAATTGTCCAAAATGTCTTGGTATGCTGAAGCATTCAGAGTTCCTTTCACTGGAACTAAGGGGCCAAGCCCAGCTCCTGAAAAACAACCCCACACCATAATCCCCCCCTCCACCAAACTTTACACTTGGCACAATGCAGTCAGACAAGTACCGTTCTACTGGCAACTGCCAAACCCAGACTCGTCCATCAGATTGCCAGATGGAGAAGCACGATTCGTCACTCCTGAGAACATGTCTGCACTGCTCTAGAGTCCAGTGGTGGCGTGCTTTACACCACTGCATCCGACGCTTTGCATTGCACTTGGTGATTGCACTCGGCCATGGAAACCCATTCCATGAAGCTCTCTGCGCACTGTTCTTGAGCTGATCTGAAGGCCACATGAAGTTTGGAGGTCTGTAGCGATTGACTCTGCTGAAAGTTAGCGACCTCTTCGCACTATGCGCCTCAGCATCCGCTGACCCCGTCAGTTTACGTGGCCTACCACTTCGTGGCTGTGTTGCTGTCGTTCCCAAACACTTCCACGTTCTTATAATACAGCTGACAGGTGACTGTGGAATATTTAGGAGCGAGGAAATTTCACGACTGGGTATGTTGCACAGGTGGCATCCTATCACAGCTCCACGCTGGAATTCACTGAGATCCTGAGAACGACCCATTCTTTCACAAATGTTTGTAAAAACAGTCTGCGTGCCTAGGTGCTTGATTTTATACACCTGTGGTCATGGAAGTGATTGGAACACCTGATTCTGATTATTCGGATGGGTGAGCGAATACTTTTGGCAATATAGTGTACCTCTAACCCTAAAAGTAACCCTTATTCTAAAACTGGCAAAAAAGGTAACCCTAATACTAACCCTTACCCTAAAAGTAACGCTAGCATTATTTTTGCACTGTGTTTGCGTCAGAAAAACGATGCTAGTATGATGTGAATTTCCGTACAAAAATTTATACAATTGTGACAATTTTTCAGTGGAAAAATTACTTTTTTCAATAAGAAGGGATTTCCACTATATTTTTAAAATTGAAGCTTTTCTATAAAGGCTATTTTATCAGCGGCCACAAGGAGGCGACTTGCTGATAGGATACCATGCTATCACGAGATGATGGGGGCGTGCAGGCACTTTAATTGCCTAGTGCTCCATTTACATGAGCAGGGACGGCAGACTATTAGCACTGAGATAATGTGACGTTGAATATACGACCCAACACACAAATAGCAGTATGAGAACAAAACATAGAAAAAGCTGTCCTTAAATGGGTGGGTAACAACTGGGTTACAACCTGAGAAATCCGAGTAAACAAGCTGAGATCTATGAAAGGAGAGGAACACATAAGACTCAAACCTGTCCTCAGAACCCTCTAACAGGTTTTAAGGATCACCTTGGGGAAATGCAGACTGAATCCTGCAATCACTGAGCAGCAAATCCTATCACCTGTGCTGTGCTTCACATATCCTGCAAACCTGACATGTCAACAGGTCCCGAGGTCCAGATTTTGGAAACACTGAGAAACAAAATAAAGTTTCTTTATAGATTTTTTTTTTCTTAGGATCTTTCAGGCATTTTTCGGGATTTTCTCAGCAAAATATTTTTTTCTTTTTTTTAAAAAAAAAAAAAAACTTTTTTCTTTTTTTCTGTAACAGCCCTTTTATTATCATTCATTGGATCTTACGTGTAAATTCCAGGCATTTTGTTCTGTAGTTTCTTTGTAAACAGCGTTTCACTTTTGAAACTTTCAAGCAAACTGTTTTTTTTTTATCCCATTCGTCAACTTGTTGGCTTTTTTCGGCTTCTGCTCTGCGCTGTGATCAGCAGCTTTTCAGCTTTTTTCCAGTGTATTCGGTGTGGTTTTCTGGCGGTTTCGGCTGGTTTTCGGTGGGTTTTCCAGCGGGATTGCGACGGGTTTTCCCTGCACTCCGGGGACCCTGTGGTGAATGCTGAATTCACCGCAGAGTGGGGAACTTTGTGTGCTGTCTATCATAATGTTTATGCTTTAATAAGAAGAATCAGTGATAGATTTGTGTAAAGTTGTAATGTACGGTACATTAGTTATAGTGGAGTGTAGCACCATCTAGTGTCCTTTTGTGGTAGTACAGCTGTTAAACCATTTCATATATATTAGTGAATGTATAGGAAGGAAGTTGTCATTAATCAGAGAATGCTGGGTAGAATCTTGACAGGAAGTGAAGCATTCACCATTTTGTGTCTGAAAGTTATTACTGAAGCAAGGCATGTGTTTCTCATCCATCGCCATCTACCCCTAGAGAGCTAAAAAAGTAAGTTTACTGTATCATCTGGTAATGAAAATGCTGTTATGCATGCAATGTGATGTTTATGAAGTTTGTTTTTTACTGTATTACAGTTTCACCTGGCTTGTCTTAATAAATCTGTGATCAAAATAAATATGGTATCCAAGTTTGTGAGACAAGAAGGTTTAGCTCGATGTCTTCGGACAGAACAGTGAAATTTTTCTAGCTGACCTCTGAGAGGAAGATAAGCTGACTGCGAAGTCTGTACAGCCCGGGGCTACACAGCATCCATACAGTCAGAGGCTTTAAGGAAACATACCTGTGGCAGGCGAAGCAAGCAGCCAAGCTACACAGAGGCGCGCAGCATCGACACGAGCGGTCTCTATACAGCAAGACAGTTTCTTCCCCGCAGCCATGCCTCACAGTGAGACATCTTCAATCAAAACAAGATCACAAGCAAGCTCATCCAAGTCATTTGTCGCAAATGCAGCAGCCATAGCCCGTTCGAAAGCGGAAGCAGCAAGAGCCAGGGTCGCATTCGCAGACCAAGAGCTACAGATGAAAAAGCAGGAGACATCCCTGAAATTACAGCAAGCTATCTTAGAAGCTAACATGGAGAGGCTGGCAGTGGACCGAGATGTTGCCGTTGCCATTGCAGAAGCAGAAGCATTAGAAGCAGCTGTCTACATTGAGTCAAAGGAATGTAGAAGCATGCCGAGTTTAGAGGAAGACAGTCAAGATGCAACGCAACGAACCTCAGAATATGTCCACCAGCACTATAACCCAAGCAGCATCCCACAAAAAGAAACCAAACAGGACGTCGGTGAGTCACAACAGATAAAGCAAAGACGAGATGACCTCGGAACCCAGTGCGACAAGCAAGAAAGGTCCGACAGGGTGCCAGACTTTCCCGTCCCAACCAGACCTTCTATTCCACAAGGTACCCAGCCGTCATACAACTACCAAACACCTGTCTTCACTCCAAAGGTGTATGCAACGAGTCCGTATGAAATGCCAATCTTAAGCAGGTATGAGCCCAACACACCTAAAGAGGAGACTTCTATCAGGTATGCCTATACACCACACCAAAATACACCAGCAACCTACTCCAATCACAATCAGGCTACCATAGACTTTGCAAAATTCCTTGCGAAACGTGAGTTAGTTACCCAAGGTCTTGTCAAATTTAGTGATCGCCCTCAACACTACAGGGCGTGGCGATCCTCTTTCCAGAGTGCTATTCATGGTCTAGATCTATCCTGCAGGGAACAGATAGACCTCCTGGTAAAGTGGCTCGGCAATGAGTCTGCTGAACAGGCCATAAGGATCAGAGACATTAATATAAATCACCCTGAGATAGGCCTTACAAACATATGGGACAGACTGGATAGGTGTTATGGTTCACCAGAAGCTATAGAGAATACACTGTTTAAAAGGATAGAAGACTTCCCAAAATGCCCAGCAGAGGTTATCAAAGGCTCAGAGAATTCAGTGATCTGTGTATGGAGTTACGAGTGGCTAAAGCAGAAGGGGACTTACCTGGCCTTTCTTATCTTGACTCTGCCAGAGGGATTCACTCCTTAGCACAAAAGCTTCCTTATGAGTTACACGAAAGATGGATCACTCATGGCTGTAACTACAAACGAGATCGCAATGTGCCTTTTCCACCCTTTAGTGAGTTTGTAGACTTTGTAGACAGACAAGCAAGAATGAAAGATGATCCCAGTTTCATTTTTCCAGTGTCTTATTCCACTTCCTTTGGCCCCAAAACCCAGAGCTCCAGTAGCCGTGCACAAAACTAACATTTCTTCCCAAAGGTTTACAGAGTCTCAACTAGAGATCGAGACAGCGACCCTACAAAGTTCTGCCCTCTACATAAGATGCCACATCCTCTACAGAAATGCAGAGCCTTCAGGACAAAGACTATCCAGGAGCGCAAAGCTTTCCTCAAGGAGAACAACATTTGTTTCAAGTGCTGCTCTTCATCTACGCACTTCGCCAAGGACTGCAAGGTCAGTGTCAAGTGTACAGAGTGTGGCAACACAGAGCACAACACAGCTCTACACCCAAGGCCTACTCCAAGTACCCTCCCACCTGTGCATGGTAATACAGAGCAAGGCAGGGAAGCCAAAGACTCTAGTACAGACGCCATGGCAATCACTTCACAGTGTACTGAAGTCTGCAAAGGAACTACAGGCGGCAGATCCTGCTCCAAAATCTGTCCTGTGAGAGTTTACCCAAAAGGACGCAGAGACAAAGCGGTCAAGCTCTACGTCATTTTGGATGATCAGAGTAATAGGTCACTAGCGAGATCTGTGTTTTTTGACATTCTAAACCTTAAAAGCCCGAGCAGCCCTTACTCCCTTAGAACGTGTGCAGGTACAGTGGAAACGGCGGGGAGAAGAGCTGACGGGCTACAAATTGAATCTATGGATGGTAAGACATGCCTACCCTTACCGACCATAATAGAGTGCAACCATATGCCAGACAACAGGTCAGAGATTCCCACACCAGACGCAGCAGCTCACCACACTCACTTAAAGCACATAGCACATCTCATACCAGAACTAGACGATCAGGCTCAGATAATCTTACTTCTTGGGAGAGATATCTTGCAAGTCCATAAAGTTAGAAAACTGATAAACGGTTCCCAAAACGCCCCATATGCCCAAAAACTAGACCTCGGTGGGTCATTATAGGTGATGTTTGCCTAGGTGGTGCTCACAAACCGGCATCTGTTAATAACCTGCTCACTAGTACCTTCGAGAATGGTCGTCCTTCTCTTCTCCAACCCTGTCAGAATCACATCCTCATAAAAGAGCTACCACACAACAACACCTACGACGACGACCAAAATGACTTAGGAAGCACAGTGTTTAAGAGGACAAAGGAAGATGACCAGGTCGCAATGTCCATAGAGGATAGACTCTTCTTAGAACTTATGGAAAAGAGTATAGAGAAAGATGTGACTAATAGCTGGGTTGCACCTCTTCCCTTTAGACCTCAAAGACGACGTTTGCCCAACAACCGAGAACTAGCACATAAACGCCTCTCGTCCCTAAGACACAATCTCCAAAGGAAACCAGAGATGAGTGAACATTTCTTTTCCTTCATGGAGAAAATATTCCAGAACGGTCATGCTGAGATAACCCCAGACCTCAAAGACACAGAAGAATGCTGGTACTTACCCATATTCGGGGTTTACCACCCTAAGAAGCCAGGGCAGATTAGAGTGGTGTTCGATTCTAGCGCCAAGCATGAGGGTGTCTCTCTAAATGATGTCCTTCTCTCGGGCCTGACCTTAACAACAGACTGTTAGGGGTGCTTCTTCGCTTTCGCAAAGATTCAGTTGCGTTCATGGCAGACATACAACAAATGTTCTACTGCTTTCTTGATAAAGAAGAACACCGTAACTTTCTGAGATTTCTCTGGTTCAAGGACAACAACCCTTCTGGAGACATCACAGAATACCGTATGAGGGTACACATATTTGGCAACAGTCCTTCCCCTGCTGTTGCTATATATGGCCTCAGACACTCTGCTAGAGTAGGCGAGTCAGAGTATGGGTCAGATGTCAGACAATTTGTAGACAGAGATTTCTACGTAGACGACTGCTTGAAATCACTGCCTACAAATGAAGCCGCTATCAGTCTCCTCAAAAGGACTCTGGCAATGCTTGCCTGTTCCAACTTAAAACTTCACAAGATTGCTTCCAACAGTAGAGAAGTCTTGGAGGCCTTTCCTGTCGAAGATCGTTCTAACGAGTTAAAGGACTTAGATCTAGGCACAGACTCACTTCCCATGCAACGCAGTCTTGGTTTGCTATGGGACTTAAGATCTGACACCTTTACCTTTCAAGTAAACACAGAGGAAAAACTCTTTACCCGTAGAGGCGTCCTGTCTACCATAAATAGCCTGTACGATCCTTTAGGTTTTGCAACACCTATCACTATCCAGGGTAAGGCACTACTGAGAGACTTGACCTGTGAGTCGTTAGATTGGGACCACCCTCTCCCCACTGACAAGAAGAACCTATGGACAGAGTGGAAGGACTCACTGACAGTTTTATCTAACCTTAACATCCCACGCCCATATGTCCCTCTGTCATCTGAGGACTATCAGACGCAAAAGATGGCCAATTTACCACCTGACAGACTTAGCATGGATCCACCTTTTACCAATGTTGGCCTTGATGGTTTCGGTCCCTGGTCTGTCGCCACCCGGTACACAAAGAGGGGACACTCAAACAGTAAACGCTGGGCAGTTATATTCGTTTGCATGTCCATCAGAGCGGTTCACATTGAAGTTATTGAGTCAATGGACACTTCAAGTTTTATTAATGCTCTGAGACGTTTCATAGCAATCAGGGGTCCAGTGAGACTTATTCGTTCTGACAGGGGCTCAAACTTTGTGGGAGCAGTAAGAGAACTTCAAATTCCTTCTAACTTGGACGTCCTTACAGTACAAAAATACTTGAGTGAGCAAGACTGCACGTGGATCTTCAACCCACCTCACTCTTCTCACATGGGAGGTGTCTGGGAGAGGATGATAGGCATAGCCCGCAGAATTCTTGACTCTATCTTCCTGCAAGTAGGAACTGCAAGGCTTACTCACGAATGTTTAGTGACCTTTATGGCAGAGGTTACAGCTATCATTAATGCCAGACCTTTGACACCAATTTCAAGTGACTTTGAAGACCCGGTGATCCTCACACCCGCCATGTTGCTCACGCAAAAGACTAATCTTGCCGGTGCTCCAGCTGGAGAGTTTTGTGAGAAAGATCTTTACAAGCGACAATGGAGACAGGTACAAGTTCTTGCCAATACCTTCTGGAGCCGGTGGAAGGAACAATGTATATCTACTCTACAAGTGAGGAGAAAGTGGCACACTGGAGAGCCCAATCTTAAACCTGGAGACGTTGTGCTAATGAAAGACTGTCAGACGCTAAGGAACATGTGGCCTTTAGGTCTGATCACCAAAGTACTCCCAAGCAAAGATAATTGTGTCCGTAAGGTCGAGGTCAAGACCTTTCAACAGAATGAGGTTAAAGTGTTCTTAAGACCAGTGAACGAACTTGCTCTGTTGTTTTCTATGGAAGACTCTGTTAGTGACGTCGTGTAACGTCAGACGGGGAGTGTGCTGTCTATCATAATGTTTATGCTTTAATAAGAAGAATCAGTGATAGATTTGTGTAAAGTTGTAATGTACGGTACATTAGTTATAGTGGAGTGTAGCACCATCTAGTGTCCTTTTGTGGTAGTACAGCTGTTAAACCATTTCATATATATTAGTGAATGTATAGGAAGGAAGTTGTCATTAATCAGAGAATGCTGGGTAGAATCTTGACAGGAAGTGAAGCATTCACCATTTTGTGTCTGAAAGTTATTACTGAAGCAAGGCATGTGTTTCTCATCCATCGCCATCTACCCCTAGAGAGCTAAAAAAGTAAGTTTACTGTATCATCTGGTAATGAAAATGCTGTTATGCATGCAATGTGATGTTTATGAAGTTTGTTTTTTACTGTATTACAGTTTCACCTGGCTTGTCTTAATAAATCTGTGATCAAAATAAATATGGTATCCAAGTTTGTGAGACAAGAAGGTTTAGCTCGATGTCTTCGGACAGAACACTTTGATTCCTCGAAGTGCAGGGAATGAGAGAGCACCGAAATGTCGGCGACATTACGGTGCTCTCCGAATAACCTATTTAAAGTAAAATAAAAACGTTTCTCCCTTTCTCTAAGGCCCCGTTCACACCGCAGCATTTTACCGCGCGTTCCTGCACGCGTAAAATGCTCAACCCCGGAAATCCCATGATTTACTATGGGGCTGGTTCACACCTGGACGTTTTACAGCGGGCAGGAACATGCTGTAAAACGTCCGACACCCAAAGAAGTAGGGGATCTTCTTTGGGTAGTATTGCAGCACGTTCACTGCTGCAGTGTATGGCCGTGAATGCGCTGCAATGTGCGTTCGCGCGTTTTTTACGTTTGCGCGATGCACGCGTAAAAAAGCGCGCGTATTGCCGCACGTAAAAAAAACGCTGAGGTGTGAACCCAGCCTAACTTTTTATAATTTTTGTCTCTACTAGGCTTGTGCACCGATTTTTTTTTTTTTTCGATTCGATTTGTTCGGATGTTTAAACTTTTCGATTCGGCTCGTTTCGACCGATTTCTGTTTCGATTCGGTCCGGTTCGTATTTTCGTGTCACTTTGCTCGTTTTTTGTATCGACTTTTCGGAAATTTTCGTTTTTTCTGAAGCTTCTGTTCTCCTCGTTTCAAAGTGCCTACGATAATTCTGGCGATTCTATCGTGGTTTTTTTTTTCATTAAATAAAGATCAAATCATGAATAGAGCAAAAATAAATTTCGATTTGACACATTTCAAGTCCATTCGAAAATATTTTGTTTCGGCTCGGAAAACTTTTCGGATATGCCATTTTCGGATCTAAAAATTTTCCGAAAATCGGCCGCATCCGAAAACACGAATCGGGAAATTTCGTGAAAATTCCGAAATTCCGAAACCCGAAACGCACATCCCTAGTCTGTACCTAAAAACCCACCGGGCACGATTTCCTGTTTTAATACTATGCGTCAGAGGAAATCCGTCCCACCTCCGGCACTTACAGACGTCCCCAAAAAATCGAGAACGCTGCTCTTTTTCTTATTCTCCAGTCATTTTCTCCCCGATTGCTCCCCGGGACGGCACAGGTTAAATATCATAATAATAATAAAGTGTATATAAATGAATTCTTTTCGTCTCGTTGATTGAGAAAACGCACCAGAGAAACGAGCCGATTCCTTCCACGCCGCGCGTCTCCGTAATATATTACGCCCTTAATCCTTCAATGGGTATTTTTCATAATTGAGAAATTTGTCTTCCTTGAAACGTCTGCCTTGGGATCGTCTGATGGTAACGTATGGCGCTCTCTTATTATGCCAGGCAGCGAGAGGCAGTCTGTGTGGCATGAAATGACTAATTACGCACAAACTGCTGCAAGATGCCTCCGGGCCGGGCATGTGCATAATAACCCGGTGCCAGCTGCTGAGCTCTTTTATTAGGAAGCTACGATGGTCCACGTGGGATCCAGAAATCTGCATTCCTGCGCTGCCTGCTGCCCCTCCGCCCCAGATCCCCCCCCCCTCGACTGAAGGCACGGACCGTGGAGACAAGATTCACACTATACCGCGTCTCTCTGTGTGTCGGTGCGCCGTGAAATGCTCTCATGCAACTTTTTAAATGTTTTTTTTTGTGTTTTCACTCATTTCTACCTTTCTTAGCAACATCTCGGTTACAGCAAATGAATCACACGGATTAACACGGGATTCTTAGGTGCGACTTGGCAACAGCCGTGGTTAAATGGTGAAAGTTAAAAAAAAAAAAAAAGTGTCTTATAGCTAAAACAACATATTTTTTTGTGCAGAAAAACAAAACAAACTCCAAATCTTAAAATAACCAGAACGAGTGCAAACATATCCAGGGTTATTCAAAGAGAGTCGATCTGGCCCCGAAATGTAACCAGACACGGAAATTCAGCGAACAGGGACATTTCCTGGCCATTCGGCTATTCAGAGAGCAGGCAGTTCGCCAAATCCTGGCGAATTGCCTGCACATACGGTGCCTGTTCGGTGCCTGTTCGAGGGCAGTGAATCCCCATGAAAAAGCACTGCTTCATATATTCAGAGAACACAAACCAGCAGTGGAAAGTTGCCGAAATGCCCTGCCATTCGGTGTTTTCATTTGTCAAGTTTATTCAGGCGAATCCCATAGGCTTCAATGTTAAAAATATTCCCGTTTTAATGCAATATCTAATAAACCGTTTATTATTATATTCTGCAGTAAAGAGTCTCTTTATTTATAGATTTTTTTTAGGATCTTTTAGGCATTTTTTGGGATTTTTTTGGCAAACTTTTTTTCAGTTTTTTTTTTCCATCGATTTTTCTTTTTTCTGTAACAGCCCTTTTAATTATCATCCATTGGATTTTATATGTAAATTCCAGACATTTCCGTTAAGTCGTTTTTTTGCAAACAGCGTTTCAATTTTCAAACTTTCAAGCGTATTTTTTTTTTTTTCACCTCGTTCGTCTGAGTGTCGGCTTTTTCCGGCGGCTGTTCTGCACTGTGATCTGCGGGTAGTCGGGTTTCTCCGGCGTATTCGGTGGGGTTAATCCAGCTGTTTCTGTGGGTTTCGGCGAGTGGTCGGTGTGTTTGTGGCGAGTTTTCCCTGCACTACAGGGGGCCCTGCGGTGCTTGCTGAATACACCGCAGGGTCGGAGAACTAGGATCGCCGAATCGCCCAGAAGCGCGAGTAACGAAAAGTCACCGAACGTGCAGTGACTTTTCGAATCTCTTTGAATAACCCTGATAGAGAATTAATAGTAAATGATGATGGATCGTGAGGGTCAGTACCTGGGGTGGGCATCCGCATGTAGAAAGGTTCCCTCTCGAAGTCAGGATCCCAAAGGAGTATTGATTCTGGCCCAACTCACCCAGTCAATAGCCTGAGCCCCTTGTAGGGTGAACGTAGACTGACTTTATTTAGAGTCTACAATGGGACAACACACACAGGGGATAGGCAGATGGACAAAGGTAAAACACAGCCAGGGGTTGCCATAGTGCATAGCCCCCCCCCCCCACACACACACACCACCTGTTGTAATAGAGACAGGATGGGGAAGGTGGCAGAGAGTTCTGGTTTAAGCCAGATGATGGGGGTGAGATGGAAGCATGGGGAAACACAGGAACCATTAACATCACAATACAAATAAGAGAAACAGCAAAAGATGACACTCCACAATAAAAACTAACGGAAACAATGGAACAAAGACCTCTGTGAATAGGGCACAGAGAATATGAACACCCTATAGCTCCTACCAGTGGTACAGGGTGACGACGTGGACACAGGAGAGTGTTGGATTACAGTATAAAATCCCACACAGAGTCCCACACTTCATAAAAGTATCTCGACATCAATGAACCCCAAGTCTTAAGTGACGACTGTCACACATGAGATGTCTGAAAACTCTACAGGCATTCAGGGAGGTCTATAGAGACTACAAGGGGTACAAAGGGATCTTGTTTTGCTGAAGCTCACTTAGGGCGTGAGTTTCTCTCTGAGACAGACTGAAAATGCTGCTAAAAATGCACCCGTCCATCCCCACTGCAATTAAGACCAATCCAGCCTAAGGGAAACTCTATGCACTGTGGCCGCTCAGTGTACTTTGAGTGGCCACAGTGACCGTTGGTGTCTGAACCCCTCTCCCCCAGTGGGTGTCAAGTAGGACTGATTCGGCCCTCTGGGTGTGGGGGGTCTAGTTCTGCCCAGAAGCTGAAATCGGTCAGCTCTATCTTCATGCATAATTTCTTGTAAGTGAGACTATTTCGGAAATCTTTCTAAGCCAATGGATCTCAATACTTTCATTCTTGTGTCCACCCTCCAGCTGGTCACATGACATCGGTAGCTTGAGAGGAAGCCACAGTATGTCACGTCTGGTGCATCGCCAAGGGACCTCGACACTGGAATAAAGGGGAATTTTAATATCACTTTGGCATTTAAACAAGAGAAGGGTGTCACAGTCTCAGCTGGACCTAACCATCTTCTGCGGGAACTCAAACACACAACGTTTGTTGATGATGCAAGACATGTTGAGACATCGTTTCGGCTTCCATCACAGCCTTTGATTCAACGCTGAGTGCTGGAGCGCCTGTTCCTCTTGGTTTTCTTTGGACTGTACTCGTTGGAATAATTTGACTTGACAGGTCACAGCCACTCACTGCTTATGTCATAAATGCAAAAAAAACACAGTTACAATTTTGTTTTTGCAATAAATGCTAAAAATGTATAGTTTTGTCTGTGGGTACTAGAAGGCCTTTGCCACTCTGTGATGTTACATGGAATGGCTGAAGGTACAAACATGAAGCAGGGCCCACAAACCACTGTGAGCAGGGCCGGATTTACAACTCTGGAGCGACCCCATCCCCCTCCCAAATAAAAGTGTCAAAACTTGGGAAAACACTTTTTTACATTTTAGTTTTGGGGAAAACAAATACATAATTATACATTTAAAAAAATTAAAACCAGTTTCTCGCTGCGCTCACATCAAAAGAAGGGGCAGAATCTGTCGCCTTAAAATTAAGCAAAAATGGAGCAGAATGTTAGGGCTCGGGTTAACCCTAAAGCAAGCACAAATAGTAACTTAACCTTAATTTCTAAGCCTAACCCTAATTTTTAACCCTAGCTATAGAAAATGATGCTCCATACTGGCCTGTAGCGTCCAAAAATCTTGGCATCAAACTTTGGAAGTGGCCAAGGATCTTTTTTATTTCAAGACGCAACTTTTTTACCACGTCATGTTTTGATTCTGCTTTTATTGAGCAGTTTTTCTATAGGGCGATCAGTGTGCCCACATGCAGAATGCTCCCCTCGCTGCCAGTATCCCAAAGGAGTACTGGTTCTGGCCCAAACCCACTCAATACAGGAGATCCTCGCAGGGTGAAAACCAAACTGGTACTGACTGTATTTACATATTACACCTGGGAAAAACACACACACACAGTGTGAAGGTATAAGACAATGGAAACACGCCCAGCGTTGAAACAAAGGATCAGTGAGTAGCACAGGGATCCAGTTAAGGCTGGTTGCTGGAGGAGGGGGGTTAATGGCAGCATGTGAAAACAAAGGAATCGATTACTCACAAATACACGTAGGAAAAACAGCACAGTATATACCACAGGAGACTCTACAATAAATACATAAGGGAATATTAATGTAACACAGACATCAGAGAATAGAGCACAGAAAACCTAAACACCCTGCACCTAAAATTGTAGATACATGGTGACTTTAACAAAGGAAAGGGCAGAGAAAAAATATGAAACCTCAGGCTCGCACCTCTCAAATACATTTCTAGGCCCATGTACCCCAAGTTCAAAGTGACACACGTCACAGATATCGAAACTTAAACATTTTTTAAAAAATGATTTACAGAGCAAGGTGCCTCCTGTGGTGGGTGCCTTTTAAGCACATGCCTTCTTTGCCTAATTATAAACCCGGTCCTTTTTAGACAAGAAATACAACACAGCGCTAAAGAACCAAGGTCCACAAGACAGTGGGTTAGATACTTGATATGTCCATAAACAGTAGTCCTTATCTTCGAAGCAGATCTTCTTAAGGATACAGATGGAATATGCTGCAGGAAAAAGCACAGAGAACCGGAATTGCGCAGTACGACAACACCAGATGTGGGATCAACTTGTATCAATGTTCAACTCACATTTTGGGGAGCCCACAACCGGCTCTCAGGAACAAAGCGGGCAGGGACTTATAACAGGCGCCCATAGACCCTTCGGTTCACTTCTCCGGGATTGACCAGCAAGAAAAGGCTGCAGAAAGAGTTGACACAAAGCCAAAAGAGAGGCACCTCCTGGTGCAGTAAATCACAAGTAAATTTGGCAGTTTTTTCTAAAAGCAAAAGCCAAATTCACACTTACAAACAGTTGAGCCTCTATTGGCTCCGTCACAATGTGCACTGGGGATCATAAAGGTGTTCCCCGGACCTTCTTTGTAGAATCATAAAGGCAGACAGCAATGAAATTTTAAAAAATAAATAAAAACATTTATTGACTTAAATGTACAGATTTATATCTACCAGGACGCGTTTCGCCATAAAAGGCTTCCTCAGCTGGAGATTACACAAGTGTTCTTGCTGCTGCCTTTTTATACAATGAGTTCCCATGGACATAGCTAGGCAATTAAGCAAGGTGCCTCCTGTGGTGGGTGCCTTTTAAGCACATGCCTTCTTTGCCTAATTATAAACCCGGTCCTGCCTTTGAGACATGGAAAACGAGTGCAGCAAGCCCTGCAGAGGTCAACTCCCACAACGCATGATCTACGGACAAATTTGTTGACGTTTCGGCCCTACATGAGCTTTTCTCAAGTCTTGTGAGCCTTGAGAAAGGTTCCTGTAGAGCCGAAACACCACCATTATTTTCTAATGAATCTGCCGTTGTTAGAGGATGGTGTACCTGGTCCTTTTTTGTTCATGAAGGCCTAGACAAGACTGTGAGCTTAAATATGTAGAGAATTTACTGACTTGTTTTGAGTCACGCCGCTGACTGACCGGAGCCCAAAATCTGCACTGGCAAATCCGGGAAAGTTGAAGGTATGGATCAGGAAATGGCCAGTGGATCAGGAGGTGTCTTCAGTTGCCGTTTAGATCCAGTACTGCTATCTCTGGTTAGACTCTTTTTCCAGCAGACTGAAAGAGATGGAAGCGCGGGCAGCGTGTCGGCAAATATTATTCAATAAGTCCATGTTTTATGGATTCGTAGATCTATTAATAACTTCACAGCAGTTTTGTGTCTGTCCCAGAGAAAATGTACGATTTGCACGACCATATCCTTCTCCTCCCACCAGAGTGAGCAGATCTAACGGCCTTTAAAGATACAGCGACTAGTAAGTCCTTACCAGGCGTCCATTAAAGCAGCCCCGGCAGCCGCGCGCAGGATTTATCGATAGTGGCGCACTGATTAGACCGCATTATGACCGGAGCTTGTCCGCGGCATGGAAAGGGTTCCTCGGGACGGTATAATTCAGACAATGATCCGTAGTGACAGCCCTGGCTAATTGGAGTAAATTAATTTATCTCGGGTGCAATGTTTTTCGACGTACTTCGTTTCCCCTGCATAAGTGATGAGCGCCAGGGCCTGAATTAGCTCTGACTTTTTAATCATTTAAGAGTGCAATCTGTTAATTAGCGCAGGGGAACGCTGCCAGATCCGCAGCTGCACACGAGGCGCGGGCCCTGTGATTCGCAGCCATGTCAGATTTCCGAGGCTTTGATTTATTCATTCCTTCAGCAGATGCTGAGATCGGGGAGGGGGGGGGGCAGGCGGGCGACTAAACTTCCAGGGAAGCAAAACTTTAGCGGTACGAGGATGAAGCCACCCTCCCCCGGGAAAAGATACGCTTTCATTAAAAGCAATCCTTAACGTTTCCGCGACCTCTGTCTTAACTCCCAGAATTCTCAGCCAGGCAAACCAGTGACAGCCCCTAACCCTAAAACACACTAATACAGCCCCTAACCCTAAGACACGCTAATACAGCCCCTAACCCTAAAACACACTGATACAGCCCCTAACCCTAAAACACACTAATACAGCCCCTAACCCTAAAACACACTAATACAGCCCCTAACCCTAAAACACACTGATACAGCCCCTAATCCTAAAAAACACTGATACAGCCCCTAACCCTAAAACACACTGATACAGCCCCTAATCCTAAAAAACACTGATACAGCCCCTAACCCTAAGAAACACTAATACAGCCCCTAACCCTAAGACACACTAATACAGCCCCTAACCCTAAGACACACTAATACAGCCCCTAACCCTAAGAAACACTAATACAGCCCCTAACCCTAAGACACACTGATACAGCCCCTAACCCTAAGACACACTAATACAGCCCCTAACCCTAAGACACACTAATACAGCCCCTAACCCTAAGACACACTAATACAGCCCCTAACCCTAAGACACACTAAACTAAACTAAATCATTTGTCATTTGGCTGATCCCTCCAGGAACGTCAACCCTGTTGCAAATCTTTGTGTCATCAGCAAATAGACATACTTTTCCATTAATACCTTCTGCAATATCACTAATAAAAATATTAAAGAGAATGGGTCCAAGTACTGACCCCTGAGGTACCCCACTGGTAACAAGACCTTGCGCCGAATAAACTCCATTTACCACAACCCTCTGTTGCCTGTCACTCAGCCACTGCCTAATCCATTCAACAATATTGGAATCCAAGCTCAAAGATTGCAATTTATTGATAAGCCTTCTATGCGGAACAGTATCAAAAGCCTTACTGGAATCTAAATAAGCAATGTCTACTGCACCACCTGTGTCTATTATTTTTGTTACCCAATCAAAAAAATCAATAAGATTAGTTTGGCATGATCTCCCTGAGGTAAACCCATGTTGTTTCTGATCCTGTAATCTATGTGTTTTTAGATGTTCAATAATCCTTTCCTTTAACATGGTTTCCATTAATTTCCCCACTACTGACGTAAGACTAACTGGCCTATAGTTCCCCGATTCCTCCCTACTACCCTTCTTGTAAATGGGCACAACATTTGCTAATTTCCAGTCTTCTGGGACGACTCCCGTTAACAAGGATTGGTTAAATAAATCTGTTAACGGTTTTGCTATTACACCACTGAGCTCTTTTAATAATTTAGGGTGGATCCCATCAGGCCCATTGACTTATTTGTCTTTACTTTAGACAGCTGCTGTAGAACCTCCTCCTCTGTAAACTCATATGTAAATGTCTCTTTAGTGTTTCCTCCTAACTGAGGCCCCTTTCCTTCCTTTTCTTCTGCAAAGACTGAACAAAAATATTCATTGAGGCAGTCAGCGAGACTTTTATCCTCTTCTACATACCTTCCTTCCTTTGTTTTTAATCTAACTAATCCTTGTTTTACTTTTCTCGTTTATGTATCTAAAAAATGTTTCGTCCCCCATTTTTACTGACTGAGCAATTTTCTCTTCTGCGTGTGCTTTGGAAGCTCTTATAAATTGCTTTGCCGCTTTCTGCCTAATCTTATAGGTTTGCCTATCTTCTTCACTCTGAGTTGTTTTATAATTATTGAATGCTATCTTTTTGTTCTTCATTATTTTGGCCACTTCTGCAGAGTAGCACAGTGGTTTCTTCCCTTTTTTGTTTTTGCTAACAAGCCGATTGCCTTTGGCCTTCAATAATGCTTCCTTTAAATAATCCCATTTCTCCTGGACTCTCTTTAAACTCCTCCAGTCTGATAATGACTCATTCACAAAAAATCTCATTTTAGAAAAATCTGTTTTCCTAGTGTGTTAACCCTAAAACACACTAATACAGCCCCTAACCCTAAGACACACTAATACAGCCCCTAACCCTAAGAAACACTAATACAGCCCCTAACCCTAAGACACACTAAAACAGCCCCTAACCCTAAAACACACTAATACAGCCCCTAACCCTAAGAAACACTAATACAGCCCCTAACCCTAAGACACACTAATACTGCCCCTAACCCTAAAAGACATTAATACAGCCCCTAACTCTAAGACACTAATACAGCCCCTAACCCTAAGACACACTAATACAGCCCCTAACCCTAAAAGACACTAATACAGCCCCTAACCCTAAAAGACACTAATACAGCCCCTAACCATGAGAAACACTAATACAGCACCTAACCCTAAGACACACTAATACAGCCCCTAACCCTAAGACACACTAATACAGCCCCTAACCCTAAAAGACACTAATACAGCCCCTAACCCTAAGACACTAATACTGTAACAGCAGATTCAGCCAGGAACTTGTGGGTGATGGATCAACCAAGGAAGCAGACGGAGGCCTTTGTTCAAGGAAAATGGCGTTTATTCGGCTGGCACCTGCCGGACTCACGAAACAGATTGTAACTGTTCAAAATCATGAGTGACAAGAACATGTACATGGATTCTTTTTATACAATACAATTCCCCTCCCCACATACCCAGATAGTCACGTGGCAGTTAACATATGTCTAATTTAGGACCTAACTTTACACATGATGTCAGCTTTCTTCTTCATTCTCATTTTGGACACTATTTCTATTCTTGACTGTCAGCATTTCTATTTAGTTTTGCTGACAAACTGACTTCTTTTAAACACGCGGACTAAAATAGGATCTTAAGAGCACTCAAGGACAGTGATTGTATTTTTAAAACACAAAATGAATGAAGATCGAAATGGCAGATCTCTAGATTAATATAGTTTTAAGTTAAATCCCGAGAATTGCTATCTCATTCCCTCCTCTTGGCAGAGAGTCTTCAATGATCTCTCTCAGCCAACTAACCAAATATCATTAAAGCTTTGTATTCTTCCGGGGATTTAAGCTTAAGTGAACTTTTATCATTAGTCTGTTTGTAATTATCAATCGTATTTACCATTACTTGAAGACTATCTCTTAGTGCTTCTGGGTCAGATATATCTAGTGTTGCGTTATACAAAGATTCTTTACACATTGAACTATGTGGAACCTGGATCTTCTCTAGTTTAAAACACCAGGGAGAGAAATAGGCCACATGAGTAATGCGAATAGTGTGGTTTGTCTTTGGCAGATCTAGACTCTTAGTCAGTTTAAGTACACTAGGGGCCACTAGGTACAGCTAAGGTGGGAATAACTGATGACCCTTGGTTCAATTTATTACACACCCAACAGGATTCATATCCTGACTTCTTTGCATACGTATACGTAAATTTAATAAACAAATTATCTTCTGGCCTTGTCAATTCCCGTTTCCGTCGGTCCTGTACCGATGGGATAGTTATGTCATGTTCTGGTGTCAACCCAATAGGGGCTGACCTCACTCCCTTAGGGAGCTGGATTGGAAAAATAGTCAGCAACAATTGTCAATAAAGTCAAAAAGAAAACAATAATCCCAATACATATCAGGATCCTTGGTACTGCTCAAACGGTCTCTGTAGTCTGGTAAAAAAGGGTGTCTGGAAGCAGAGGCTCATGGGCCTCCTGGGGTATCTCTGGAGCTTCCATTGGTTGGTTAGGCGGTGAACTTAACGGTCTTTCAATAGCAAGTACAAAGACTGGAGTTTTGGAGAGCCGGTGGTCATCTAGACTTGGATCTCCCTCCTCTCCGGTCTGTGCAGCTGCTTAGATACAGTGGAAACGTAGCTTCAGCGGATCGGATTCACTGGCTATCACTTTCCATGCCTTGTCCGTAACCTCTGCTGCGGGTTTCAGTCAGGAGTGATGTATCCACGGCACCACCTGCCACTTTCACTGCAGTAGGAGTGGATAACAAGACAACATAAAAAAACCTCCCTTTAGCTCCTATCTTCCATTGGTTAATCCATACTGAGTCTCCTGGACAGTACTTGTGTAGGGATGGGAACAGAAAATAGGGTATATGCTCGCTCTCCTATTTGTATATACTCTGCATCGTCTGATCTAACCTGATCAATTACTAGCGTAGGTCAGTTTCTCCTAATACACAGGGATCCCTCCTCAACCCAGTTATCAAAGGATAGGATATCCGCACATTATCTTGTATGGACTCAATTTTAGGAGTAAGGTAGGATTGCTTCGGACATGCAGCAGTACAATTGGCAACACATCCAACCATTTCAATGACGTTTCTTGGTATATTTTAGCCATCAATGTCTTTAGAGTTCTATTCATTCTTTCCACTTTTTCCAGAGCTCTGAGAGCTGTATTCGGTATGTAGCTTCTACAAAATTCTCAGCAGGCGGGCGAGTTGCTGTAAACAACTTTGTACGAAGGCTGGACCATTGTCTGATCTGATTTCAAGAGGCAGTCCATACCTTGGAATAATTTCTCTCATCAAGCATCCCACTACTTCAGCAGTCTTTTCTGTTCGAGTTGGGTAGGCCTCAACCCATCCTGTTAATGTGCATACTAGCACCAGTAGATATTTATATCCTTTGCACGGAGGGAGAACAGTAAAGTCAATTTTATAGGGAGGACATTGGAGATAATTCAACCGATAATACTCCTGGTGGTCTTACTATCCCTTGCCTTGGGTTGTTCTTGGATATTCTGTGCTTCAAAACATATTCAGACAGTGCATCTCTTTCATGATCATTCTTTACCGCCGGCAAGAAATACTTCAGGGCACTTTCGTTCATATTTTGCAGCTGATCTTCAACCAGTATTTCTTTCAGGAAGAACTTTACCAGCGGAGCTTGGTATTGTGCAGCTCCCAGCTCTCCCATGCTTTTCACAATTCGGGTAATTCTCAGGTTATTATGGGTGTTGGAATTCAAATTGGAGAAGCGTGTTAAAAAAATTGGAGTCTCGTATCACTTCGATCTCCTCTTCCCCCACTAATTTTACGCCGAAGAAATTCAGCATCAGTTTATAGGCTCTCCGTAGCCTATGTTGGATTTCAGCGGTGTTCTTCATAATTTCAATTTCAGAAATAGTCAGTGGCTTTGCATGTTCATTTCGGCCTTGTTCACGTAGAGGAAACAACCATTGGATATAGCTGTGGTGCTTCTCTAGAAGTTCATATTCACCGTACCAGTGGCAAAGAACATCTTCAATAAATTCTCCATGAGGTGCAAATCTTCTTTTATTCATATAGAAGTCAACATTTGCTGATCTTGGAAAACAGCGTTCAGACAGAGCAGAGTTTCGACTTTCATTCGTTGGGATTCGGGTTTACATACCGGATCTGGGTCAATCGAACTTGAGTCAGTCTCTCTGGGGAACCGAAGTTTCATTTCGGTGTTCCGGATTTCCATTCCGGAAGCTTTTCAAGTGATTTCAGCATTTACCGGGTATCTTCTCCGGCGATCGGTTTTTTTCTTCCCGAACACTTTCCAGGGATCTTCATCTTGATCTGGGTATCCTCTCCAGTTTAGTTTCAAGTGAGTTTTCTCCTGCTGCTGCACCTGCTGCTGTCGAGTACTCTTAGCCTTGGTTTCTTTTCAATCACAGCCACGCTCAAGGGCTTGTGTTTGTCTGGCTGCTTCCTTTGCCGCCAGATCTGCTTTCCGGTTTCCTCTGGGAACTTCCTCCTTGCCTTTTTGGTGGCCACGCAATGAATAACACCAACTGCGGATGGTTTCCATACTGCATTCAGTAGATTCAAT